>CM028349.1:1712500-2155386 GCA_016618105.1 Dendrobium huoshanense | reverse complement strand
GCGGCATATGCGCCCGGCGGTACTAGAGTGTACTCTTCCTCTTTCCTCTTCTGTTATCGTCCGCGGCATATGCGCCCGGCAGTATTAGAATGTTTTCTTTTCTCTTTTTTATCGCCGCGGCATATGCGCCCGACGATATTAGAGTGGTGTTCTTTCCTTTCTCTTTTTAATCGCCGCGGCATATGCGCCCGACGGTATTAGAGTGTAGAGTTTCCTTTTCTGGTTGAGAGAGCCCGACAGAGTCCCTGGGAGGCATTCCTCACCACCCTTTTCCTCTTCTGATCGTCGCGGCATATGCGCCCGACGATATTAGAGTGTACTTTCCTCTTTTTATCGCCGCGGCATATGCGCCCGGCGGTATTAGAGTGTTGTTCTTTCCTCTTCTTATCGTCGCGGCATATGCGCCCAGTGGTAGTAGAGTGTACTTTTCCTCTTCTTATCGCCGCGGCATATGCGCCCGGCGGTACTAGAGTGTTCTTTTCCTCTTCTTATCGCCGCGGCATATGCGCCCGGCGTTATTAGAGTGTTGTTCTTTCCTCTTTTTATCGTCGTGGCATATGCGCCCGGCGGTGTTAGAGTGTTCTTTTCCTCTTCTGATCGTCACGGTATATGCGCCCGACGATATTAGAGTGTTTTTCTTTCCTCTTTTTATCGCCGCGGCATATGCGCCCGACGATATTAGAGTGGTATTTCCTCTTTTCATCGTCGCGGCATATGCGCCCGATGATATTAGAGTGTTCTTTCCTCTTCGTATCACCTTGGCGTATGCGCCAGTGATAGTAGAGTGTACCTTTTCTCTTCTTATCGCCGCGACATATGCGTCCGACGATAGTAGAGTGTTTCTTGTGAACTTTGTGTGTTCGCCCTAGCTCATTTTGATACTATCTTGATTCCTATTCTTGCGAGCATGTAGTTCCTTCTTCTGTTCTGCTGTTGCGACGTAGTCAGGCGGATAGATGATTTCCTCACTCTTGATTATCATTCCTTATTGATTCCTTTTAATTGGCGCTTTACCACTTGATGTTTTTTTTCAATTATTATTGAATTCCTTCCTCTTCATATCATCCTAGAGCTTTGTCGTAGGTGATCGTTGAATTCTACTTGGTCCTTTGAGATTTCATTCCTTCGCTCATGCGAATGTGAATTCTCTTTTCCCTATTCTCCCACTTTGGTTGGGCAGATAGTTGACTCGCTGCCTTTTTCTTTTGATGTGGTTCTCATTAGCTGATTGCATTTTCTTAGTGAGTTTTCTTGGTTGACCTTAAGGTTGTATCTTCCTATAGTTAGGAAGGTCAACGCCAACATATACGGTTCACCCATTGTTCTCCGCATATGTTGGGGGTCCGTTTGTTGACCTCAATTTTGGCTCGAATATGCTCGAGCCCTTTTTGATCGATTTAATCGAACCCCGTCGAGCCCAATTCGAGCTCGAATCGACCCGACTCGAGCCGGATCAGACTCGAATATGTACGTTTAGACTCGATTAGTTTGATTTCACCGCGGCTTACTCGATTTGATTTAAATTGACTATTATTTCTGAACCCAATTTCGTTCGATTAATTTCGTTGCGTCGGCTCGAGCCCGGACGAATTCTAATTGAGTCAAATTCGGACTCTTGTCTAGCTCGATCTTGGCTAAATTTGGCTTGATTCGGCTCAATTTGATTTTGGCGAGACCCCTCCGACTTTCTGTGTAATTTGAATTAATTTACTAGATCGAGCGATTGCTTCAACGGCTCTGATCTCCTCATGTACGAGCTCTGTCATTGCTGCAAGGCTCAGGCGCGTGATACGCTCGCTTTAGGAAGGATACAGTCTTCGACCGACGTAGGATAGAGGGACAGAACACGATTTGGTGTTGGAATCGGGATCGAGAGGAAGAAACAACGGGGTTATCTCCTATGTCCGCGATTCTCCCAGGCATTCGCTCCCGACCTCACGCCCGACTCCTTCTCCCTCTTGTGCTCTCTGGTTCGCGAAAACGCCAAGGAGCCGATAGCATCCCCTTCGACATCTCTCTCGCGTGAGCCCAGGCGGATCGATTCCGCCTCTTCCCTTCTCCCGTTCTCTCTGTCTCCTCCGTTCGCAGACGCCCCGAGCCCCCTTCCGGCTCCTTCGTTCGTGAGCTCCAAGAGAGCCGAGGATCTCTCCCCTCTCGGTTTGCTCTCTGGTTCGTAGAGGCCTCGACGGACAAGGCCCGACTCCTGATCCCGTCGCCCCTAGCAACCGCACGACCCCTTGGCTGAGCCCGACGCAAGCCCAGTCGCCGGACTCCAGGACCCAGGCTAACGGACTTCTTCTCCGTCCGATCTTGACTCCAGGTCCGAACACGAGCCCACCTTCACTCTCTAGACAGCAGGTATATCTTCTTCCTCCCCTCATTCTTTCTCCATTTTCTTCTTCATTCCTTCCTTCCCTCTCCAAATTTCCCCTTCTTCTTTTTCTTCTCTTGATCTTCTTTCTCCCTCCTTTTCTTCTTCATGATGTTCCACACTTTCATGTTTCTCTCATCTTGAGCTTTTCAATATGAGCTTGAGAAGAGCAAAATCAGTATCACAAATAGAGGTGAATATGCATGTTAATCCACAAGCAAGGTTTAGCGATTAGTGTTTCATCTCTTAAGTTTGTGATTTGCTTAAGTGACTGAGTTATGGAATTAAGCAAGTTTCCCTATCAAACGCACTTGCAAGGGTATAGTATTATTCTACTGTATTGGCACAATCAGTAGAGAGCTCCATTGCTTTTTTTCTATGTGAAATTTTGTTGCTCCTAGTGGGAGCTTTCTCATCTTAAGTTTTCTCTGATTGCATGTATTTGGTTATAAAAATTTTCTGGAATCAAGTGTTCTTGATTCAAAGCATTTGGGATGGTTTGGGTTATGGCATTTCTATTTTTCTTCTTGCTTTATTTTCCATGGAAGAAAATATCTATTCAATAGAGTTTATTTCTTGGAGAAAATTGTTTGAAGGATGGTTGATTTATATGCTTGGTTAATTTACAATAGTTTAGTAATAGTATTTTCAGGTTTGTATGAGTTAGAAGCTTGATTCTCATCTTAGTTTATTTTATACAATTTTACAAGTGTGTTGCACCCAAGATGTTTGGTAAAATGCTATTGAGGGAGAATGGTGATGCTTGAGTTTAAAATGAAACTTGCTCTTATTTGTGTATGAAGCATATTTTGATTTGTACTCCAAATGTGTCATTCATGAGGTCTGTTCTTCACGCTATTTCTTTTATATGGAGATATCATTCGTGGTGAACAAGGTCTTCACATTAAACCCTTCTCAAGAGATAGATGTATGATTAAAAAAAAAAAATTCTTTTTCATGACAAGTGTTTTACAAAAAAAAATCAGTGATTTTTATTAGAGAAAGTATATGAGAACTTTTATTGCTATTGCAAGTTGGAATTACCATCATGTGATGGTCAAATGCTAAAATTTAAAAGTATGAGTTGATGGTGGATGTTAATCATCATCGTGTACAAATGCTTTCATATTGCCTTGTTTCTCATGGGAATGACGCAACAATTTGAAAGTAGCTTAGAAATCTCAGAATATTGCTTGAACATGATATTGTGGAGGATTAAGATCTATCCTTCTCATGCTAGTGTAATCAAACTTCCAACCTTTTCTTTTTTTTTATTGTTATAGTAGTGTGTCGTTAGACATAGAGGTCTCCCACCTCAAGTTTGATTACATGTTTCTTGCCTTGCGTGATTCCCTTTCGGAACTTTGCAAAGAAATGAGAGGCTTACACATTTAAGAGTTTATTTGTGATGAGTAGTTATAGACCCTAAGCAACCCTTTCTCTTTACTTTCTCTTAAGCATATACCTTCTTTTATTATGAAAACTTGGTGTCATGTCAAATATTATCTTTTCTCACTGGTCGGGTTGGAAAAGAATGTAGAATTCTTACTGTTTTGACTTCTAAATTGCTGTTGGAAAGAAACAAGTGCAGTTTTTGGCTTCCAAATTATGGTAGAAGCGAGGTAGGTGCAGATTTTTGCTATTTTGATGCCCCAAACTATTTTGGTAACAATATACCTGCAGTTTTTCACTATTTCTAACTTCCGGATCGTCGTAGGAACAATATACATGCAATTTTTTCAATGTTTTTAGCTTCCGGATTGCTATATGAATTAGATACTTGCAGTTTTTCGCTGTTTTGAGCTCCCGGATTGTTATAGGAATGACATATGTGCAGAATTCTACTGTTTTGGGTCCCCAAATTGTGTTGGGAACAAACTATATGCATATTTCTATTTATTTAGGCTCCAAACAGCATTGGGCAGTAAGGCATGTGCAATTTTTCTGTTGTTTTAGCCCCCTAAACTATTTTGGAGGTAAACCTAGTGTAGATTTTCAATTACTTCATGCCCCAAATTTATTTGTAAACAAGTTAGACATTTATTTTCACTTGTTTTGTGTCTCAAAATTATTTTAATAAATAAAATCAAGTATTTGTTTGGTCTCTTTGAGTTATAATTGGTTAAGGAAGCTTCATGTGTTTAAGCAAATGGTTTCATTAGTGGAGTTTGGAGATAATATCAAGTGACCATGAGTTTTATATTTTCTTTCGTCGCCATGAAAACATAGCATTGGTATTGGGTTTTGAGGAAGAAATCAATGTTGTGAGAGCATGAATTTTATTACATGGTAAGAGTTATCCAAAGCATGAATCGTTATAAACTTCATTGTCCTCTAAATTACATAATTGCAAGTCTCTTTTGGATATTTGTTGGTATATGTTATATGAGATTTGCTCCATGATAGAAAGGTTTTAAAGGCTATTTCTTTTGTTCAAATTCCTACGCATTCGAGAAGGTTTTGAAAAGTACGGCTTTATGGTTGAAGTTCGCGTCATTTCAAAAAAAAAAAAAAAAGGGTTTTATATAGATGGTTTTATGAGTTTGTTTTTAACGAGAGGTTTCACGAATGTCTTTATGAGTTGGAAATTTTAGGAGGTATTTTATTTTGAGAGATTTTACGAATGAGTCTTTGGTTGGAAGCTTTGTGAGTCGTTTCATGTTGCAAGGATTCACGATAGATTTTGTGAATGTTTTATATCGAATGCTTTATGTGAATTATTTTCGTATTGAGATTTTGTGATTTTGTCTTGTGAATGTTTTCTTAATGGAAGGCTTTATAGTGCCTATTCATTAAGAAAACTTCCACAAATCCACCCCACTCTAAATGAAAAGAGAGGCACTCGATTGTCGGTTTTGGTTGTAGGATTTTGGGTCAAAATAAGAGAAAGTTTGGTGGGTTTCTTTTGGTAAAATGTTGTGTAGTGGTTCATTTAGAAGCTCGTGCAAATAATTTTGAATTTATAATTTTGTGGTTAGACCTATTTAGTAGGGTCTCTCTAGTGTCTTTTGGGTACACATAGCGCCTTCCAACTTGAACTAAATTTTCTTAAAATGTATTGCTAGGAATGAGTTTTAGAGAATTGAAGCTCTAGGTAGCTTTGTGGTGGAGGATATTTTAGTGACTTTTTGGAGCAAAATTAATCCTTACTTAAGTTAGCTTTCCTTAAGGTTAACATCTAAAAAAATATAAAGTTTTGAATGAATCTAAAACAAATAGAGAGTCTTATTCTAATTCAGTTTTAGAAGTCTATTTCTCTTCGTTGATTTGGGTTTGGTTTAGAGTGTCGTGGGTAGGTATGTCAAACGTATCAAGTGCCTCGTTTGGAGTGGGAACATCAAAGGGCATTGTTGCTGTTATAGGATGCACTTGACTTCTACGAAGTGTATCCAATAACGACAATGCCTACACCCCTTTTTGTATTCGATTTTTTGTTAGTTTTCTCCGCCGTTTCTTTTATGTTTTTGGTGCTACATGCTTGCAAAATAAGGAGAACTCAAAACACAAGTAGCTCAACCAGTAGCAAAAAGGTACATTCTAATTTTTATCGCATTTTTCATTTCTTTACACTATTATTTATTTATAGAACTGCTCTAATACCTACCTTTCTTTTGTGTTACGAGGTACCTTTTGGAAAGCAATGGATAAGGAGCATTTGGAGCTGGAGCTAGGACAATTGGATCCAAGCATCAGTCGTCCCTACCCATCTGGTAGGGGTGCTATGGGCGGAACCACCGGGTCGTAGCCCCCGGTGCTGTAAGTCTACTAAAACTTAGAAAACTTTTAGGGGCCTAGATGTTTGCACGCCTCCCACCCTTAGGGCCTTAGAAACTTCAATTATATTTAGGATTGCTTTTACTTTTTTTAGATCCCTAAAACCCTGTGACATCCGTATAGAAGTCTTAGGAATTAGAAAACAACACGAATTTTGATCCTACAACTTTAGTGACATCTAAGGGCAAAAATTAAGGACTGAGTCTTAAAAAATATAGACTTAGGATGCATGTTCCCTATAGGATAGAAATATTAAAACAAAAACCTAGTGACATGCTTTCCTATATTTGGATTTTTATTTTTTCTTAATTCACTAATAAGAAACCAACTTTAATCTAATTCTTAAAATATCTATTAAAACACTTAACTCTTAATTAAGTTTTAATTAACATTCATAACCATTAAACTTTGAGTCTAAGACATAAACCTAAATCAATTCTAATTAATCTAATAATTAATTATTAACCAATCTAAAAATCTAAAAGATGTAGATGGTATTAGGAGATTAAGTTATAAACTAAACTCATTAGGATAAACGATTCTTAAAGATCAAACTTAGAATAATCTTTTAAAAGTAATTAACAAATCCCTTAATACACAACAACCGCTCCAAAAGTGAAGTTTATTGGATGGACTACTCCGGGCTGCGGGGCTAAGTGTCCTAAGGAGGTTGGTTCCTCGAGCCTGGTGGCACAACGCCACGAATGGATCTAATAGAGCGTCAAAACCTAAAATTAATTTTTCTAATTGGCATAATTCAAACTTGATTAATAAATGATTTAATTCACTCTTTTCTTTTTCTTTTAAGAACAAACTAAAATAATCAAACAAAGTTAATTATCACTGGATAACTCAGGCCTACAAGGCTATTAAATTAGCCCCAAGGAGGGTGAAATAAACCTCACGGCCTCGGTGTGAAACAAAGGTGGTAATTAACTAAACATTAAAAATAAAAGATCCCTAAAATCAACTCTAAAATACTAAGATTTGAATTTCAACTAAAATTTCCTTTGCCCTTTTTCAACAAACAAAAATACAAACAATTCTAATTAAAATAATCTCATATAGGATCCACCAAAACCACACAGCTTTCACATGCTTAGATGAGTTTGATAGGACACGACTATTAGCTTTAGGTTAGGCAGCTATTTTGCTTTACTTTTCTGTACTTTGTTGTGACGCTCTGCATGTGATTCGTGTGCTGGTTGTTTTTGCTACCTGTTGTAGCTTTTCTGCTGTGTCTTTTTTGTACTGCTTTCTTTTAGCTTTTCTTTATGCACTGTGGTTGTGACGTTAGAATACCCATAGGTTAGGCACGCTCTTTCATACTAATGTTGTTTTCCTGTAGGTGGCCGTGCTCATATAATGCTGCTAAAAGGGGGGCTAAATTAATAATGTCAATTATAACTGCTTTAGGTACATGCTTTAGCTGCTTAGCCCCCAATAATCAGAGCACGGCCAGGTGATTGATGTGAGCATTTTTATTCATATATATAACTGCTTGGATGGATTTTTATTATGAACTGCTTAGGATAACCCCTGCAGGAGAGTCTAGATTTTCTTTTCTTTCTGTTGAAATGTATTTGAGATGTAATTATTGTGAAGATCTAAAAACAAGGCATTTTTTTTAAGGAGGTGGGAATCCAAAGGGAAAAGTAAACCCCTACAGGGGGTTTCCTTTTTCATTTGGATATCCTTTTGGAGCGTTCACTACGAGGAGTCCAAAGGGAAAAGTAAATCCCTACAGTGGGTTTCCTTTTTCATTTGGGCATTCTCTTGGAGGACGTGCTACGAGGAGCCCGAAGAGCTGAAGATGATCCAAAGACAAATCAAGGAAGTGAAGAAGAAGAGTGAAGATAAAAATGCCTGGTTTTAAGATTTGCGTCGTTTTCGGGTTTTTGTCGGTGGAGCCCGGCCACCTTTACTTTTCTGTACTCTGTGATGTAATATTGTATGGCACTTGCCATGGACACTCTTTTCGGTGGGATTTTGTTGTTTCTGTTGTATTTTATTTACTTTGATTGCGCAGTAGAACCAGCATGCTTTTCTTAGGTTTCTTTTTTTGCATGTGCTTGCGTCTGACCGTTAAGCTCTTTTAGGATAAAAACTCTTCTACTCATAATTAATAATAAAGTTTAAGATTAACTCATATAGAAACATAACGATTTTAGGGAATAGCTAGAATCGTCCGGGGTGGCATGCACGCATTCTCTCACCTTTTAGACAAACTTCCCCGCCTGAGGGTAGAGTTCGGATAATCTGGCCTATGAGGATGAAGTGCCGGATCTGGGGAAGTTTAGTCATTCAAAAATTATTTTCTATAAGCCTTTTTAAAATTTCATACATCATTGATTTGGAGACTTTAACCAGCATAAATTGCATTAGTAACTAACTAAAATCAAGATTTAATTGCATTAGTTTTAGGAGCATTATACCACTCATAAGTGTGGGATCAATTAGGGATTTCTTTAGTGGTTGATCCCAAATTTCAATGTCTAAACTACCCTCCCATCTTTCATACAGACTGGACAGCATGAATTTTACACGATTAGGTGGTTTTAGCTGGCTTCCTTTGTTAAGCAAGGAATAAGTCCAGGACTGCATTAGTTAGGTCGTAGATGTTAGTGTTGTATGTACAACACTACATCTTTTATAGATTTAGGGTCTGAAGGTGAGGGGTACGAGTGTACTTCTATACACCTTAATGGTGGGTGAGTTCTCTATTCTTTCGGAGGCTACAAATCCTACCCATCCGCGTCACACAAATGGCGCCACCTCCCTCTTTCTCTCGTGCATGTCTGAGATGTGTTGTCCCTCCTTTTGCTCTAGTTTCCACTTCTTCTAGCCGGCCGGATGTTGACTGAACCATGTGTGATTTGATTGAGCCAATTTGGGACCTTCCCCTTTGATTAGGAAAGCCTAGAAAATTCCCTTGCACTAAACCCATTAGAGAAGATAATCTAACATCCCTAATCGAGAGTTTTCTTAGATCAAGGTCTAAGATGTAATTAACTACGGGGGCTTGCGCCTGTAGGAAACTGATCCCCACAATCAAATAAACCCTATTCGATGCTGATGTATCGAATAGGGGAAATCTCGTGAACTTTTGGGTTATAGATATTATTATCCATCGAGGCTTGGTAGGTGAAAGCCGCTATCCTCCATGGCTAATCGTATCTATAACTCCATCTGCTCTTCCATCGGCCTTCTTGTGCCGAGTGTAAAGGCCTACGACCATTTTGTCCTACGGGATAGTGTGATCGTACCCTTTGCATTCGAACCACACGAGCGGAATCCTTTCGGAGACCCACAGATGTCTCATTTCACCAATTACTCTTATCTTTCTTAACATGGTCGTGGACAGTTCTAAGGCTCTCGATGAAGCCCCTATGCGGGGGAGACAACAAGATATTGTGAAAAGTTTTATTGAGCAAAGAAATTTGAAAAAAGAGTAAATGTAAAATGACTTATTAAAATGTAATTTGATAAATGTTGGATAAATATAAATATTTAAACGGGTACAAGAAGACCCACTAACATATTTCGTAGTGTGGTGGGATTGAAGAACCACGATAATGATGTCTCACTATCATGCTACAAGATCAAAATTTGAAAGAATTATTTATTATATTTCTTAATTAATCTATCAAAACTACTAAACCCATTTATCTAAGAAAAACCCAAGAAAAGTAATCATTTATATGAAAATACTTCATTAAAATCATTATTCTTCAAAATTCATTTACACTAGTTAGAAATTCAATAAATATATTAGTATATCTTTTAATACTCTTAATCACAAAAGAAATAAAAAATTAAAGTACGTAAATCTAAACCTGAAATCCTCAAATTATATTAGTCTTGCTCAACTAGATCCCTACTTGGATTTGAAACATGAAAACTACAGACTGAGTTAATTGCTAATTAGGTTACCAAAATCTACAACTACTATCAATGCATAACAATAGAAATAATATGTATGTAATCATTCAATTCAAATCTATATGAATAATAAAAATCACTACAGATAATAGAATCAATATGATCAATCTTAATCAGTAGCTTGTGTAAATTAGTATAATCAATATGTTATGTCAGTTATTAAAGGATTTGCTTGCTTTATGGTTTACTAAAGGTAAGGGCCATATTCTTAATCTTTTACCCATCTTGATTATTTGGTATTTGTGGAAAGCTAGGAATGAGTCCAAGCATGAGGGGATCAAAATGGATGAAAATCAGATTATTGCTAATATTAGGAACAAATTGTTACAATTAATTTCTATTAATCTGATTTCTTGCAAGAATTTTAAACATTGTAATGCTTTGGCTGATTACCTGGGGTTAATTGCTGCTGTTATTGTTGAGGTGAGGAGAGTTCGTATTGTTAATTGGGTGAAACCCAATTTCCCCTTTGTGAAGTTAAATACTGATGGTTCGGTTGGTATCAATTGTGTGGGTATTTGGGGGATTATTCGGGATCATCTTGGTAATCCTCTAGATTTGTTTTCTGGCCCTTTGGCTATTTGCTCTGTTATGTCTGTTGAGCTCCAGAGTTTGAGTTATGGGCTTGAAAGATGTTTAAATCTGGGTTTTCATCATGTTAATATTGAAGTTGATGCCACATCTGTTATTAATGCAATTTCTGAGAGTAATGAGTGTAACCCTCGGGATTTCTACACTATTAGAAAAATTAAGATGATGATGAGTGAGCGCTCATGCTTTATTTCTCATATTTACCGTGAAGGGAACGTTTGTGCTGATTGGTTAGCTAAGTATGAGGCTCAAAGTTCCATTTTTCAGAATTTCTCTGTTACTAATCTGCTTCCTCCTCTTAAGGGCATGATTCTGCTAGATAAAGTGGGTTTTCCTTATATTCAGCATGGTTAATTTGAGTTTTTTGGTGTCTGGGGCGCTGTTTGTTGGTTTTTGGCTGCTTATTTTCTGGTACTGGGTTTTCGTCCCTGGGTTTCTGGTACTGGGTTTTCGTCCATGGTGTTATGCAGGTTTCTGTTTCAGGAGTTTTTTGTATCTTCTTATGTATTCTGTTTTATATTCGGTGATGATATGATTTTCTGGGGTATTTTTAAGTTCTGCAATGGTAAGGTGAACATGTTTTTGGTGAACAACTGGGCTATGGATGATCTTTTGGCAAAGATTTTTTGAATTAATATGGAAAACCTGCTTTCAATGGGGCAATTCTTCACGGTTTTTGCTGTTTCTTCTTATGTTTCTAATTGTGTTTCTAAAACCATTTTTTGGAGAGGTTTTTGCAGGTTCTTTTCTTCTGTGCTCCAAATCATCCACAACTGCAATCTACTCTCGGTTAGAATTTTTTTGTGCACTTTCAATTTTGTTATTCTGTTTTGCAGGAAGTGTATGCTGAATGAGAGAATTTTTCACTTCCAGTTTTTGGGTTCTGCTGACTTGCAGACCTGCTCTAAAATTAACCTATATTGTAATGGTAGAAAAAGGATCAAGTACTGGTCTTGTAAGCTTTTTAGACTAAACATGAACCAACCACAATCATATCAGTCAAGCAAATAGAAGTCAGCCATATCATTCCCAATCATAATATCTTTTAGGATCAAGCAACAAATCTTATTTAAAAGAAAGCTCGTTGGTCGACTCTTTTGTATAGGGTAATATTATTCTAGCTAACATGAATCACGCGAATCATTTTTAGCTAACCTTTCTTGTTTTTATACATATGTCATATCATGTATATCATAATAAAAAATATCATGTACACATCCAATACAGTTATCATAGCATTTAAATTTATCCATTGTGCTCATTAGTATGCATATATTATTTTATATATATATTTTTTTTTTTAATTAAAACCCACAAAGGGGCCTACGTGTTGATATAGAAAATGAGTTACAAAGTCCTTAAAAGGACCAGCCAGACCACTACTGCTCCAACGAGCTACAAAAACAGCAAAAGAAAGAAAACCTATGATCCGGCTGGTCCTTAAGCTACGATTACAAAAATAATACCATAAAAAGCTAGGGCTGAACATCAACAGCACCCAAAACTGGAAGCTCGATAAATCAACTTTCAGCACAGACTTCCTACAAAAAATAATATCCAAGAAAAGAGAAAAAAACACCAAATAACGTACCTGAAGCACTTCTCCCTTGATCCTATAGTACCAATAGCTAGACCTGAGAAAACTACTCCACAAAAAGAAGTTAGAAATTATCCACATAAAAACAGTAAAAACAAGGGAGCTGGAACAATAAACCAAACTCAAGATGCAGAAGAAATCCTTCTGCCAGCAGCAAAAACCACACCAGAAACCACCACCACCAAAAGAGACGTTCCCAGCAGGAACCCTCCCCCACAACAGAAGCCAGCGAAAAAGAGCCCAAACCCCCACCCAGGATGTAACCGAACAAAATAAACAGGCAAAACAAGAATAAGAAACAAAGAACCAAAAACAACAGAGAGGTCCAGCAAGCTGACACAGAAGAGCCCCAAGCCAGAGAAAAACAACCACGACAACCCCCCAGTAACACAGAGACTGCCAAGAGCCCCTACCCAAGAACAGCCACAAACCCAAAGGAAAGAAACAAGTTAGAACCCAGAACCCAGGCTTAACGGCCAGAGACCAGAAATGAACATAAAAAAACAGAGACCAGCCATCCACCAACAGCACAGAAACACAGCACCAGCAAAGGAATGAACAACAGAAAAATAACAGAGAAACACCAAGCCAGACAATCCAGAATTGGAAAAGCCCAGCTGAATCCAACCTACAAAAAACCACAGCAGCACCCCACCGGCACCAACAACCAAACAAGAGGAGAAACAACGGAGAACCAACAACCTGCACCCAACATACCAGAGGAAAGACCAACCACCAGAACCCCAACACCAGCAAAACCAAACAAAACCATAAGAAGAGACAGACACACAGCCCAGAAACAAAAGAAGCAAAAGAAAAGCCAAAACCAAAAACAGCACACCTAACCACCAAAAACATAAGGGACATGACGCTTATCCAAGAAAATCAACCCTTGAATATGAGCAGATAAATTGTCAAAATTAAGCTCGACAATATTGGAAAAACTGCTACCAAAAGACGATAAAGCCCGGGCAACAGAATTCACATCCGCATTAACATCATTAAAAGAACAGCTCAAGACATCCAGCAACCCCATAATCTGCCTACGCAGATAAAAGAGAGAATGCCCACAGCTGGTGCCATCCTTAGCCAAGAACATGTTAGGATCAACCTTAAAATTACTTTCAAGCACCACATTAAAGATATCCAAATTAAGACAAGTAGATAGCCCATAGTGAACAGCCAACCAAAAACCCTTTCTCTTATCAGCAGCATTAGAATTCCCAGCAAAACCAGCAATAAACAACCCTCTAGAGTCTCTAATTAAGCCACCAATGCACCACTTCCCACAATACCAACCCAAATGGATATTAAGCTTAAAATAATGGGTGGAAGGGACAACCCAATAAGAGTATCTGATCCTCGTGAAATGCAAAGAACCCAAATTGTAAATACCAAAATCCTCAGCAGTATTCAAAGCATGAGAAAAACTCTTAAAAGATAGCATGTTGGCCGAAAAAAGAGCAAATACTTTCTCCTTAACACGATTAATAATAACAAGGTGATTCATACGGATATTATTAAAGCGAGAATCATTTCTAGCAAGCCAAAGGAACCAAACAACAAGCATGGGAATGACATTACGGATATGACCCTTCTTATTAACCATCCAAAACTCATAAATAGAATGCATAGAACGGTTCAAACCCCCACTATTAATCTTGAAAATGTCTTCAAAATAAAGCCAAACTTTACTAGCAATGTGAGAAAAAATAAAAAGATGATTCAAAGTTTCAGAGTTAGAACAGCATTGACATCTAGAGGTAATAAACATACCACGTTTTCTAAGAATGTCATCAGTCGGGACAAACTTCTTGAGCATCCTCCAATTAAAAACAGAAATAGTATAGGGAATGCTCTTATGCCACATTCTTTTAAAAGGTTTAGAAATCACTTTACTTTCCCTAAAGTTATGCCACGCTTCGTTATTGGAAAAATTACCATCTTTTGTGAAGTTACAAATAAGAGCATCCTTAGTAGTGCGGTTAATAGGAATGCCAGTAACCAAGTTGCAAAGAAAATCAGGAATAACATCAGCTAATTTACCCAAATCCCAACCACTCTTAGAGTAAAACCAATTAACTTTAACAAGGCTCAAAGAATTTGAGTTAATAAGCGCATCAATAGACATGCCATTAATCCAACGATCCTGCCAGAAAAAAAGATTACCCTCACCCAAACCCCAAACAAGACCGTGCTCAATAAACCACTTAGCATGAATCATACGTTGCCAAACTTTAGAATTACCTTTAACATAGAAGCACATAGAGGGGTGAAGATCCCCACAATACTTAGATCTCATGAATTTAGCCCATAAAGTACTATTGGCTCTGAAATTATACCAAAGCTTCAAAGAAATATTAGTAGCCATATCCAACTTTATGCATGTAATGTATTTCTTGTCTAAATTTAGTACGTTGACTCTTGATCATTTTATACTTATTATTACTCTATTTACTCTATTCATTTCAAATAAAAATATATAAGCAAAACTGACCAGTAAAATTTTAATATAAACCTGTCAAAATGTTTAGGATGATAAATATCTATCATATATAAAACAATTACACATTAAAAAGGTTTATATATGAGATTATGCATTTTATTAAATTTAGGAGGAAGAAAATAGACAAAACTCAAAATCATCAAAAATAAAGGTAAGGTTAAGAATATCTACCACAATTATATCAACTTTTATAACTTAAGCAATGGAAAGTATCAACTAAATCCTAGTTTTCTCTCTCCTGTCTCTTGCTTCTCTCTCACATTCTCTCTTCTTCTTCTCATCTCTCTCACTTGGCCATAAAACGAAATGGGGATTGTGATGGTGTTGGTGAGGGTTATTATATGTGTATTTAGATATTTTATTAAAAAATAATTTTTTGGTCTAGTGCCATAGAGCCCAAAACCTCACCATTATAGTATCACTTACTCAAATCCTGATTAATGTGAGAGCTTAGCAATGCAATGCCCATAATCCTGTGTTATTATGCTCCCAATAAAAAATTTTATGATTACAAGAATTTCAGTTCAATTAAATTTTGAGGTTATTACACTCAAGACACCACCCACTTGCACCTTTCTTGCTATGGTGGGCAAGCCCAATTCTTTGTAGATTCCCTTAATGTAGGGGAGACACTAGGATGCTTTCAAAATTCTGACTTAACAAAAACTTGAATAGAATAATCTAGGGAGAATTTCTTGATCGTGAATTTAATCCTATAAATGAAGTTATCAAAAATACTAAATTTGTAGTAAAGAATAATAAATTATCTGGAGAAGCATACCACTTATGAAGCATAAAATTATGTTGAGATGAGCACAGTCGCCTCAGTGAGCGTACTACCACAATGAAAAGTGAAAAGCTATCTCAAAAAATATAGTGTTAACTCAAAAAGGTGTAATATTACCTTAAGAAACATGCAATTATATAGTGAAGCATGCCCATGCTTTTTAAAACCATATTGTCACACCAAGCAGTCTCTCACTTTTAAAATGTTTTTTCTCCTCAACATACATTGTATAGTGCTTCCTTGAAGGGTATGCAATTGTTTTTAAAATAATATTTATCTCAAAAAGCTTGCACTTAGCCTAAGAGTGCACATATGCCCTAAAAATTCTACTGTCTTCCCCAAAATGTTTAGTTGCCCCAAGAAAAAATAGGTAAATGTTACGAATCTGAATTCATGAATTATTATTTTGATGATAGCAAATATTTTCTAACATTTCTATTTTTTTTTACTATTGCTCTGCCTACTAACGTTTCAGGTCCACAAGGTCAATTGCAAATCAAGCCAACTAAAGATTGGATATATTAGGACTGAGTCAGTCTGTAAGTGTACTTCAAGTATTTTTACCTTTTCTTGAGTCACATGTAATAAAGTGGATCTTGATGCTAAGTAACCTTACACACACACTCAAGGGGGGAAATTCTATTTATTTTAGAGTTTTCTAATTTTTATCATATCGTATGAGACGATCCAACATCATCATGGACAATCAGTTAAAAATAGAAACCCTAATTAGGGTATCCTTATTAAGAAAGCTGAATTAGGCAAATCGTCTTAGAAGATATGCTTAAATCAGAAAGAATCAGTGTCAACTCTTTTAAGCATGTTATTATTTTTAGACATCGTACAGGACATCATCTTGGACGATGAATTATAATTATGCCTAAATTAGTCTGATAATTAAGAAAAGTAATTAAGATTTGATTAGTCAATCATATTATCCTAGATAATTGCATGATCATCTTGGACGATCAATTATAAAAACCTTAGTTTTTTTCCTTAATTGTCTTGGCTGAATAGTACGATGTGTTGGACTACATTTAATGTTTTAAACTAATCATCCTAGTCGAACAGAAATATGTGATGGATGATATTTATTGATTTGAACTAATCGTATAAGACGATCCAAGAATTTGCCTGGATGATTACTTATTTTTTTATCATTCTACATGTAAAGTCTAGTCGAGCAGAGCTATGGTCTGAATAATACTTAACATTTTAAACTAATCGTATATGATGATGTACTCATCATCCTTGACTATCATAACAAATAAATCTTTTAATCATCCAGCCACCCAGATTATTCTAGTTGAATGAGCTGAATTTGTTCTGATCGTATAGCACGATCTATCGATCGTACTATACTATATTTGTCAGTTAGTTGCAATTTTGGACAAATTTGAAGTTCTTATATATAAGATCTCTTGTTTAATCAATATTACATTTTTTTTGTATTGACTTGAGAGAGCTAAGAGTAGAAGAAGGAGAGCTTGAGAGAGAGAGAGAGAGAGAGAGAGAGAGAGAGAAAGAGAGAGAGAGAGGATCTTATGAGGGGGAGTTTGTGAGGGATTCACAAAGGTTGCTTCAAGCAAGGATCTAAGTCATCTTCTCTCTAGTCATCTTCACTGGTTTCTTGGAGGTTCTAGAGAGGTCTACTTCAATAATCAATCAAAGTTCTCTACTTTTTTTAGGAGGAAGTAAAAGGAGGATGAGGTTCTCTAGCTGCTTTATGAGGAAGAAAAAGGAGGTTGAGTTCTCTGCCTCACTGGAGTCAATGGAAAAGAGTTTTGTAAAGGCTTCTCTGCCTTGTTGTGAGAGCAAAAGAAGAGTCACTGAGTTTAGTGCAATACCCAAAGGAGAGGCTCCAGGGAGTGGACATAGATCAAGTTGGTCAAACCACTTTAAAATATGGTGTGTTCTTTTTTATTGCATTTTCGTATTTAATTTCTACACTTTATTTTATGCGGGTGAGTGTTTGGTTTAAATCGTGATTTTTATTTGAGAATTTTTATAACACTAATTCACTCCCCCTCCCCTCCCCCTCTTGGTTAGCCTTGGACTAGTTCATAAGAACTTAACATCCCTAATGAACTTTCAAGTGGTATCAGAGCGGGATTAATAAAATCTAGTTTTTGTAAACTTTTTTATTTTGATCTATGGCTAACTTTGGTAATAGAAATACCGCGGAAGATTATTCAATCGCTAGATCACCTTTATTTGATAACATACCTTTTAATTTTTGGAAAACTTGCATAGCCATGCTTTTATAATTTATTGACTATCGCAAGTGGATACTTGTTAAGGGTAGATATTCACCATGATCACATGAAATTAATGGCATAAAAACTAAACTTCTATTTAGTGAATGGACTTTTGATTATAGGGAGTTAGCACAACTTAATACAAAATGCTTAAACTATTTTTTGTACTCTGAAATTAGAAGATTACATGTGTGTCTCAACTTATACTACTGGTAAGAAAATATGGGATAGATTATGTATCACCTATGAATGCACAAGTGAAGTTAAATAATCTAGGTTGAATATCATGCATAACAACTATGAGCTATTATGCATGAAACCTAGTGAGTTGATATTTGAGATGTATACTAGATTTACACAAATGATCACCTCCCTATATGTCTTAGGAAGAGAACTCTCTAATTATAAAAAAATTAATAAAATTTTGAGATGTTTACCTTCTTCCTATAACATTAAGATAACTACAATCATTGAAACCAAAGATTTGAATGCTTATTCTATTGATAACTTATTTAGATCACTCATTTCTTGTAAAAAAGGAGTGAACCAAAGACAACTTCATGCATATGATAAAAAAAGGGAGAAAATTATGATACTAAAGGCTAACGATACAGATACTAATTCTTTCGAGTATAAAAGTGATGATATTGCCTTAATAACTAAGCAATTCAAAAGCTTTCTAAAGTAGAAACAAAAACACCATCAGAAATGAAAAAAAATGAAAGAATATTAAAAATTTTAAAAGTTCTTCTGATATAATTTATTTTGAATGCAAGAAGTCAGTACATGTGAAAGCTAATTGTTCTACACTTAAGGCTCACCCAAGCAAAAAGAAGTGTGAGGAGAAGCCCAAGTTTAGGAAGGACAAGAAGGGAATTCAAAAGAAATTCTGAGTAGATTATGCATCTAACTCCTCTAAGATTAAAGTTGGGGAGGAGACTACAAACTTGTATTTAATGGTAGATGATCATACTAGTCAGTCTAACCAAGAAGAGGTTTGTGAACTAACCTATAATCAACTACTTAAAGTTTTTGAGAAAATTCATGCATCATATAGGAAGTATAAGAAATTGCATGCTAGCATGAAATTATTATTTTTAAATTTGCAAAAAGAGTATGAAGTTTTACTTAAATATCACTCTACACTTGATAGTAATCACATGTCATTACTTGATGAGTTTTTTGCACTAAACAAGAAGTATATTAAAGTATCTGATGCACATAATTCCTTGAAGTCATCGCATATTGAGTTAAAAAAAGAGTTTAAAAAATTAGAGGAACTTGCATGGGAAATAGATAATAATGAACATCGGTTAAAAGTGGAAGTGGCAACTTATGAATATGAAAATAAAATGTTGAAAGCATCACCTAACATTAAGAAGAGACCACCACCCGAGTAAATTAGTAAATCCTTTTCCTGGTGTTAGATATTTTTCATGTGCCATGCTAGGGCATATTTCATACACTTGCATTATTCATCATTATACACATTCGGTGTAGAGACCCAATTTATATGATTCACAGCATAACACATGTGCATTACATTCTTCTTTCCATAGAAGGGACCCAAACTTATTTGTATTCCTAAATATAATATTTAATGATTTTGTAGGTGTGCTCTCACCAAAGATCTCGTGAGAGCATGTGGTACCTAGATAGCGGATGCTCATGACATATAATTAGAGATGCCAATAAATTCATTTCCCTGGAGGCAGGGTCAGTCTTTGAGACAACACCACCAAGAAAGTGGTAAGTATATGCATAATAAAAAACTCCAAAAACTTTTTAATTGAAAATATTTTATTTGTAGATGGACTGAAATACAACTTGCTCAACATCAGTTAGCTTTATGATTAGGGCTTTATCATAAATTTTTTGTCAAACACATGCATCATAAGTTTGAATAACAATACTATTTTATAGGAAAAAAGGATAAATAATTTTTATATGCTTGCTTTAAATAATATTAAATATGCTGCATCTTTCTATTTAAAAAATATTACTGAAGAATCTTAGTTGTGGCATAGGAGGTTATATCATGCTAGTATGAAAACCCTTAGGAAAGTGACCCAAAAGGATCTAGTTAGAGGTATCCCAAAGCTTAAGTTCACTAAGGATCACCTATGTGATGCATGTCAACTAGGGAAGAAAGTCCAATCCTCTTTACATTTCATTAAAGACCTTACCACCTCTAGACTTTTAGAAGTACGTCACATGAATTTTTTTGGACCCATTAGCAATGTCAGCATAGGGAGAAAAGTCTATGAATTTGTGATTATCGATGACTACTCGAGATTCACTTGGATTAGATTTTTATCATATAAGAGTGAGTCTTTTGATGAGTTTATATCATTTTCCACTTGGATTTAGAAAAAGATAGGTTGTGAGATCATGATCATTCATAGTGACCATGGTGGAGAGTTTAAAAATATGAGATTTTGAGACTTCTATGAGGATCAAGTGATTAGTCACAACTTTTTAGCTCCTAGGTTCCCTCAGCAGAATGAGGTAGCTGAAAGGAAGAATAAGATCTTAGTTGAAGTTGCTAGAGTCATGTTTGCTGAGTATTCACTTCCCAAATACTTCTATGCTAAAGCGATAAACATAGCTTGTTATGTGTTGAATAGGGTGAATGTTAGATCACAACTAAATAAGGCATCCTATGAGATCATTAAGGGTAGAACACCCAACCTTTACAACCTCCATGTCTTTAGTTATAAGGTTTTCATTCTTAATAATGATAAGTCATCCTTTGGAAAATCTGACTTAAATCTGATGAAGAAGAGTTCTTAGGATATTCAAATATGGGGAGATCCTTTAGGGTGTCTAATAAAAGGACATTGGTGATGGAGGAGACTACTCATGTAGTGTTTTATGAATCTGATCCTAAGAAGTCTAGACTTGAGGAAGAAGATGAAGTTAGAGAGATTACTCAAGGAGTTAAAGTTTTGAGAAAAAGGTAGAGCCTCAAAATACTAAATGAGTAGTAGGTGAGACTACCAAAGGAGTAGAAAATGCAAATTTGGAGGAAAGGGTAAAACCTAGACATACTTTGTCTAGAGATTGAAGATACTTTTTAAGTCATCCTAAAGAACTAATCTTAAAAGACCCTTCTGAAGGTGTTAGAACTAGGCATGGAATTAGAAATGAAGTAAATCACTCTATTTTTATCTCAATGACTGAACCCACCAACATCAATCAAGCCCTTTTTTATGAATTTTAGATCTTAGCTATGCAAGAAGAACTTAACTAATTTGTGAGGAATGATATTTAGGAGTTGGTAGAAAGACTTAAGAATTAAAGTGTGGTAGAAACTAAGTGGCTCTTTAAGAATAAAATGAAAGATTTTGGTGTGGTGATTAGGAATATGAAAAAATTGGTGGCTAAGGGGTATAACCAAATAAAAGGGATTGATTTTGAGGAGACTTTTTCCCCTATAGCTAAATTGGAAGTCATTAGAGTGATACCAGCCTTTACTTGTTATAAGAGATTTATGCTTTTCCAAATGGATGTTAAGAGTGTCTTTTTAAATGGGGTGATAAAAGAGGATTTATTTGTAGAGCAACCTCTAGGTTTTGAGAAATTTTAATTTTTTCAAGTAATGTTTACAAATTAAAAAATGCCTTATATGAATTAAAACAGGCACCTGGAGATTGATATGAGAGGCTTAGCACATTCCTACTAGAGAGAGAGTTTGTTAAGGGGAGCATAAACACCACCCTATTTTTAAGGAAAGTAGGAGATGATTTACTCATTGTTCAGATCTATATTAATGATATAATTTTTGAATCTTCTAATAAAAATTTATGTGATAATGTTTCTAAAATAATGAGTAAGAAATTTAAGATGAGTATGATGGGAGATTTATCCTATATTTTGGGATTTAACATAAGACAACTAGATGATCGAACCTTTTTAAATTAAATAAAGTATATTAAGGATATCTTGAAGAAATATGAAATGGATAAAGCAAGTTAATAAATACTCCCATGAGCTCTAGTGTTTAATTAGATAAGAACTCAAATAAAAAATATGTTGATCAAAAGAAGTACATAGGAATGATTGGATCACTGATTTACTTAATTGCTAACCAACCTGATATAGTGTTTAGTGTTTATCTTTGTATTAAATTTCAAGTTTATCCTAAGGAATCCCACCTGATTGTAGTTAAGCAATCCTTAGATATCTCTTAGGAACTCAAAATTTAGGAATATGGTATCCTAGGCACAACACTTCTTTTGAGATTAGTGGATATTTTGATTCTGATTTTATAGAATATATGGTGGATAGAAAGAGCACTTCTAGTACTTTTCAGTTCATAGGACAGTCCTTAGTCTCCTAATCTAGTAGAAATCAAAATTTTGTTGCACTTTATACTACTAAAGCTGAGTATATTATCTTAAAAAGTTGGGTGGCCAAGTCCTTTAGTTGAAGCAACAAATTTTAGATTTAAGATTACCTGTAGGCACAATTTCAATCCTATGTGATAACACTACTGCCATCTACATCTCTAAGAATCCTATCAAATATTCAATGACCAAACACATTAACATAAGGTATTACTTTATTATGGACCATATTACCAAAGAAGACATTGAGTTATACCATGTGGCAATTGAGAATCAACTGGCTAACTGTTGACCTCATTTTTGTATGAGGTCACTGGGGACCCACCCAGACTCCAGATCGACCCTGACCCTACACCAATCTAGACCCCAGACCCTAGGATCTACCTTAACCCTAGGATTCTCCCAGATCAATCTAAACCCTAGGATTCTCCTAGATCTAGACCTTTGGATCTACTCTAGGCCCTAGGAATTTTCTAGACTTCAGATCTTAGGATTTGTTCTAGACCCTAAGACCTTTCTAAATCCAGACCTTGTGATCTTCTCAGGCCTTAGGAGCTGCCTAGACCTTAGATCTATCCAAACCTTGAGATTAATTTAGATCTTAGATCAATTCAAACTTCAAATCAATCCTGACCTCAAGCCAATCCAGATCTAAATTCAAATCAAACCTCAATCAAAATCCAGACTCCAGTCCAGTTCAAGATCTTGATCTCCAGTTCAAACCTTGATCTTATTTCTTATCAAACTTCAACCTTATCCAATCAATTATGATCCTCCTAATAATCATAAATGATTTAGATAACTCAAACTTAATCAATCAAACTTAAAATCCAGACCAAATCCAGAATCCAGAATCAAATCCTAAGTCTTAAGGCCCTGTCCTAAAAGCCTTTTCCAGTGAATTTACAAACACTTCGAAACCCAACCAAATGGCCTCTAATTCAGAGTCTATCAATTGAATACTGATGGGACATGTCTCTAGAGGTAACCCTCCAAATTTGAGCCCATTCTGAGGTCTCTAACCCTAGAATCTAAATCAAAATCCAAAGGATGTAAAACCTTCAAATATTTATAGTTTATGCCACTGGACCTGTCACCCAGTAGCTCCTGACCTTAGAGCCTTCTCCAAAGCCTCTAACCACTTTCAAACACTTAATCCCGACCCATTGAACATTAAACTGTACTTTGGTGGATCTATTTTGACCCCCAGTTGACCAGGGGTCAAAATTACCAAAAAACCCCTATGGGATTCAAACATCGATTTCAAACCAAACGAACTCAAAATTGCGTGGAACCTCTTCCACCAATTTTCAAATATTAAATCAAAACCCTTTGAGTACATTCTCCAATTATTTGACTTTGATTGGACCCTTGACCCAATCAATAGTTGACCAAGTCAATTGAGCATATGGTTGGTCAAAGCCGCATGGTCTTGATCAATTCAACCCATTTTAATCAAATCAAACTCTTCAAAGCCTTCAAATCTATCTCAAATATGATTTTAATATTTTCAAATCTTTTTGGAGTCAAATCACTTTGAGTTTTTACTTACTCAAACCCAAGGTCATTGTCAAACCATATCTTCCACACATCCTTCTATCTAATTTGTTTCAAGAGACTCCAAAGATATCCCATTCAAAGCTTTGATCCTTCTTTGATTTAATATGGATCAAACTCAAGCTAAATTGACTAAGTCAACATATTAAAACTTTGCCAAAATAGCTTAAATCCATTCCCATGCATTTAAACTCCAATTTGCAAGCATCAAATCTTTTCAAACTCAATCCATCAGCTCAAGACATCTCTTCAAGCCAACTCAACAGTCAACTTGACTATTTGACTGGTCAAACAGTCAAATTGAGTTTTCAAATGGGTCAAAGATAGTCAAATCTTTCCCTAGAGTTAATCCTTTTCTATCTTAAACCCCTACAGCAGTATTAAGACTCTCTAGAACCTTCCTGAATTTAATCTAAGCCCTTGGATTGAAATCAAATGGCTCCCATTGCTCCCATGCACAAATGGGGACCAAAACCCCTTTCCACATGGCATGTCCTTGCCATGTCCTTTGCCATCTGCTCCTAACCACTCCTTGGACAGATGGCATTCATCTAGGATCTCCCTCAATTCATCCCAGCCATCCATTCAAGTTGGAGAGACTTGAATAGGGCAAAACCTCTCAAATGGAGCTCATTAGAACCCAAACACTCTCTCACTCAAACCCTTTTCCTCCAGAACTTCTCCAGTATTCAAGAACCCTAAAAAAACCCTCTACACACAGTTCCCTATCTCTTCCAGGCCTTCCCCTACCAGATCTTGGCTTCCAAAGCCTCATTGGTGAAGAGAGAGGAATCTAGAAAGAGAAAAATGGGTTTCTAGAATAACTTCAAATCCATCGAGATCCAGGTACTGAGGTCTTCTACAAAGTTGAAGAAGATAATAACAAATTTCTATCAAGCCAAAGAATTCAAAAATCTGAAAGCTGGATTGTAAGTTATTCCCATTTTTAGTTAAATTATAAATTTGGAACTGTAGAAAATCTACAATGCATGGAGCCTCCGAACTCTAGGCATTGGAAGATTAGGCTACCATGATTCTATGTTTCAAATTTCATCTAATTTAGAGTTGTATTTTGAAAGTTATGGTCATTTTACGATTTCAGTTCATTTTGAACTAATCTGCGCTGGCTCAATCTGAGCCGTCGAATCGTTACTTCTGCGCGATCGCACGGCTAACAGAGTGCCACGTCACTCACTTCAAAATGGCATGACATTGCTGAGTTTCAAACCTGGGCCATTTGGAATGGCAGGGTCGACGTGGCCGCATCTGAGCCGTCCATCCAGAACAAACGGATCGGACGGCTTAAACTTATGTCCGATGTGTTTAAGTGGACAACCGATGTGCACCACGTGTCGGACACGTGTCAACATGCTGTTCGCCATTGCAATTTCAGCGCCAATCATTGGTAATGATTGGCGATGGCTGAAATTTAGTTTAAAAAATTAATTTTAATGGCCAGAACTTTAAAAATTCATAGTAAATTTAAATTTTCACCAAATTTCATATTCTTGGACTTGTTGGAAAGCTCTTGAGCTCTAGTATTTATTAATTAAATTCAAGTTATTTTTATCACTGTATTAGGAAATATTTGGGTTTGTGTAAAATCCAATTTTCTCAATTTTCTCTTAATTCAGTGGTCAAATGAAGTTTAAATTTTGGTGAAATGATGTTGGACATCTTAGTCATTATATGTAATTTACTTAGGTTCAGATGTCCAGTGGATTGCTATGGGATGAATTCACAAAGTAATGGGTCCATTTTTGACCAAAAACTTTGAAAATTCATAACTCTCCAAATCAGTAGAATTAGGCTTCCTAATTTAAGTGGTATGCTTGTACATGTCCAAGGGTTAGGAGAACAGAGATTCAAGCCCAATTGAACACTAGTGCCACCTAGGAACAATAATTAAGGACGACGTCTAGTCAACTTAAAAAAAATCCTAGGAAATTCTACACCCACCCAATAGGGGTGAAACTTAAGAACATTAAACTTAGTGACATTTTACACCTTAGGTTCAAATTTTACTCAATTTGGAACTCATTAGATAAGAAACTTAAACAAGTTAATATTAACCCTTAATTAAGACATTAAAACTTCCAAAAAATGTAATAAATCAAATTTGAACCCACAAAATACAAACAATATCTAAAATTGACCAGAATTCAAACCTTAATCAACGAAAATTAAAACTCTCTTGATTTGACATCAAATTAAACCTTAATTCAATTTTAATTGAAATTAAATATTTAATTAATTTAATTAATTAAAAATAATTTAAAATTCCAAAAAATTCCCAAATACTTGGGAATCTCTCTTTAGGTCATTCCGGACCTTTGGAGCTGATTTCAAGGAGTTGGGATCTCACTTGGAGCAAAATCACAAAAAGGCCCTCTAATTAAGCAATTTTAGAAATTCATTAAATACCTCAAATTTCAAACCTTCATAACTAATTAAAGAAAAATCCAAATCAGTCAATTTCACTTGCATTCAACTCATAATAATATCTAATATTTATTAAAAATGTTAAAGTTCCAGAAAATCATCAAATTCAAAAAGTCAACAATCCGGTCAACTCTAAGTCAAAACTAGTTCAAAACTTCAAACCTTCGTAATAAAATATAGAAAAATTCTATTTTAGCATACTTATAGTCTAACTGATCTCATTAAGGTCTAGTATTTTAATAAAATGTTAAGTTTTAAGAAAACACTTTTAATCAAAAAGTCAATTTCTAACCCCTTAATTAAATGATTAAAATATTCCTTAAATTCATAAAATTCAAAATTATTTTAAAACTCCAGAAATGTCTAGCTAACATTTAAAATCAGTAATCAAACATTTCTAATAAAATTCATCAACCCTTAATCTTTAATCAATTTAAATCACTTGATTATATCGGGTACCACTGGGTAACCCAGGCCTACGAGGCTATTAGCTTAGCCCCAAGGAAGGTGAAATAAACTTCATGGCCTCGGTGTGAAACAAAGGTGGTATCAAACAAATAATTAAAAATCAATCTTAAAATCAACCTTAAGTCATTAATATTTAAACTCAAACCTAAATCTTTCTTTAAGCCTTTCAACCAATCGAACCTTAAGAAATTTCAATCTAATAATCCTACTTAGGACATATCAAAACCACACGACCTATCTCACACACTTTAGACGGTTTGTTAGGACAACCAAATCTAGTTTTAGGCTAGGCCGATGTTTACTTTTCCGCTGTGTGCCGGGTTTTCGAGCTTTCACTGCATGTTGTTTGCTAGCTTAGAATTGATTGATTGTTTGTTTATTTACTGCAATCTGTTGAGCATTTAAATTTCAAATATATCAACTGCTTGAGATCAAATATTAACTGCTTGAGATCAAATATTAAATGCTTGGAATTATATATAACTGTTGATTATTAGGGTAACCATGCAGGATCGAGTCTAGATTTTTTATTTTGCTTAATGTAAATTTGATTTGATATGGTTGTAAATTTTCAAAGTGATTTGACTTGGGATGTTTAAATCCAACTTGAATTCCAAAGAGGAGAAGACATCCCTAAAGGGGAGAGTCTTCTTCCATTTAGAAGATCAAGTTAGGATACTCTTTAAGTATCCAAAGGGGAAAAATAACACCCCGTTCAAAGGGGAGTTTCTTTTCAGTTGGATATCCGGAACCGACGAATCAAGATGTTCGTGAGAAGGCGAAGAAGTGGATAGCGAGAAGAATCCCAAATCTCAAATCACTTAAGTCTTAGGAGTAGAATCCAGGTTGTTGTCAGTGGTGCCCAGCCACATTACTTTTCTGCAATTCTGGATGTAATAATAAGTGGCACTTGCCACATGAACATTCAATTTGAGCTATTAATTTAATTGATTTATTTATTATTTGATGTGTTGATTGCGATATAGGATTGCCTGATTTTTGTAGTTTTTTGGCGATTGTTCCATGTCGACTTTGATTTTGCCTGGAACTCGATTTTAGACTCTTAAGGACTTGTCAAAATTCTTCTACCTTAATTAAATAAAATTTTTAAGATAAGATAGAAACTCTAACGGTTTAAGAAGTAAGCCCGGGACCGCCGGGAGTTCTCATTTCATAATTTCTTCTTTTCAAATTTAAATCATTTAATCGAGTCAATTAGCATGCATCTCATTAGAAACAAATTAAAAATCTCTAAATCTCTAATTACATTTATTTTATCATCAAACCCAATATAAGTTAAAGGGGCCAATTAGGATCCGCTCTAGATATCAGCCCCGTTCTCAAAAACATATCTTAAACAACTTCCCTACCCATTCTAACATTAAATGACTTGATACATAATTTTAAAGCGCCTAGGTGGTTTAGCTGGCTCCCCAATCCAGGCCGGGATAAGACCAAACTTGCACTGTATTAGTTAGGTTCAGGTTACTAATTTTAAGTGCCCAAATTATACTTAGGTTCCGAGGCTGGCTCGGGCCATAAGACCTCAACTTCCGGGATTTGAATCCCACTTTATAATAAAATTGACCACTCAAATTAAAAAATCTCTTTCAATCAAATTCGAGCCTAATAATTAGGATAGGCTGGAGTGTTTTTGAAGTAATTCAGAATCTCAAAACACCCCCTACTTCTCCTCCCTCGAATCCAAAATAAATGCTCAACATTGAACAAATCCCATTCGAAATTCTAAACCTTAACTTTCTTTGATATTTAACTTTGAAATCTTAAATAAAATTCGTATCGCTATTTTAATTATGAGTGTTCGTATGAAAATTTCCAATTTTCCTACGATGTAATTAACTGCGAGGGCTTGCGCTCGTGGGAGATTTAGTAACCTAGATCTAATTTTCAAAATTGAAATTTTCAAAAATCATTAATTTATTATTTTTTGGAAAATACAACGATCATTATCGTCATTTTCAAACGATCGATAATGATATATATCTTCTTCCTTTGGAGAGATATATCAATTATTATCGTAGTTTTGATTATGAAATTAATGATCTTTCATCCAAATTAGCACAATCAAACATTTTTGAGTTTGACTACGATAACTGGGATAACTTTAAAGTTTTGAAATTTGAACCAATTAGTGAATGATATTCTCTCTGTTTGGGATGATATATCGTTCCTAATGTTGTGTTAGATTTCAAAACTAAAATTCAATATTTAATCTTCCAAAAAATAATTAAATATTTTTCAAAAATTATATATATTTAAATATATTTTCCAATCAAAACACTAACATCTTTGCTAAACCACTAGCCTTTAACACATTCAGCATTTTAAGGACCAGATTAGGTGTAATTAATATAAATACATAAACTTGATGCTTTCTGAACTCTAAATTTTATCTATGTTGTTTATTGTTATTTTATGTTCTTTCATTTATTTTTTTATTTTTTTAGTGTTAATTTTTTTTTGCTGCTATTTTTCATATTTTCATTTTTTATATTTCAGCTTTTCTTTCAGTTTTTCTTTTGGTCACTACTGAAATGATATTTTATGTCTTTTTTTTTTATTTATAGCCAATGATTGACATTCCTAAATTAATTAATGAGAGAAACATCGTTGATTGTTTCCTTTCCTCCAACTTTTTTTAGCGGTGTATTTTTTTATTCTAAACAAAAGTTTATCTCAAATTAACAATTGGACTTTACAATTTAGATCTTTTCTAACTTGTTACAATAATATATATTATATAAATAATATTCAAAGTCATTAAATCCCTTTCAATCCTTCATAATCTTGTCATTGCATTTATCATATGAATTTATTTCTGCTTTACAGTTTACTCTTCCTTATATTAGAGCGTAAGTTTTTCTTCGAATATCTGAAAGATATTCTCACAATTGATAGTATTTAAAAGTTTTGAAAGAGAGCTAGCTTGTAAAAATGACAAGAGGTATAAAATGAGCCAAAAAAAAAAAAATTAAAAAGATGCAAAATGATCACCAAAAAAATTGAAAGATATATAAAGTATATCAAAAATCAAAAGATGCACAAAGTACACCAATCAATTGATAAAAGACATAAAATTTTCCCACAAGAAAACAAGCTTCCTTTCTCTTTCAAATATTTAAATCTTATAAGAATTCATATGTCACTTGGTATTTTCAAGAACTTGATTTTTAATTCATGATTGTGACTAATTACTTTGATATGTTATTCTATAATATATTTTTCTAGAAATAAGATTCGAACGGATCACTTTTACTTATTCAATTACTTTTTCTAAGTTAGATCTTTATTTTCAAAAGATGATTTGCCCTATAATAAGTTTGATCTAGGATTTGCAAGATCGGTTGTTCTATCATTTTTCATATTTCGACGATGTTATCTCATTTTCGTAAAAATTTTTAATTCAATCACATGGAAAATTTATCATATATATGATCTGATAAAAATTTATTTTTTATATTTATAATTTTTTTTATTATTATTTTTTTATTTTAGGGCCTCCTCTGATCACCTCCATCCATCCACAAAATCTTTAATTTTTTATCACATCATCCTGAATAATATTCCTATCATCCAAGATGATATCATCACTCCACCCTTCATCTTCCATCTATGGTTTATCTGAGTCAACTGTTTGAGATTATCCTGGATGATCCTCATCATCCCGGATGATATGATTAAATCCTGCTCAATTATCTATGATCGTCCTGAACAATCCACATTGTCTTGGTCAATCCGATCAATTTTGCTACAATTATTTATGTTCTTCCTAGACGATCCACCTATTCGTCCCGAACGATCCACCTGTTCATCCTGAACGATCCATATGGCAAAAAAGATTACATGTTTTAAATTTAACAGATACGATCCATTTTTTCAATCGTTCCAAATAATCCACCAAATCGTTCTAGATGATATACTTTTCAACGGTCATCTAGAATGAATCCTCGGGATGATCATCTGAGTCTAATTATCCTATATAATATATGATCATCTTGGATGATCAGACTTCCTTGCTGACTAATCATCCTGGACTTCATAATTTCACCTGATTATCCTAGACGATCCTGTTTGAATAGTTGCTATTTGAATGAGTTATATTTGTGCAACTTATGTAGTTTTGATGATTCCAAACATTATTGTTCAGATGTATAGTTATCTCCTAACAATTTTAGAAGATTTGCACTTGCTCTTGTGTGTACTAACATTTCAGGAAAATCAGACTCCAGACTACGAAAACTTCAAATCAAATTCAACATATGATATTTTGTTTATTTGAAGTTTGTCTTTTCTTTGAATTAATTTTGAAAGGGAGTGATTGTAATTGAGTGAATAAAATCTCACACACACAAATTAGGAGAACATGAAATTCTATACTGATCGTACAGGACGATATTTATCGTACTGGACGATCTGTCAGTTATCTCCTATAGAGCACTTGGAACGAATAGGAACTTGCTTTGAAAAATTTTTCTAAGTCCTATTCGTCCAGGACGAATTTTAATATCGTCCCGGACGATGGGTTCTCTGTAAACATTTCGTCCAGACGAATTTTACCATCGTATTGGGCGACCAGTCCTCTGGAAACATTTCGTCCAGACGAAAATAAATATCGTACCGGACGAACAGCTCTCTGGAAAATTTTCGTCCAGACGAAACCAAATTATCGTCCCCGGCGATTGGTCCTCTGGAAAATTTTCGTCCAGACGAAATAAATAATCGTCCAGGACGATCGGCTCTCTGGAAAATTTTCGTCCAGACGAACATATTTTCGTCCAAACGATAAACCGACTTAGGACAGTTTTCAGCAGTTTCTAGAACCGACCTTGTAATAACCGTTCGTACTGGACGAACCTAGTTCGTACAGGACGATCAGCTGTACGAAGTCATTTCGTACACATATACAAATTGGGTCATTTCAGATCGTTTAAGTAAAATCGTCCAGGACGATCCAGGGTCGTACGGGACGATCCACTGCGTACAGAATTAAAAACTTGCAGTTTTTGGGCGGTTTTTATGTCTTTTGTATAAATACTCCAAATTAGACTGCCACCCAATCTTTTTGTCATTTGATCTTCGTGCCTATTGAGAGAATAGCCAAGGGGAGAGTGGAAGAGAGCATTCAAAGGAGGATTCCTACCATTGGAGCAAGAAGGCTTCACTTGGATTGCTAAGGTAAGAATCTCTACTTGTGAAATTGGATTTCTTCACTCTTTTCTTTCTTCCTTCTAGATTCTTGTGAGAAGATCATTCAAGAAGGTCCGGTTCTCTGCCGACACTTGGAGAGTGTGAACAGGACGAGGGTTCTCTGCCTACACTAGGAGAGTGTAAAAGGAAGAAGGTTCTCTGCCTACACTTGGAAAGTGTGAACAGCCGTAGGGTTCTCTGCCCACACTAGGAGAGTGTGAAAGGAAGACGGTTCTCTGCCCACACTAGGAGAGTGTGAAAGGACGACGGTTCTCTGCCAGCACTGTGGATTGTGTAAAAGGACGACAGTTCTCTGCCGCACCGGGTAGTGGTGAAAAGAGGGTTTTGTACAGGCTTCTCCGCCTTGCTGTGGGTGCTAAAGGAGAGTCACTTTGTGGTATTAGTGCAATACTCAGAGGGTGCCTCTGAGGAGTGGATGTAGGTCTGGTTATAGACCGAACCACTATAAATCTGGTGTCATTTACTTTATTGCTTTTACGTTTCCGCATTTTAAATTTCAGTTTTAACAACTCTGTGGTTGAAAAACATTTTTCTACAAACTTTAAAAGAAAATTTTATTTCGGTTCAACTTTAATTTTAAGAGGGTTTAAAATTTTTAAAACTACCAATTCACCCCCCTCTTGGTAGCCGTGGGACATTTACTTAGGCTTAACAACCTAATTACTAGACTCAACAAGTGGTATCAGAGCATTGTTTCAAAATCATAAGTTTGAACTACTTTTTGATTAACGTAGATGGCTACATTTGGAAACCGAAACACACCTGAGGGTTACTCTATCACTAGACCTCCACTGTTTGACAATATTCCTTTTGATTTTTGGAAAACACGCATGTCTACTTTCTTACAGTCACTTGATTATCGCATGTGGATGTTAGTCCAGGAAGGTTACACAAAACCAACTAGATTAGTTGATGGAAATAGGGTAGATACACCCTATGCAGATTGGACTATAGAAGAACGTGACTTAGCACAATTAAATGCGAAATGTTTAAATAGTTTCTTTTGTGCTTTAAAATCTGAAGACTACATGCGAGTTTCTACTTGTAAAAGCGGAAAAGACATATGGGATAGACTTTGTATTACTTATGAAGGGACAAATGAGGTTAAGCAATCAAGACTCAATATCTTGTTACATGACTACGAATTATTTCGCATGAAACCTAATGAATCTATATCTGACATGTACACAAGATTCACTCAAATTGTCACCTCTTTGCATGCACTTGGTAGGGAATTAACTAATGCTGAAATGGTTAATAAGATTCTTCGTTGTTTACCTACTGCATACGATGCTAAAATTACTGCAATTACAGAGTCAAAAGATCTGAACATTTATTCTATTGACAATCTTCTTGGTTCACTCATTGCTTACGAGCAAGGAGTAAGTCAAAGAAAGATTGATGCAGGTGAACCAAGAAAGGACAAGAATATTGCACTAAATGTGGAAGAGTCAGAAAGTGAACACTCACAACCTGAGGATGAAGATGATATAGCACTGATGACTAGACAATTCAAAAGCTTTTTAAAGAGGAAGCAGAAGAGACGCCAGCAATGGAATAGAGGTAAGTATAACAGAAATGGCAAGGTTTCTAATGAAGTGATTTGTTATGAATGCAGGAAACCAGGTCATATAAAGACTGATTGTCCAAAACTCAAAGCCACTCCTAGCAAGGAGAAGGTAGAGGAGAAACCAATGGTAAAGAAGGGCAAGAAGAAGTTTCAAAAGGCTTTTTGGGCGGACTCAGCTTCAGACTCATCTGAGACTGAAAAAGAAGAAGAAGTCACCAACCTTTGCTTGATGGCAGATAAAGCTGAACAATCAGATCAAGAAGAGGTATGTGATTTAACCTATAATGAATTGTTTGAAGTTTCTGAACACATGCATGATGCATATAGGAAAACGAAAGAGATGCATGCTAGTTTAGTTTTAGAATTGGAAGAGCTTAATAAGGAACACGATCCTTAGGAAAGATCATGCTTTAATTGATAGCAACCACATGAAACTACTTGATGAATATGATGACTTGAATAAAAATTTTGAGAATTTAAAATCATCCTATGCTGAACTTGAAAAAAAATTTGAGAAATTTAAGGATGAATCTGAGCACAAGACATATAGAGTCAATTATACAAATCGAATCTTGGAGGAAATGAATTCATTTTACAAACTTACTATAAGTGCTCTCGAGGATAATAGGAACCCCCCTAAACTTGAAGATTTTACAAATCCTAAGTATTATCCTAAATTCATGAAATCCCTTAGAAGACAATCATATGAGAGAAAACATAGGAATATTTTTCCTAATGTTAAATGTAACAATTGTGGATTTTTGGGACATATATCTCACACCTGCACTTTAAAGATGAAACCTAATTTGGTGTGGAGAACTAAGATGCATAAACCTAGACATATCACACATGCATCTGATTATAAATTTCATAAAGGTGAACCCAAACTAGTTTGGGTTCCCAGGTCTAACATTTGAGAATTTTGCAGGAATACTCTCACACAAGACCTCGTGAGAGTATATGGTACCTGGACAGCGGATGTTCTAAGCACATGACTGGAGATACTGCTCAATTCATAACGCTGGAAGCCAGGAGTGGAGGCAAGGTTACACTTGGAGATAATACCACAAAGAAAGTGGTTGGATCAGGTATGATTGGAAATTTGAAAAACTTTTTCATAAGATAATGTTTTATTAGTTGAAGGCTTGAAACATAATTTGCTTAGCATAAGTCAGCTATGTGATAAGGGCTATAATGTAAAATTTTTACCTACTAGCTGCATAATTAGCCTAAATGGGAAAATTGTTTTAAATGGAAAAAGGGTGAACAATGTCTACATGCTAGATTTAAATTGTATTCAATCTCCTACTGCTTTTTGTTTGAAAACTGTTTCTGATGAATCATGGCTTTGGCATAGGAGACTTTGTCATTCTAGTATGAAAAATCTTAGAAAAATTACCCAAAAGAATTTGGTGAGAGGAATACCTAAACTAGACTTTACTAAGGACCATCTGTGTGATGCATGTCAATTAGGAAAACAAGTGAAGTCCTCTTTTAAGTCCATTAAAGATCTTAGGACCAGTAAACCTTTAGAAATTCTACACATGGATCTTTTTGGACCAGTAAGCACTGTTAGTCTAGGAGGAAAGGTATATGGATTTGTTATAGTAGATGATTTTTCAAGATTCACCTGGGTTAAATTTCTTTTTCATAAGAGTGAATCATTTGAGGAATTCAGAAATTTTTCAACTTGGATACAAAGAAAACTAGGATGTGAAATAATTTCTATACAAAGTGATCATGGAGGAGAATTTGAAAATGAAAGATTTGAAGATTTCTGTAAAGAAAAGGGGATTGATCACAATTTTTCTGCACCTAGAACTCCTCAACAAAATGGAGTAGTTGAAAGAAAGAACAGAACATTAATAGAAGCCGCCCGAGCAATGTTAGCAGAATACTCTCTTCCTAGATATTTTTGGGCTGAGGCGGTTAGCACTGCATGCTATGTTCTGAATAGGGTGAATGTGAGTTCAAATTTGAATAAAACACCCTATGAGTTATGCTAAAAGGAAGAACACCAAATTTGTCTCATTTGCATGTATTTGGTTGCAAGGTGTTCATACATAATAATGGAAAATCTGCCTTAGGAAAATTTGATCCAAAATCAGATGAAGGAATTTTTGTTGGATATTCAAGTGTTGGAAAATCTTATAGAGTATTCAACAAAAGAACTTTAGTCATTGAAGAAACCACACATGTTGTTTTTGATGAAAATGGAAACATGGAAGAGCCAAAAGTTGTTGAAGAAGAAATTGAAGAAAACTCCCAAAAGATTGATAGATTAAATTTGGAAGAAAATGTGGAAGAAAATTTAGAAAGAGAAGACCCTTTGCCTAGAGATTTGAGATTTTCTAAAAACCACCCAAAGGAATTAATCATAGGTGAACCAAGTGAGGGTGTTAGAACTAGGCGTGGATTAAACAAGGAAGTCAATCATTCAGCCTTTATTTCAACTGTTGAACCCACTAACATTGATCAAGCACTTTCAGATGAATTTTGGATATTGGCCATGCAAGAAGAGTTGAATCAATTTGTAAGAAATAAAGTTTGGGAACTAACTACAAGGCCAAAAGATCAAAGTGTTGTTGGAACCAAGTGGGTGTTCAAAAATAAAATGAATGACTCAGGAGTAGTCATTAGAAATAAGGCTAGATTAGTAGCTAAGGGGTATAATCAAATTGAAGGAATTGATTTTGAGGAAACTTTTGCCCCTGTAGCTAGACTTGAAGCAATTAGGGTTTTACTAGCCTTTGCCTGTTTTAAAGGTTTTAAATTGTTTCAAATGGATGTCAAAAGTGCCTTTTTAAATGGAGTAATTGAAGAAGATGTTTTTGTAGAACAACCTCCAGGTTTTGAAAATTCTAAATTTCCAAATCATGTTTTCAAATTAAAAAAGGCATTATATGGATTGAAACAGGCACCTAGGGCTTGGTATGAGAGGTTAAGCACCTTCCTACTTGAAAGATCTTTTGAAAAAGGAAGTGTGGATACAACTCTCTTTTTAAGGAAAATTGGAAAGGATATAATTATTGTTCAAATTTATGTGGATGACATCATCTTTGGATCTTCAAATAAACATCTTTGTGATGATTTTTCTAAAACAATGAGTAGTGAATTTGAAATGAGTCTAATGGGAGATTTAAATTACTTTCTAGGATTTAGCATTAAGCAACTTGAGGAAGGTACTTTTCTTAGTCAAACCAAATATATTAAGGACATCCTCAAAAAATATGAAATGGACAATGCTAAACCTGTTAGTACACCAATGAGTTCTTCAGTTCAGTTGGATAAAGACCTTAAGGGAAAATCTGTTGATCAAAAGAAATTTAGAGGGATAATTGGATCTTTACTTTACTTGACTGCTAGCCGACCAGATATAATGTTTAGTGTTTGCCTATGTGCTAGATTTCAATCAGATCCAAAAGAATCACATTTGACAGCAGTGAAAAGGATTTTAAGATATCTACTAGGAACTCAAAACTTAGGAATTTGGTATCCTAAGTTTAGCTCTTCATTTGAAATTATTGGTTACTCAGATTCTGACTTTGCAGGCTGTAGAGTGGATAGAAAAAGCACTTCTGGAACATGTCAATTCATTGGAAATTCATTAGTTTCATGGTCTAGTAGAAAACAAAATTCAGTGGCACTATCTACTGCAGAAGCAGAATACATTGCATTAGGAAGTTGTGTGGCACAAGTACTTTGGTTAAAACAACAGTTGATTGACTTAGGATTAACTATAGGCACTATTCCAATTTATTGTGACAATACTAGTGCTATTTGCATTTCCAAAAATCCTATTCAACATTCTAGAACCAAACACATTGATATAAGGCATCATTTCATAAGGGATCATGTATCCAAAGGAGAAATTGAACTCATACATGTTTCAACTGAAAATCAACTTGCAGACATTTTTACAAAACCTTTAGCCTTTGATACCTTCAGTACTTTAAGAACAAGGCTTGGTGTTATTGATTTGAATGCTTAACCAAAATGTCTTTGCAACATTGATACTTGTTGTGTTTTGTTTTTGTAATTTTGTGAATTTTGTGTGTTTTTGTATGAATTGCTTTTGGATTTATGATTTTTGTCTTATGTTTTCTGTGTTGTTGTTTGTTTTTGTTGATTTTGTTAAATTAAAAAATTTAAAATCAAAAATTTTTTTTTGAGGAAATCGTCCAGGACGAAATATTTTCGTACGGGACGATGTGTTAAGAAACAGTTTGCGCGAATTTAAACCGTTTTGAGAGCAGTTTTTTTTTTTTGGATCGTCTGTACAATCTGTGATCGTCCAGTACGAATTTTTCTTTTTCTAAAACGTCGGGACGATTGAATGCAGCGGTTGAGTGGATAAGACAGTTTTTAATACTAACTTCGTCTGTACGAAATTTTTTTTCGTATGTACGAACATGTGTCGATTCATTGTAGGGGACGGTTTTCAAGAGTCATTAAAACGAAACGGTTTTCGATCGTCTGTACGAAATTTTTTCGTATGTACGATCGGTCAAGTCAAAAAGCCTGTACGAAGGGACGCATCGTAAGTTGTGTTGAATACGAAAAGCCGTTACATTTTGGACGAATTAGATCGTCTGTACGAAAGTACTTCGTCCAGACGAACGATAATTTTTCGTCCAGGACGAATATTTTCGTCCAGGACGAACGTATCGTTTTTCTTTAAATATGAAGGCTTTCAAACTTGAAAATCACACTTTCAAACATCTTTTTTAATCCCTTTCTACATCAACTCAACTATGGCCTCCTCTAGCAAAAGACAAAAAGTTTTGGTGAAGAAACCTAACAGGAATGCCCCAGACAACTTCCTTTCCAAAGCAAATGAGGAATCTTTTCCTCGTTTTGCATCTGCAAAAATCACTCCGTCTCGCATTCTTATCCAAATGGAGTTGAAATTTTGGGTATTACACCTCTTCGCCTGAACCCAATTTCATTTCATTCTTTCTCTTGTCCACCTCTACAATAAGCAAACCTACCATTACTTCCTAGCCAACATGAGTTTCAATTCTGACCACTCTATCATTAGTTCTTTTGTTTTTAAGAAAAAAGTTGAGATCACCAAGCACGACCTTGGTGCATTTTTAAACTTAAGAACTGAAGGATATAGAGCACACACCCTAGCATCAGACAACACCTTCCATTGGTATGAAATCAATAGGGTAATTAGAGAAAATATAATTGACAATCATGTTGCTAGAGTGGCCGGTATGACCCAAGATGCCCGAATCATCCAGCATATCCTTAGATCCTCAATTATTCCTAAAGCTGGTGATAGGATTAACATTACTCCTCTCCTCTCTTGTCTAACTTTTTTAATCATGAAAAGACAACCTATTGATGAAGCCCAACTCATCCTAGATCATATCTATGGGCTTTCAGAAATAGGACATCCTGATCAGAAGAGGAAGAAGAACATTTCTTTAGGGCACTTGATTACTTATGTTTTGGAGAAGAAGTATAATATAGTCCATCCTGATGAGGAATATGAAGAGCCAGTTTACTACAACGATGCATCATTCAGACTGCTCTTCAAGGAGGAAAAAGAAAAAGAAAAAGCACATGGCAGTGCTTCAGAAGAAGAAGAAGAAGGAGTGCAAGCTTCTGCTTCTCAATCAGATTACCAGAATCTGATTGAGAGATTTGATAGACTAGAGACTCGCATTGATCAAAGGTTTGATCAATTTGATGCTCATCTTACGCAGCAGCAACATGACATTGGTAACATTAGAGATGAAGTTCATGAAATAAATACCAATGTAATGTTGATGGCCTCCTACTTCAACCTCTTTGGCGGCATTCCTCCTCCTCCTCCTCCAGAACAGTAGAAGTTTTTTTAATGTGTGTCTGTTGTATTTTTTTTTTTTGTTATGTTTTTGTTTAAGTTTAAATGTTTTTATGTAATTTTTTTTTAATCAATGAAAGTTTGTTTGTCTTAGATTTGTTTTGAAATGTGGCTAATCTTTATGAATTTCATTAATATTGTTTTTAATCTACATTGTGCTCAAATTCGATTGTAATGTGAGATTATCTATATTAGAAAATCTATACTTTCTAAATTTATAATTTGTTTATAACTTGTTGTATTTAGAATTTTTAAATTCATGTCTATTCATTTAGACTACATAAAATTTAATATTGTTATTGCAATTTTGATGTTATCTTATTTTGTATTTCTATGCTCAAATGATATTTATGCACCTAGAAATATTTGAAATGTTAGATTATAGATTTTGGAAAGAATTGGTAAAATTACTCTTGAAAATTGTACAAATGTACAAAAATCAAAAGGGATTCGCAAAAATTTGCAAAGTGAAAAAGAGGCACAAAATAAGCCCAACCAAAGACAAATGCACAAAAATGTGCTCCAAAACTTTGAAAAGATGTGCAAAGCACCACATAAGGTAATTCTCTTCTTTCCAAATTCGTTTAATCTCTTAATTCAAGTTGATCTAATGTTCATTTATATTCTATTGAACCTTGAAATATAGATTTTTTTTTTACATCTCACTTGTAATGATTTTCAATAATCAAAATGTCTAAATTGAATCATGTCTTTAATAAATTCTTCTTACTTACAATGTTATATCATTTCATAAATTTTATGAATTTCTATGATTGACCTAATATCTTTAGTTTAAAATTGCATACCCTATGTCAAATCACAATTTAGATTAAATTTTAACAATGAATTTCATATTATTATTTACATTTCTTGTCTTTTTCTTCTTCACTTTTTGTTGCTGTCAAAAAGGGGGAGAAATTATTATGTTTGTGTTTGTGTTTTTGTGGTTTGAATTTTCTGTGAATTTTCTGTGTTAAAAATTTTTGAAAAACAAAAATTTTTTTTGTTCTTTAATGCCTCCTTATTTTAATGTACTCTTTAATGCCTCCTCTGATCACCTCCATCCATCCACAAAATCTTTAATTTTTTATCACATCATCCTGAATAATATTCCTATCATCCAAGATGATATCATCACTCCACCCTTCATCTTCCATCTATGGTTTATCTGAGTCAACTGTTTGAGATTATCCTGGATGATCCTCATCATCCCGGATGATATGATTAAATCCTGCTCAATTATCTATGATCGTCCTGAACAATCCACATTGTCTTGGTCAATCCGATCAATTTTGCTACAATTATTTATGTTCTTCCTAGACGATCCACCTATTCGTCCCGAACGATCCACCTGTTCATCCTGAACGATCCATATGGCAAAAAAGATTACATGTTTTAAATTTAACAGATACGATCCATTTTTTCAATCGTTCCAAATAATCCACCAAATCGTTCTAGATGATATACTTTTTCAACGGTCATCTAGAATGAATCCTCGGGATGATCATCTGAGTCTAATTATCCTATATAATATATGATCATCTTGGATGATCAGACTTCCTTGCTGACTAATCATCCTGGACTTCATAATTTCACCTGATTATCCTAGACGATCCTGTTTGAATAGTTGCTATTTGAATGAGTTATATTTGTGCAACTTATGTAGTTTTGATGATTCCAAACATTATTGTTCAGATGTATAGTTATCTCCTAACAATTTTAGAAGATTTGCACTTGCTCTTGTGTGTACTAACATTTCAGGAAAATCAGACTCCAGACTACGAAAACTTCAAATCAAATTCAACATATGATATTTTGTTTATTTGAAGTTTGTCTTTTCTTTGAATTAATTTTGAAAGGGAGTGATTGTAATTGAGTGAATAAAATCTCACACACACAAATTAGGAGAACATGAAATTCTATACTGATCGTACAGGACGATATTTATCGTACTGGACGATCTGTCAGTTATCTCCTATAGAGCACTTGGAACGAATAGGAACTTGCTTTGAAAAATTTTTCTAAGTCCTATTCGTCCAGGACGAATTTTAATATCGTCCCGGACGATGGGTTCTCTGTAAACATTTCGTCCAGACGAATTTTACCATCGTACTGGGCGACCAGTCCTCTGGAAACATTTCGTCCAGACGAAAATAAATATCGTACCGGACGAACAGCTCTCTGGAAAATTTTCGTCCAGACGAAACCAAATTATCGTCCCCGGCGATTGGTCCTCTGGAAAATTTTCGTCCAGACGAAATAAATAATCGTCCAGGACGATCGGCTCTCTGGAAAATTTTCGTCCAGACGAACATATTTTCGTCCAAACGATAAACCGACTTAGGACAGTTTTCAGCAGTTTCTAGAACCGACCTTATAATAACCGTTCGTACTGGACGAACCTAGTTCGTACAGGACGATCAGCTGTACAAAGTCATTTCGTACACATATACAAATTGGGTCGTTTCAGATCGTTTAAGTAAAATCGTCCAGGACGATCCAGGATCGTACGGGACGATCCACTGCGTACAGAATTGAAAACTTGCAGTTTTTGGGCGGTTTTTTATGTCTTTTGTATAAATACTCCAAATTAGACTGCCACCCAATCTTTTTGTCATTTGATCTTCGTGCCTATTGAGAGAATAGCCAAGGGGAGAGTGGAAGAGAGCATTCAAAGGAGGATTCCTACCATTGGAGCAAGAAGGCTTCACTTGGATTGCTAAGGTAAGAATCTCTACTTGTGAAATTGGATTTCTTCACTCTTTTCTTTCTTCCTTCTAGATTCTTGTGAGAAGATCATTCAAGAAGGTCCGGTTCTCTGCCGACACTTGGAGAGTGTGAAAAGGACGAGGGTTCTCTGCCTACACTAGGAGAGTGTAAAAGGAAGAAGGTTCTCTGCCTACACTTGGAAAGTGTGAACAGCCGTAGGGTTCTCTGCCCACACTAGGAGAGTGTGAAAGGAAGACGGTTCTCTGCCCACACTAGGAGAGTGTGAAAGGACGACGGTTCTCTGCCAGCACTGTGGATTGTGTAAAAGGACGACGGTTCTCTGCCGCACCGGGTAGTGGTGAAAAGAGGGTTTTGTACAGGCTTCTCCGCCTTTCTGTGGGTGCTAAAGGAGAGTCACTTTGTGGTATTAGTGCAATACTCAGAGGGTGCCTCTGAGGAGTGGATGTAGGTCTGGTTATAGACCGAACCACTATAAATCTGGTGTCATTTACTTTATTGCTTTTACGTTTCCGCATTTTAAATTTCAGTTTTAACAACTCTGTGGTTGAAAAACATTTTTCTACAAACTTTAAAAGAAAATTTTATTTCGGTTCAACTTTAATTTTAAGAGGGTTTAAAATTTTTAAAACTACCAATTCACCCCCCTCTTGGTAGCCGTGGGACATTTACTTAGGCTTAACAACCTAATTACTAGACTCAACAGATCCTTTGATCTTCCTAGACGATATGGCTGCTTCTTTATAAACAACCATCCTCAAATAGTTTTCTTATCCAAAATCTTTTTATTCCTCTTTTCTCTTAGTCATACTCTAATATTCTTATCAAAGTCGGGTGGAAAATGATCTAGAATGGTGACCGACAGTTCTTTGAGGGCCTCTATCGACCCTTGTTTCACTAAGGCGGCTAACTAAGCTGCCTATCTTCACTACAAGACTGCTGTGATTATATTGTCCAGGACTGTCAACCCTCATACGCACACTCACCATATTCTAAATCTTTTTGCTCACACCTCCCTCACCTTCATTTTGACACTCGCCTTCCCTTTCAATTCAGAACTCCTTTATGAATTTTTTGTGAGCCTTAGGATCAACTCCACTTATACTACTCTTCAGTCCTATATAAACAAACTACCTGTAGAAATTATCTATCAGGACTGCCACGAACTCCTCTAACTATCCACTACTATAGACAATATTCACCTCTTATCTCAAGATCCTGATTATAATTGGACTCCTATCAATCACCTTTTGAGGAACACTCATGTCTCCTATCATGATGGGGCGTATAACATCTTAATCAAAGATGCTAGGACAATCTAATATATACTTCACACCTCAGTAATTCCTAAGGCTGTTGATTATGTCCACATCACTCATCTCCTTTCAATTACCACCTTCTATATTATAGCCTAAAGAGAGTTCAATATTGCTTATCTTCTTTTCTGATACATTGAGCATCTGATTAGTATTAGAGATCCATGGCATAGAAGAAAGTCTTACCGTGCCTTAGGACACATTATAGCCTATGTCCTAGAAACCAAATATAATCTTTAATATCCTACCCCACCTAATTTTCAGCCTGCCTTCTACACCAACATCTCCTTCCACGTTCTTCACAATACTCATCTCCACTTGGAGCACGATGAGGCTGAGGGAGCTGACAAAGAAGCTTCTCCTGCACCTATTCTTGTACCTGCTCTAATCCATCAGCACTCACAGCTGGATCAGCTGGTGGAGCGATTCAACCAATGGGAGGATAGGTTCAACTCTTATATTGCTGGATAGGAGCAGCAGTATGCGAAGGATGTCACTAGATTTGATGTGAACAACACGACCAAGATATGGCCTAGTTTGGAGAGCAGTTCGCTGCTATTTCAAGCTTTTTTCAGCCACCACCACCACCTCCTTCTAATGCTCAGAGCCCTTTTTACTTATAGACCATTTGCTTGTGTTATTTGTTTGTGTTGTTTATTAGTTTCTTTTTTTTTTTCTTTTTTTGATTTCCTCCTCCTTTTTGTGATATCAAAAGGGGGAGTAGTGGTAATGTTTGTATTATTTTGTTGTACTATTTTTTTACTATTGTTGTTTAGTGTTTATATCATATGTTTGATTTTAGTAAAATTTACATTACTTGATTCACAATATTTTTCTTCACATTATGTTTCATTTAACTGCTTAAGTTGAATTTTCTACCAAATATTTTCCATCATCAAAAAGGGAGGATTATTGTGAATCTTGATTCAAGGATTATAATTTTAATGATAGCAAATATTTTTAACATTTTTCTTGTTTTGTTATTGCCCTTCCTACTAACATTTCATGTTTACAATGTCAATTGCAAATCAAGCCAGCTCAAGATTGAATAGATTATAACTGAGTTAGTATGTAAGTATACTTCAAGTATTTTTATCTTTCCTTGAGTCAAATGTAATAAAGTGGATCATAATGCTAAGTAACTTTGCACACACACTCAAGGGAAAAAATTCTGTCTATTTTAGAATTTTTTATTTTTGATCATATCATCCAGGATGATCCAAAATTTCCTTGATGATTAGTTAAAAATAGAATTCCTATTTAGGGCATCCTTGTTAAGACAACCAAATTAGGTAAATTGTCTTTGACGATATTCACATAGTCTTTGATGATATACTCAAATCTGAAAGAATCAATCACCAACTTTTTTAGGCGTGTTATTATTTTTGGACACCATATAGGAGATCATCTTAGACGATGCAGTACAATTATACCTAAATTAGTCTAATGATTAAGGAAAGCAATTAATATTTGACTGGTCGATCATATCATCCTAGATGATCACAGGATTGTTATTGACGATCAACTAAAAAAAAACTTAATTTCTTTCTTAATCGTCCTGGCTGAACAATACGATGTATTGGATGATATTTAATATTTTAAACAAATTATCCTAGTCGAACAGAATGATGTGATGGATGATATTTATTGATTTGAACTAATCATATAGAATGATTCAAGAATCAGCCTAGATGACTAGTTATTTTTTCATCGTCTAATATGTAAAGTCTAGTTAAGTAGAGCGATGGTCTGGACGATAATTGACATTTTAAACTAATTGTACAGGATGATATACTCATTATGGCTTAATCATTCAAAACAAATAAATCTTCTAATCATCTAATCACCCCCGGATCATTCTAGCTGAATGAGCTAATTTTGTACAGATCGTACAGGATGATCTGTCGATCGTCCTTGACGATCTTTTTTGGTTAGTTGCAATTTATGGAAAATTTGAAGCCCTTATATATAAGATCTCTTGTTTACTCAAAATTACATCTTTTGCTGTTGTCTTCACCTGAGAAAGCTAATAGAAGGAGAGGGAGAGCTTGAGAGAAAGAGAGAGGGTATTTTGAGGGGAGTTTGTGAGGGCTTCATAAATATTGCTCCAAATAAGGATCCAAGTCATCTTTTCCAGTCATCACCTATGGATCCTTAGAGGTTCTAAAGAGGTCTACTTCAACGATCAATTGAGATTCTTTGCTTGCTTTTCTAGGAAGCGAAAGGAGGTCGAGGTTCTCTTCCTACTTCAGGAGGAAACAAAAAGAGGTCGGGTTCTCTGCCTCACCGGAGTCGGTTAAAAGGAGTTTTGTAAAGGCTTTTCCACCTTACTGTGGGAGCAAAATGAGAGTCACTGATTTTAGTGCAATACTCGGAGGAGAGGCTTTAATTAGTGGATGTAGGTCAAATTGACCGAACCACTATAAAATATGGTGTGTTCTTTTTTATTGAATTTTTGTATTAAATTTATGCACTTTATTTTATGTGGGTGATTGTTTGGTTTAAATCGTGATTTTTGTTTGAAAATTTTTAAAACACAAATTCACCCCCCTCTTGGTTAGCCTCGGGCTAGTTCATAATGGCTTAACATCACTAAAGAACTTTCAAGTGGTATCAGAGCGGGATTCATAAAATCTAATTTTTAAATACTTTTTAATTTTGATATATGGCTAACTTTGGTAAAATAAATACCATGAAAGGTTATCCAATCACTAGACCACCTTTATTTGATAACATACATTTTAATTTTTGGAAAACTCACATAGCCACGTTTTATAATCTATTGACTATCGCATGTGAATGCATGTTAAGGATGGAGCGTTGTAGGGCTCCAAACCTTGCTCAGTGGTGCTGTGAGTCGAACTAGTCAGCTTTCTTTCTCATTTTTCATATTTAACTTGAAGAGTTGCATCCCTTAGCGTTATTGAAGTGTGTCTCTTTGTTAGTTCTGAGTGTAGAATGGTGCAATAGTGGAGAGAGGGAATGATATAGTGGGAGCTTAAGAGATCTATACAAATTCTCCCAATTTTTATAATGGATTTATTGGTATTGTGAGGCTTCGTAGTTTTTTCCTGATTTTGAGTTTTCTTACATTAAATCTTTATGTTCTTTATTTTCTGTTGTATTTTCTCTTTCTTGTTTGTGTTCGATCGTGATTTTATTTCCAACATGGGCAACAATATATAATTAAGGTTTGAGTATGTTCAAACCATATTAGATCATAATTTGAAAAGGTTCCAATATGATTTGAAAAAATGTTCTAACACTATTCAAAACACTCTTCTAAATATTCTCTAGTTCTATGTTAAAGCATAATTAAAATGACATAATCTATGATAAATGATGAAAATAATAATAATAATAATAAAACTACTCATGTTTACTGAAGTTGCTGATGAATAAGGAAACGTGAAACTTCACTAGGGTCGTCGTGTTAAAATTTGAACGAAAGTAGTACGATGATGGCAATGGAAAAAGCTAAGTGTTGAAGGCATGGACGTAAAAAAAATAAAAAAATATTATTTTGATCCAAATTGAATTTCCAGTCACATTTTTCCAAAAAAAAAAAAAAAACAAACTTATGATACATTTCTCCAATTTTGCAACTATGAGGCATTTAAAGTCAAAATTTCACATACATATATCATAAGCACTAAGCTGTTTCTTTTTTAATCCCTCGTTTTACTGGCCTTTTTCTTTCTATTTCTTTCAATATAATTAAAAAATGTTATTTTATGAATCATAAGTTAATCTAATTCTTCTACATAGAATTAAAATTAATTTCTAAATATCTATATGGTTAATTAAAACCATGAATATATATATATATATATATATATATATATATATATATATATATATATATATCATGTTAATTAAGACCTTGTATAAATCATAATTTGTATCTTATTTATAAAATAGTTTACCTTGTATAAATCATAATTTGTATTCTTATTTATAAAATAGTTTACATGAAAAATAATTACCAAATTTATTATCAAAATTGCAGCAAAATAAATAAGAAAATATTAAATTAAAGAAATATAAAACTCATGATTGAAAACCGCCACCAAGACAGCTGCTTAATCGAGAGCAGGCCGAGAAGAAATATTGCATAGAAGAAGAATTTAAGGACTTTAAATGGTATGGTTGGTATACCTACATCCATAATTTGAATTAAGCAAGAGAAAAAAATCCAGTGTGCCAATAAATGGAGTTCAACCAAGAGATTTTGTAATATTAATTGAGAATTTTCTTGAGATTGGTTACCTTCTACAATGATAGGCATGAATATGGGTGGAGAATCCTCAAACTATTCATATAGATTGTGATTGCTTTTGGTGATTTCTAGAGCTTTGTTGGAGATTAGATTAGAGATAGTAGGTGAAACCTTGATAAATAAATCAATATGGCTTTTATAGTTGAAATAAATGCTTCAATTTGTAAGTTTGAAATAATGGTGAGTTAATAGTCTATGGAAATGTTGATGGAATGAACTTTATTAGCATTTTGATCAGGTTGGGTTTAGCAAGAATCCTTTTAATGCACTATGCAACAAAAAATTTAGGATTTAGGATAGGCAAAAGTAATAACTCATTGTTGTGGTTCTGAAAGACTAGTCACATGTTTACTATTTAGGATAGTAACAAGACACCTTGAATTCAACCTATAAGTAGAAGATATGTTTGATATTAGTCCGTTGGACATTTACTAAGCAATAGATCAAAGAATTGATAGTACAAAATAAAATTCCTTCATCCCATAGTTTGCGCATACAAATTGATAGAATTTAATAAGAACAAATTTAGTCTAAAACAAGAGGAAATATACAACTTTAGGTAACACAATTTGTAATTTCAACTCCTATAATTGGGCTACAAATATATTATTATCTAGGATTTTCTTGAATGACGTATCATCGTAGAATTATTATTGGTCTTCTAAATGTGTATTTATTTCTTCCAAAAATATTTCAATTGAAAATTTTGAAGCAAATAAGAATAATGCAAAATCAATTATTTATTCACCATCTTTAGTTGGTGTAAGGGTAATGTGGACATTCTACATACATAAGCAAGTGTTCTTATGGATATACCTAATGTAGAAGTAATTGATAATGTACATATAATGATTATTGATAATAGTGGTTGTATGGAAGTTTGAATACTAAGGTATCCAGTGATGATAATAATTGTAGTTTATGATCTACTTAAAGCTTGCAAATGGGTGAGGTCATCTAGTTTTTCATGCATCTTAGAAAAAAAAGAAATTCATGATATGAAGAATACATGAATAAATCTTATCATTTTCTTGAAAGTATCTCTAATTTAATTGATGCTAATATAGCATCATGCTCAAGTTTTTCCTCAACTGAATGACAAGTTGGGCAAATTTTTAGAGCGAATAAGAGTTAAAGATGATGTTTCATCTCTATATGATGAAAAAGAGCTTTAAATTCAATATAAGAAAATCATGTCATGAAGTATGATATAGTCATTGTGCTTAATTAAGAGGATAACTCATGAAGCTTGCTAGCTACAAAATTAGCAAACTTAAATATATTTAATATCAAGAGACTTGAATTAGAACACACTAAAAACTTGATGCTAAATCAAAAGACCATTAATAACCTAACATGTAGATTATTGTATGTATACTAAAAGAGATGATTAATATTAGATTTGGTCCTAACTTACAATTAAAAATGATCATATTAGATGTAAAGGACTTAGGCATTGATTTTTCATATGAGAAAGCTAAGTGGTTTTGTTAGCAAGCTATCACATATATATATAAGAGGTTCCCCTAAAGCAATACTTCAAAAGTTATCATCTTACCTGGTTAAGCTATATAGGAAAATTAAGGATAGTTCTTGATCTCATCTTGATATTGAAGGACATTTCAAGAATGTTGATGTTCTTTGAGTCTTTGTATTCAAGTCTTCAAAAGTGCATGTCACCTCGTATTAAATGAGAATGAAATATTTCTAAATACACATTGTGAATACACTTTGTTTTTGGTGTTGTTGTAAGATGCTTATATTTAAATATATCTGATGGAATTTCTAGTAGTTGACAGAAACAATTAGTCATTAATGTAATTCATGAACAAACTAAGAGAGTTAGTGGGCCCAATGATAAATTTGATATTAGTCTGAGAAATATAACAATAGCATTACAATTTTATTAGTTATTTTTCTAGAAGTATATCATAGAGTTTGCACTCATCATGTCACTTTAAAATCATGACAAAGTTTGAAGCAATAGCTGTCATAAGGAATATCTCTTGACTTTGAATGATAATAGAAAAGTTATGCCATGTAATCATTTTAACAAAATTTATGTCAAGAACCTAACGTTATCCCCAAAATATCACTATAACATGATGAATTTTATAGAGCATTAAAATATGTTAAAAGTGCATGCTCATATCAACTGGCTATTTTATTGGAGCTTTTAAGACATAGGCAACAAAGATGATTTTTAAATAATGCACTATTGTAATAAATACTAAATTAATTTTGGTGAAGAATTGAATAAGGCATAAAGTATAATTGTGTATCTTATTGTTCGAGTAAATTTGCATGTTCTTGATAGTGATCTTAATGGTGACGTAGGCATGTACATGTACAAAATTTGATGTCATGGGTCTCCTATGCAAATAGCTACGACCAGCTTTGTAATTATTGCTTATATTCAAATTCATTTGTATAATATATGATGCACTTGATTGTATCAATTCTGCAATCTATTATGTTAAAAATGTTGAAGAATACTCCGTTATATCAACCATAGGTAAACCTTATTTAAATCAGCTCATAATCATGGTAAAACCTTATTCGACTAAGATTCAAATTGAATATGGTTCAAATTTTCTCAAATATGATTCCAACATTATTTGAATATATTCAATTGGGCCAGACTTCAAATAAATAATATGTGGTGCCCCTTTAAATAAATATTATGAAGTGGAATGTGATGTTATTTTGATTCTAAATAAACTTTCAGGTATATTTTTTCCATAAAATAAACAGCTTACATATTTTTTAATTTCCTCTATTATGGGCCATATAAAAAGAGGTATATATATATATATATATATATATATACTATTGAAATTATTATTTTAGTAAATTAGCTCAGCATTGCCTTCTCAATTTGAAGTAAAATGATTACCTGCACGTAGAGAGAAATACATTTTAGATTTTTTTAGAGGTGATCATATTTATAAGATTGAGAATGTACATATGTATATAAGTGTCCATTTAATATGTACCTTCCTATGAGCACATACATTAATCTTGTGAACGAATGTCTAATTAGATATGAATAAGAGCAATGATGGAGCAAGAATATTTTTTAATGGGAGCACAAATTAGATTTTTAAATATTCTCTTATTTTTTGTAATTTATGTTTTTATTTTCATATAAAAATAAGAGTTATAAGAAATGAATAAAAAAAATAAAAGGTGATTAAATATAATTTTATTTTAATAAAAAATTAATAATGATATAAAAACTAAAAAAAATTATTTTTTCTTTGGCTAGAGGACATACAGCTGTAACACACTCAACCTGTTAATGGGGATTGATGAAGTGGAGAGCATTCAATTATTAAAGAGTGGTGAAAGAATATGTAGCCAATTGGCTAAGGAAGAATTTTTTTTAATATATCACTTATTTAAGTTATATATTTTACGATATATATATATATATATATATATTAGAAAAAGCGATTACTCTCAACTCATTCTCAATTGACCTAGCAACACACGCAGGCCCTCCTAGATTTGAAGAAATTAGAGTGAATTGAAATGCATTTTACCTCCTAATTTAATGTTCTCTTTTAATATAATTATATAACTAAAATATGCCACTTGACGTGTCTCTCTCTGGCATCGATTTTAAAAATCACAATTAATTTATATCATTAGTAGTGATTTTAATCGCTACTAAATGATATCGAATAGCAATAGTTTAAACTGCTAATATGATAAAATATTAACAGGAATTTAAACTACAGGTACTATAACTTTATTGGCAACAATAAAAACTATTGTTATGACACACTACTAATAAATCAGATTTTAGTAATGCTTTTTATGACCTACTACAGCGGTTTAAACACAGTGGTTTAGGAACAGCTACAAATCCGTTGTATTTGTATTAATTGGCAAGGTTTTAGCAACGATTTCATAAATGCTGATGTAGGCAAGCTTTAGCAGCGCTTTTTAGTGGATTAAAACCGCTACTAAAAGTGGCACATATTAAAAAATTATATGATGCCAAAAAAAATTAAATGTTGTGATAAAATTGTAAATATCAATAAAATAAATATAAATTAAGTGATTATTAACATCATATAAATTGGTAGTTAATCGAGGCCAAACCTTGTAAAACTATCAAGCAAATCAATAGCCATTTAAACTAATAACAACTTGAGAAAACACAATCAAATTGTGGTACAAAAAATTGAACGAGCTAAGCACTTATCATAGATATTTTATAACAACCACAACAACAGAAGTAGGAGTAATAACCACATCCACTATAAATATAAATCTACAACAATCATATAAAAGAGTGATTAGAACTTCAAAGAATTTTAACATCATATTCAATCAGCATCAACATATTTAATCATCACCAACTCTGAGAATGAAATCTTCAATGGGTCAACTATGTGGTGTAAGATAGCACTATATGATTGCAAAAGAACTAATATAGCATTTAGTGATTTTAGAAAAATAAATCAGAATGAATAAATACAAATCAAGTTAACACCACAAACCTCCAGCAAAGAGTTTCAATGAAGCTATCAAATCTTTCACCATATATGCTGTAAAAAGAAAGAAATAAGATCAGGGTTCCTGTTTCTTTTCGCTCTCCGACCGCCTCTCCTTGCCGTTGCGAGCATGCTTTTGGCTGCTTCTTTGTGTTCCCTTGCTCTTGGTGAGCCCCTTGTGGGCATTTTTGGATGGCTGCTACTCAGCCCTCTAACCCCTGGGGTTCTTCCTCAGGGACGGAGCAGATCCAGAGAAAAGGTTTTTTCGAACTTGATGCGGGTGATCTTTCCTCGCCTCCAAAGTCTCGATCTTTTAAGGAAGTTTTGTTGGGTGAATCTCCTGCAGGTGATGTCCTTCCTATCTTATCTCAATCAACTTTTAATGGTGTTCCAGCGATACTTTTGACCGATGAGGAAGTTCTTAAGTTAGCTTCTCCTTTTCAGTTCACTCTGGTCGGTAAATTTGGTTTGAACAGACCTAACCTAGATTCTATACGCTCTTTTTTCAACAGCTTAAAGCTTTCGGGATTTTTTTCGATTGGTCTTTTGGATTCAAGACACGTTGCCATACAGCTTTCTAATGATCTTGATTATAGTAGAATTTTTGCTAGACGATCCTATTTTATACATAACTATCAAATGTGTATTCTTAAATGGACTCTATTTTTTGACATTAAGGAAGAATCGCCTATAGTCCCTATATGGATCTCTTTCCCTAATATGCGCTTGCATTTCTTCAATCCTAAAGTATTACATGCTCTGGGTTCGATTTTTCGGTACACCATTGCAAACCGACCAGGCAACTGCCTCTCGAACGAGACCCTCTGTAGCTCGTATTCTGGTTAAAGTTGACATTACAAAAAAACATTCTAAGAAAATTTGAGTTGGATCCAAGGCCTTTGGATATATGCAAAAAGTGGAGTTTGAGAAAGTCCCGGAATTTTTCCCTCATGTAAGATCCATGGTCATGCCTTAACTGAATGTTTCAAATTGCATCCCGAACTTAAGAAACACTCTTCACAGACGACGGGGAAGGATGGCTCCTCCGCTAAACAATATGTGCCTATCGGGAAGCTCGAGAAATCAATACATGAGGATCCCCTTCCTGAGTCGGTAGAACCTGAAAACATTTTTGGGGTATCTCAATTACCGGTTAATGAAATTGTTTCTGATGGTGGGGAGTTGGACATTGAAAATGTGAACAACGAAGTTGAAATTAGTCCTAAGACTGTTTCTACTATTGTTCCCTACATTGGGGAGGATCACAATAAGAATTTTGACAATGGCACTGAACTTGTTCCTAAGCTATTTATTTCTATTCAATCTATGCTTAAGGATAATGAAGTTTCTAACATTGATACTTTGAAGTTAAATGCTATTAATATTGACACTTCCATTCCTACTACTATTCCGATCTCTAACGTTGCTATTAACAGGGAAAATGTGGAAAATTTGGAGGCTTATAATGACACGTGTGAAGAGGGAGAAATTGTCCTTTCTTCTGAAGGTGAACAAATGAGCTCTATCCCTAATAATAATGTAAGGGTATGGCTTCTACCTCTTCTCCTATTGGGGGTGATCCTATTATTAATGATGATGAAAACTTTACTAAAGTTGGGAAAAAGAAGGCTAAGAATGCTAAGAACCCACCTCTTTCAACCCCTAGACCCACAAGAGCTCAAAATTCTTCTAAATACCTTAATGATTAAAGCTCTTCTTTGGAATGTGAGAGGTATTGAGGGTAAGGAGTCCATTGCTAGAGTTAAAAATCTTTCTAGAATGCATAACACTATGATGTTGATTTTACTTGAGCCTCTTATTTCTATTACTAAAATTAACTCTACTGCTAATTCTTTGGACTTTTCTAATTTTGCTGCCGATTGTTCTAACAAAATTTGGGTCATGTGGAATAGCAACATTAAGGTGAATATTATTTTGGATTTTCCTCAAATTATTAACTGTCACATTGAAGTTTTTAATTTCAAATGTCATGCTTCGTTTATCTATGCTTCCAGCTCTAGAAGCAAGCATTTTTCTCTTTGGGACCAAATTAATCAATTTGCTCTTACCATTCATGGTCCTTGGTGCATTGGAGAAGATTTTAATATTATTTCTAATGCTTCTAAAAGAAGAGGTGGTAATCTTCCTAACCCTGCTGGCATGGAAGATTTTAATGCTATGATTTTTTATTGCAATCTCAATGACATTGGTTTTGTTGGTAGTCCTTTCACGTGGAATAGAGCTACTTTGTGGCAAAGACTTGATAGATTTCTCTTCAATAATGATTGGCTCTCTATGCAAAATTTAACTTCTGTGGAACATCTTAGCAAAACTCTATCTGATCATTCTCCTTTACTATTATCTCTGAATGGTAATAATTATGTTGGTAATGCTTCCTTTAGATTCCAAAATATGTGGCTTTCTCATGATGATTTTATGAATGTTATTAACACTAATTGGTCTGCTCCGGTTTATCCTGATAATAATATCTCGGGCATGTGTCGTCTTTGGTCCAAATTAAGTCGTGTTAAGCAAGTTTTAAAATGGTGGAACAAAAATGTCTTCAAAAATATTTTTACCAACATCAATAATGCTGAGAATGTGGTCATTGAGATGGAAAATACTTACTTACAAGATGCTTCTTTTGACAACCTTAATATGCTCAATACTGCTAAGAATAATCTTGCTCAACTTCATGATCAAGAGGAAATTTTTTGGAGACAAAAAGCTAATGCTAAATTTACTACTGAGGGGGACAGAAATACCAAGTTCTTTCATGCTTTAGCTAATAAAAATAGATCTAAGAACTACATTTATAAAATTATGAATAATGATGGTAATTTTATTGATTCGGAAACTTTAATTTTCAAGTCTGGTGTGGATTATTTTAAGGATGCTTTCAATGATAACTTTTTCAACATTCCTATTACTAACCCCTCTATTATTCCTAAACTCATTGATGAGAATGATAATCTTTTGCTTTGCTGCCCTCCCTCTAAGATGGAAATTTTCAATGTTCTTAATGATTTAAATGGTGATTCTATTGCTGGTCCCGATGGTTTCACGACCAAATTTTTTCAAAAAATGTGGAGTATCATCAAAAAAGATATCATTGATGCGGTTAATGATTTCTTTGTTGGAAATCCTTATCCTAAGTTTTTTACTTCTACTAATATTGTTCTCATTCCTAAAATCAATGGTGCTAATAAGTGGAAAAACTTCAGACCTATTAGTCTTTGCTCTTTTTTTAACAAGCTTATTTCTAAAATTATTTCTAATCGTTTGGTGAACATCCTTCCTAGAATTATTTCTAGTAATCAAACAGATTTCGTGAAAGGTAGAAGTATCTTTGACAATGTTTTGCTAACCCAAGAAATGGCTCATGAGATTAATACCAAGTCTAAAGGAGAAAACATTATTTTGAAGTTGGACATTTCTAAAGCTTATGATAACCTCAAATGGAATTTTCTTTATAAAGTGCTTTCGTTATTTGGTTTTTGTGATGTTTTCATTAACTTGATTAAGAACAGCATTGAGAACTGCTATTTTTCTGTTATCATCAATGGGAGGAACCACGCTTTCTTCAAATCTTCTAAAGGATTAATACAAGGAGATAATTTATCCCCCGCTCTTTTTATCATTGCTATGGAGTTTTTTTCTAGGGGCAATGATGACTTATATTTAAGGAATCCTAAACTTTTCTATCACACTATTCGGGGCATTCCTATTTCTCACCTTAGTTTTGCTGACGATTTCATCCTTTTCTCTAATGGCTCTATTAATAATATTAGATTGTTGCATAACTTTCTGGATTATTTCAATAATGTTAGCGGTTTAGCCATTAACAAGGATAAAAGTTCTTTCATTGTCGGCAAGTCTATTAACAGGGATAGGATTATGGCTATCCAAAGATGCTGTGGTTTCCATTCCAAATCCTTGCCCATTACTTATTTGGGTACCCCGATTTTCATAGGTAAAAAGAGAAGTCATTTATTTGAAGATATTTTTGCTAATTTTTAGAAAAAATTAAATCATTGGTCTTCTAATTTTCTGTCTTTTGGCGGGAGACTGGTTCTTATCAAATCTGTTTTAAACTCTATTTCTGTCTATTTATTTCATACTCTTCAACCTACTGCTGCTATTTGCCTTAGAATTGAAAGAATGCTCAACAAATTCTTTTGGGGTTTAAAGTTTAGTGATGGTATTCGTTGGGCATCTTGGAACAAAATTTGTGGTGTCTTTAAAGAAGGCGGATTAGATTGTAAAAATTTAACGGACATGTCTTAGGCATTTTCCCACAAACTTTGGTTCTCCTTCAAAACTAAATCCAGTTTATGGGCTCGTTTTATGCATGCCAAATACTGTAAAAACTCTCATCTTTTACTTGGTGAGTACAAACCTAATGACTCGTGTACCTGGAAAAGACTTTGTAAAATTAAATTGCATGCTGAGCAATTCATCCAATGGGGTGTTGGTAAAGGCAATATTTATTTTTGGCAAGATAATTGGTTGGGGCCTTTTTTTATTGATAGTCTTTTGCATACCCATTCTCTTGATAGTACTAAAGTTTCTGAATTTATTTTTAATGGCCGCTGGAATGTGACTAAGCTTTAAGATTGTATCCCTCCTATTATCATTGATATGATTGTGGGAATCCCCTTAGACTTATCTTGTAATGACAAAAGCCTGTTTAAACTTTCTTCTTTGGGTAAATTTCAAATTAAAATGTTTGGGACACCTTTAGAGATCATTATGTTTCATCTTTTAATTTTGTTACTTTATGGCATTACAATATTCCTATCTCTTATTCTATTTTAACGTGGAGATGCATTAAACGCTTCATTTCCGTGGATGATTTACTTCAGAAAAAAGGTTTAGCTTTCCTTCCAAATGCCAATGTTGTGCTAGTATTTGTTGCAAATCTATTTTCATGGCTTATATTTTGATGATTGATAAACACTATTTCTCTTTGACTGCTTGTTGCTTCTAACGTTTCAGGAATCGAAGATCGGACGAACAAGACGAAGCCAATTCAGAATTGCGTAGGTTTAGGGTTGAGTCAGTCTGTACTTTTGTTTTTCACTTCTTGAGTCTACTTGTAATGGTCAAAGAGACTGATGCTAAGTAACCCTTCACACACACACTTGAGAGACTTAGAATTTCTGTTTTTACTCATATCGACCAGGATGATGTTTTATATTGGCCTGGACGATCAGACTTAAAACAGAAAGTCTAAATGAGGAGTCTTAATTAAGGCAGCCGTCATTAAAATATCGGCCTGGGCGATACGTGTATCGGCCAGGACGATATTCTCAAAACAGAAAGAAGTTGCCTCCATAGACAATTAAGGTATACTGTATTTTTGAATTATCAGCCAGGACAATCCTGTATCGGCCTGGACGATATTCACAAATTATGCCTTAATTGATCAGGAAATCAAGGGAGTAATTAAGGATGAATGATACGATCATATCGTCCTGGATGATCGCAGGATCGGCCAGGACGATCCAGTCAAAAACCTTAAGTTACTTCAGGACGATAAAAATCGGCCAGGACAATTGTTAGATCGGCCTGGATGATCAAGCCAATTTTCAATCGTCCTGTTTTGCATCCAGAGCTATGCTCTGGCTGATCTTCTTTGATTTGTACTGATCGGCCAGGCCGATGTTCATATCGGCCTGGACGATATAGTCAACAACTTGCAATTAATGAGCTCCTTTGAAGCTCTTCTATTTAAGAGCTCTTGTTCAATGTTTTAGAAGACCTTTGGCTGCTGCCCTGACCTGAGAAGACCTTGAGGAGAGAAAGAGAGAGAGGGAGAGAGAGGATCTTGTGAGGGGGAGCTTATGAGGGGATTCACAAGGGTTGCTTCAAGGATCGCTCTGCTTGTTCTTCGTCTAGAGTTTCTTATCTGTGGAAGGGTCGGTAGAGGTAAGGAGTTAGCTTTTGGTTGTGGTTCTCTGCCAGCTTCAGGAGGAAGCAAAAGGAGGTAGGTTCTCTGCCTTGTCGGGGTGGCAAAAAGGAGGTTCTTGTGAGGGCTTCTCCGCCTAGCCGTGGGGGCTAAAGGAGAGTCACGTTTTTTGTAGTGCAATACTTGGAGGGTGCCTCCAAGGAGTGGATGTAGGTCGAGTTGACCGAACCACTATAAACTCGGTGTGTTCTTTTCTTATTATCGCTTTCGCATTTATTTAATTTCCGCACTTCGTTTGTAGCGTGATTTTGGTTTGTGGTTTTCACTCTTAGTAAAAAGAAATTTTTAAAATACCAATTCACCCCCCCCCCCCCCCTCTTGGTTAGCTTGGGCCAGTTCTATAGGGCTTAACATCCCTAGCGAACATTCAGTATTGAAACTGTTAATCATCTTTTTGTTAATGGCCAAATTGCTCAAAAGGTTTGGTATCATTTTTCTAATTTGACTAATTTCAAGTTTGATTTTAATATTAATGATTTATCTAGTCTTCTTAATGGTTATATGACTCCTTCTAAAGGCCATATTCTCAATTTATTGCCTATTCTTATTGTTTGGCACATTTGGAAGACCAGAAATGAAGCGAAACATAATGGCATTAAGATGAATGCTGATTTTATCATCTCTAGTATTAATTGCAAAGTTAGGCATCTTGTCTCCTGTAACCTTATTCTGGCTAAACACTTTACCAATTGCAGAACTTTTGCTGCTTTTCTTGGCATTCAATTGGGTGATAGGAATTTTAATGGTTTTGATAAGTTTGTTTGTTGGATCAAACCGAATCCGCCTTATGTTAAATTAAATTCTGATGGTTCTGTTAAGGATAACTGTGCGGGCATGGGAGGTATAATCCGTGATGATCACGGTAATGTTCTTGCGGCTTTTGCTGGTCCCCTTAACGCTTGCTCTGTTATTACTGCTGAGCTCAATGCTTTATTTTATGGAATCAAAATCTGTTCTAAAATGGGGTATAATAACATTTGGATTGAGGTGGATGCCCAACTTGTGGTCCATATTATCAATGATCAGGTGGTTGGTAACCCTCAAAAATTTTAACTCATTAGGAAAATTAAATAGCTCTTATCTTATGTCAATTATTCTATTTCTCATATTTATTGTGAGGCTAATGCTTGTGCGGATTGGTTGGCCAATTTTGGGTGCCTTTTGGACAATTGTCAAGATATCAACATTAACTCTTTACATCCTATTCTTAAAGGGATGATTAACCTTGACAAAATTGCTTTACCTTATATTCGCCATATTTAACTCTATTTTTTACCTTTGTTACTTTCTAGTTTTGATGACTTTAATTGCTTACTGGTTTGCTATTCTGGTTATCATGCTTATCTCTGTTAACTACCCGTATTCTGTTTTGATGCATTTGCCTGTTATTTGGATGGAAATTCTGTTTAACTGTGTTGCCCCTCCCGTCTGGAATGAGCATGGGAATCTGTTACACCTCATTATCGTTGTTTCTTATCATCCAGGGAACCTTGGTAATACTATTTTGCTTAGATACCCTATTTGGGATTTACAAGATCTTGCTTTTGATTTATATACTACCTGTTATGATCTCTATATTAAGCATAGTATCCTTATGGATTGTTTTGACATTCCAATTATCTTAGATATCATGTTTTGGGTGTACTGGTTTCCCAGGTTTTGTAGAGCTGATTGGTGTATCTTTTTACATGGTTTACATCCCTTAAGTTGGTTTTCTTGCCGGCATCCCGCCGTCTATCCTGCTATGTTTAATGTCCATTAAAATTCTGGATGGTCTTATAACTGTGAATTATTTGATGAACTTTTGGTTTTGAGGGAATTTTCCTATCAAGATTGGTATATGGTCATCTGTATTAATTGGATTATTAATTGTTTTTGGTTGAAGGAGTTGCACTATTTTTGGTTTAAGGACATCAGCAAAATCCACACTCTCTTTCAATTCTATAAGTATTGGTGCCTTAATGTTTGTTTTTTGAGAGTCTCTTGCAAGTCACAATCTAATCGGTCTATGGGGAGCTTTTTTGCCTGTAAGATTCTCTATTTTTCTTTTTTGCATTTCTTTTCCTTTGTTCTTTTGCTTTGCAGGAAGACGGAGCTCAACGATGATAATGGGATCTTCCTTTTTTGGGTGCTGCTTTCTCACAGCCCTAGTTCGTACTCTTGTTCTTTTTGTAACTGTAGGAAAAGAAACCGCCGGCTCTTAGGTTTTTTTACTTTCTTTTTTACTGTAGCTCTTTGGAGCATTAGCGAGCTGGTGGATCCTTCTAAGGACCTTGTAACCGATTTTTGAAATTAACACGTAGGCCCCTCCGTGGGTTTAAACAAAAAAAAAAAAAGAAATAAGATTAATATATTTTCCTGAGTTGAAATCTACTTTAATTTTATCATTCAAATAAAGGAGAAAAATAATATAAGATTAATGTTCTATCATATTTTTTTTTGGCTTGAGACCTACAAAGTTGAAAACATTAAAAATAGTTCTAGCAAAAAAATAATAATAATAATAACCATAACAAAAGAACAAATAGAGCAACAAATAGAGCATTCACATCAAATTTGAAACAAATTGTGGCTTGGAAGCATCATATCCACATTGCTAAAGTATTTACTTTGACTGAGATTGCTTCAATAAGACTCCACAATTATTTTCATGCTTAGCAAACAAATCAAAAGATTGGAATCAAAACAAATTAGAAGATTGCTTCAATAACTCATTTAGCATACCAGAAGATTGGTTGGTCATGTGCTGAATTGTTGCCTCTGTTTGCAAAATTTCAACACTTGTAGCCACTGAAGCATTTGTACAAACATCTTCTATGCATCGAGCTGAGTGAATGGTGTCATTGGTGGTTCTTTTATTATAAGTTCCACGATTGTTTGGATCTAGAAAGTGCTGATTAATAACCATTGTAATATGCATTGCATTAACATCAACAAGATGAAATAGGGTAATTGTCTACACACTAGACATTGCCATATGCTGCACAGATAGAATTTCTGCCTCTGCATGTGAATTGGCTTACTGTTAGCTTGCAAATCATCCACGATTTCAATCTAATCAACCCAATTTCAAACACACGACACATCAGAAATGGATGGTTCATCACCTTCACGCACACAAAACTGTTGTTTGCGATCGAGAACAATAGTAGCAGCATGAGACATCCGTCTGGACAACTGTCCAACCACACTCCTCTGCTAACTTCTCAGTTTCATCCAAATCACTATTTTCAACATCAGTCGCATTCGCCTCGTTGAGCAGCAAGTCGTGATCTCCCTATCTGTCACAGCTGGGTGACCTGATTCGAGACATCAGGAAGCCTAGAGGTATCAATCTGGAGTTGCCAAAATCTCCTATGATGAAACTTCATGAAGGGTGCAGCTTTGATATAGAGAAGAAGGGTGCAGCTTATGCTACTAAAAGGCTCTGAAGGGACTTTCGAATGGACCCAGAGGAAGAACGGAGCACAAGTAGGACGGAAGCAAGTAAGACGAGCAAGAGTAGAATGAGTCAATCTGCCACCGACTTGAGTAGGAGGTACTGGAGGCTCGCTGAATGAACCTAGATGAATGATGGAACATAAGCAGGAGGGAAGTAAGACAAGCGGGAGTAAAATAAGTCAATTAGGGCACAGGGGATTGGAGCAATAAAGAAAATTTTGAAAGCTGTAATAACAGCCACAAATCACTGTTGTGAAATAAAACAACTATCTATACATCTTTATAGCAGCGTTTAGCAAATCTCCACTATTAATTGTTGTGGAAACATCATAATTTTGGTAGAGATTATAATAATCCGACAAATCAACTAATCCCTTTGGAAATTGGAAACCTTTGCCAATGGCCTGCCTAATTGGCCCTACACACTATCTCATTCATCCATGATCTTACTCTCAATCACTCATGCCTTACTCTTGATCGCCTGTTTGTGGTTGTCACCCTTTCCTCCAATTGGACATTCTCAGTGGAAAATTGAGAGGGGCCTACAGGGGCACGTGCCCCCCCTCAGTAAATTAAAATAACTCTCCACCTCTTCGTATTAGCCTGTTTAAAAAAAACCCTAATTTCTATGCCCGACTGCTCGTGCTCCAGAATTCTCCTCCCAGCAACATGATAGGGATGACTAGGGCACTCGCACCTCATTTTCTCATATGCATTTGGGCGGCCTTGTTCGAGCCTCCCAACCTGACGGACGAAGCTTGAAAGAATGACCAGACTACCGCCCTGTTTGCCCCTCTCAGTCAGCTTGTTCACTGTTTAGCAGACGAAGGCTGAAGAGATGACCAAACCGCTGCCCTGTTTGGTGGCTCACTTTCTCCTCCACTCAAAATCAAAGGCGCAATTACATGACCAATCCATATTCGCTCATTTCATTCGGCCTCCACTTTAGGCTTTATGTAATCTAAATTTTTTCCTATAAGTTAATGTTTTCTTCTATTACATTCTTGATCGCTTTTATGAGCTATTCATGCACTAATATTCGTATTCTTTCTTCCACTGCATTCTTGTTGAATGTCGATCTTATGTGTTAACTAACATCGGACTTATAATTTGTAAAGATCTTTACCGGTTGACCTTGCAAAATAATAATTAGGCTTTTGTTATGGAGAAATATTTTAAGAAGATTTTACAGAGTTCAAATGAGACAAACAAAGAAGTTGAGGAGACAAATCGAAAAAGAATTCGCATGTAAGTTGAATCATCAAGAAATCAAGAAGTATATTTAGAGAACCTTCCATCTGATCCTAGTTTTTGAATTTCTATCTAATAATTTTCTCCTAATATTCAAGATCAAGTTCATCAGACTTACTTGCAAAGAGGACCATTGCAACCTCGCATTCATGAATTTTCTAAAAATAAATTCAGGGCAAGGGAAAAATTATTCAATGATATATGCTTTTATAAATATTCTAATTGGTTAAAATACAACATATGCAAAGATAAGGCGTACTGTTTATATTGTTATCTTTTTAGAGCGAGGGTAGAGGAAATGAGAATGATGATGCATTCAATAAGAATGGATTTTTAAATTAGAAAAAATCAAATAGATTTGAACTTCATGTTGGGAGTCATAATAGTGCACACAATATTGCACGACGAAATTGTGTCGACTTAATGAATCAAAGTCAACATATTGGTTTTATGTTTAAGAAGCAAACAAATTATGCCACAACTGCATATCAAACTCGTTTAAATGCTTTCATTGATTATACGTGTGCGTTTTCTTTTAAGGCAAGGGCATGCTCTTAGAGTCGATGACGAGTTTGACACATCTAGAAATCATGAAAACATTCTTCAACTATTGTAGTTTTTAACTTAACATAATAATGATATAAATAATGTAGTGCTAAAATGTGCTCCAAAAAATTTAAATTTAATTGCACCACAAATTCAAAAGGATATCACTAGAGCTACATCGATTGCCATCATTGATTTTATAAAGAAAGAAATTGGAGAAAACTACTTCTCTATTTTAGTTGATGAAGCACAAGACTTTTTATCAAAAGAGCAAATGATTATTGTGGTGTGATTTGTTAACAAAAAAGGTTTGGTGGTTGAATGTTTTCTAGGCATTGTTTATATTCCAGATACAACGACTGGAAGTCTCAAAAGATATATTAAAGAATTACTTTCAACTTATGGTTAAGTGTATCCAAATTATGTGGTCAAGGATATGATGGAGCAAGTAATATGAGCAGGGACTTTAATGGGTGAAAGGCATTATTTCTCACTAAGAATAAGACAGCACATTACATTCATTATTTCATACATCAACTTCAATTAGCCTTAGTATATGTTGCAAAAAATCATGTTCAGATTGCTCTCTTATTCATAATAATTGTAAATATGATGAATATTATTGATGTTTCATGCAAGTTTTGTGACCAACTTTAAGATAAATAACGGGAGAGGAATTTAATGGAACTACATAATATAGGACTAGTAATTGGACAAGGGTTGAATCAAGAAATAACTCTGAAGCAGTCAAGTGATACATGATGGGGATCATATTATGAATAAATTATTAGTTTGATTATAATGCTCCCCTCAGTTATTGATATTTTACAAGTGGTTGTTGAAGATTGTATGTATAAGTTCTAAACAGAAAAGTGAGGCATTCACATTATTAGGGACAATGCAATCGTTTGAATTTTTATTTTTCTTACTAGTGATGAATGATATACTTGGTATAACTGTTGAGTTGTCACATGCTTTGAAAAAAAAAGACATTATAAATGTCATGTCCTTAGTTCGAATATGTAAAAATAGATTGCAATATATGAGAGATAATAAATGAAAAGAGTTCATCACCAAACTTACTTATTTTTGTGAGCAATAGAAAATAGATATTCCCCATATAAATGATAAATGGGTTGCTCGGTGATGGCCTTGTTAAAGAGCTCAAGATATGAAAAATTTACTTCATTATTGAGTTGAAATTTTCTACAAGGTTATTGATATGCAACTTCAAGCGTTAAATAATTATTTTTTAGAGAAGAAAACTAAGTTTCTTTTTTCAATTGCATGTTTGAATCCAAATAATACTTTTTTTGCATTCAGTAAAGATAGTTCAATTCAAACAGCACATCTTTATCCATGTGATTTTATCATGTTGAATTAGAAATTCCAGACAATCAGTTGAAAACTTATATCATGGATATGCAGTAAGATCCACATTTCTCATTATTAAAAGATATAAAATGCCTTACTGAGACAATGATATAAAATAAGAAGGATATAGTATATCATCTTATTTTTATGATATTAAAACTCGCTTTAGTTTTATCAGTTGCAACAAAAGGAGTAGAAAGAGTATTTTCTGTAATGGCCATCATTAAAACTCAACTGTGAAATAGGATTGGAGATCAGTGGATGAATGATAATTTACTCATCTATATTGAGAAGCAAATATTGGATTATATTGATAATGATGTAATTATTAATCTTTTTAAAAATATGAAGAGTAGACTATATAAATTATAAGTGTTTTCCATCTTATGTTTAGTATTCAATATTTAAAATAAAAAATTAAAACTACATATACCAGTCCCAATCCCATATGAAAAAAGTTGAGGATTTTTTTTTTTTATTTGTGCCCCCTCTAAAAAATGTTTCTGGCTCCGCCATTAGACATTATGAACCCTCATGCTATCTATTTATCGCATGCACCTTCCTATCCATGATAGCTCTGAGAGTGAATGTGTTCCACCTTTATAATTGCTTGGAGGTTGACTCCATCCTGAATGCATCTTCAGCTAGCTCATTGTAGGTGCTATAGTCATTCCTGAAAAATAAAAAAAAACTTTTTTACTTCTTATCAACCACGTTTTCTTTCATAATTATTTAACTTTTCCTTGTCTTTTTCTCGGTCTTGGTTTAACTATTGTTGCCAATTTTTAATGGTTTCAACTGCAACAACAAATTTTGATGTGAATTCACTTTTCCAATGGTTATTGGAAATTGCTTCTAAAGATTTCACTACCAAAAAATAGGGTTTTCGCAGCATAAAATTTCACTTTTCCCGGCGGTTATACCCGCTACAATTTAATTTGCAGCGGTTTGAAAACCGCTGCATAGACGCTATTTTTTTCATCCGCTGCAACGGCCTTACGTAGCAGTTTGAAGACCGGCGGGGTAGCGTTTATTTCTAGCATTTTTTTGCATCGGTTTTAACCGCTGCAAATGTACAGAATTATGGCGGTTTTAACCGCGATAAAGGCTAGCGAAATCGACCTGAAAATTGATTTGCGGCGGTTTTCTGGGATGTAGTGGCGGTTATAACCGCCACTAATGTCCAGAATTTTTTTTTTAAATTGTGAAACCTTGCCGTTCACCCTACAGTACTACACCTGAAACAAATAACAAATAAACCACACCCTACACCTGCAGCAAACAACAAATAGACCACAAATCATGACATAGGGATTCTTTCATGGATCCAAATAGAAATTCATATACATATTCTAAGTCACAAATCATATCATCTCTAAATTTCTTATAGATAATGTGGTGTCTACATTCTCCTATTTAAAACATTATCTTTTCATGAACTCAATATTTCATACCAAGCCCTAAAGGCTTGCTATAATCCATACAAGTAATAAAACAATTAGAAATCACAAAATGCCAAGTCAAACTCAAGAAAGATTAGTAGAGAACACTATTTCTTATATAACAAGGAAATGAGCACAAAATAACAATCTTACATTTCAAAATCAAAACAACAAAAGTTTGAAATTATATAAAATATCCACATCACCAAAAGCATCACATCTAATGCTAGTGCTCATCAGCAGACTGTTAGGCATCAGATAAATTGTCATTTCCACCCTAAAAATAATATAAAGAGAATGAATGAGATAATAATAATCAAGCAATTTACATTTAACTTAAAAAAAAAATTATACCATTTCTGATCCTCCATGGGGTGGATGATTCCTTTGAATTTCTTGCACAAACTGTCTCATCTCATCACGAAATGAGCCAAATTATCTCGCCTGATTATCACGAAATGATATGAACTCCTCTCTAAGACTAGCTATCTGTCCAAAACTGCTGCCGCTACCACTACCTTCTTCATTTTTGCTTTGAGGAAAGAATCTAGTCGGTGTAACACCAAATCCCTGTGTACGAACTCTACCTGAATGTTCTGGTCCCATAACTATAGCAAAAACTCTCTCTCTTGCTTCAATATTTCCTTCTTCAGGTGTAAGCCCTTCTTGGGCAAGAAGTTTGCATGCCTGCGTCTACAGTTCAAAAACATATAGTTAAATATATTGAAGAATGGATTTATAAAAAAAATTGTAATAACTATATATATATATATATATATATATATATATATATATATATATATATATATATATATATATATATATATATATATATATATATATATGTACCCATCGCTGCATAGCGTCCTCAAATGACCATGTCCCATCTTTATGCATCCTATTAATTTTCCATAATTGTAATATGTCTGCAATAGACTACAAAAAAATATAATAACAATGTAAGTTTGAAAATAAAGTATTTAGTAGTTATAAATAAATGTTTAATTTTATACCGTTTCCTTTTGTCTTCGAACTGAACTCACACGAAACCTAAACCCTAAGGAATGCAAATGAAGAAAATGAAGAAAAACAATGACAAGAAAAAGAGAAGAAGAGGATGAAGGGGAATAGACTCACAGTGATGAGGATCAAAGACACCGTCGGCCGGGATTCGCAAGAGGAGATATTTTCGTCGCATCTATCAGGCCAGATTCGCTCCCGTCACACGAGCAAGATATAAGAGAGGAATTAGGGATTTGGGTCACTTAAAGTTTCGGAGGGGCTTTGCTAGCGGTTTTAACCGGTGCAATTTGCACCGGTTTAAACTGATGCAAGTGGATTCAATTTTCTGCTTTAGGATGTGGTTTTCGCAGCGGTTTTAAGAACCGCTGCAAATAAACGCTGCGATATGACCTGTTTTTTGGTAGTGTTTCTACTGTGATTAATAACCATAAAAGTGAAAATTGCTGCAATAGGCCATTCAAACAGTAACGGAAGCCATTTTCCTTGCAATATACCTAAAAAAAAGACCCCAAGTGCCAATTCCATTCATTCAAAAGTTTTATTGTTGAATTACTGAAACATAAAAAAGGTGCAGGAGATATTTGATCACAAATTTTTATGCTTGTTGAATTACTTAAAATTCTTTAGCCCTTTACATTCATTCCCGGGATGGTCTTAGCTTTCTCATTCAACTATATTTATGCATGAAATATGCCTCCAATAGATAACCACAAGTATTTATTTATTTATTTATAGAAAATACATGTTAATACATGTATTTATTTATTTATTCATATAAATATACATGCATGTATATAAGTGTAATATTTATTCATACATTTAGGTACATGCATCAAACACATACAAAAATACTTAAAAAGTCATCTCAAATATATCTATTTATCCATACAAATTTAAGTGTATGAGAATGGTGCCCATAATTATTTTCCTGATTTTGAATGACGTTCCTGTTAGCATCATGTGCTTAGTCTTAACAACTAGGGTCTCTTCCTTAGTATGGGCCTTACTCATATGACCTTCATAAGTGGGTTTCTAATAAATTTGTTTTAAGAATTTAAACCCTATGGTACCCTAGGATCCTTGAGGCTAGGTTAACCATAGTTCACTCAATGTGACTTCCAAGACTTTGAGTAGTCTACCCTAGACCTTATTAGTCAATCTAAAGACTTTTTGATATTTATAAATTCATTTGTAAGAGATTGAAGTCAACCTTTAATCCCAAAAAACCAAAGAAAATTCTAGATGGGCCCACTAGACCATCCATGGATTAATTAACACAGTACATGCCTAGAACCCACCTAAGGACCCTTTAATACACCCCCTAGTCATCTTAGGTAGGTAGTGAACTCTATATGTCAATCTTAAGTCAACCCTAAGTTAAACCATAAAATCTTAAAAATATCCAAAATGCTCCATGCCCTAAGACTTATCCTAGGTGGTCCATGTCCTTAGGAACACTTAATCTACTTCTTAGACCCACTCCATAGGTCAAAGAGTTTTGGTCAATCCCTTTAACCTTTAGTCAAAATAGGTTTGACCAAGGCCTTTTCTAAACCCTAAAAATACTTAAATTCAAACCTTAACACATAATTTGGAATTAAAAAACACATGTTTTGGAATCTAATGCTTCAAATATTAATATAGATGGTCCTAAATATTTTTAGGAACATCTAAACTCAATCCATTTGACTATGGTCAACCCAAGTTTGACCAAGATATTTTTTAACCTTAAATTTACACTTAATTAACAAAATCAAATCATATGGCTTTAGTATTTAATTCAAGTAATCTTAATCCATTTTAGTGACATTAAGATTCTTTCTTAACCCATGGAAAATCCCACTTGACCATGATCAAACCTAATTTGACCAATGGGTTAAATTACTCACTTTGGGTTCATTTGAGCTGAAATTAGTTAAACCAAATCTAAATTCTTTCAAATCTTGCACAATATTTTAAGCTAATCCAATCCATGTGGGATAGCCCAAGGGTTGAACTAACCCAAAACCATTCCTCTTAAATAAATCAAACCTAAAATTAGGCAAAGTGCACCATTAGCATTAGCTTTCCTTGTTGTCTCCAACTATGCTAAGCCTATCACCACTAGTCCTTATCGCTTAGGATGGTTGCTCAATGATAGTTCAATTAGGAGTCCATGGATAGCCAAGGTGGCAAGGTCAGTTCAACCATAACTAACCTACCAATTTTCCAAACACCATACAACATTATTGGATACATGGAAATACTCCAATGCATCATCCTTACTAGCCTAAATTTCTTATTTATGCTAGTTGCCACTAGAATGGCCAGGAAGATCCCTGGAATCGATCTATAAATAAGGTTACACACAAAGAATGTGTGTTGCACAATTCATATTCTCCTTATTGCAATCCGGGAGTTTGAGCTTATATTTTAATGATAACAAATATTTTCATCTTTTTTTGGTTTCTCCTATTTGTTATTATTGTGTATATTTTTCTCTATGTATTAATATTTTAGGTACAATATCACATAGCACTGCCAAAGGACATGGGCTCAAGATTGGGTAGAATAGGTTAATGTATGCAAGAGTCTATATTTCTATATTTCTTTAGTGTGTATTGTAAATGGTGTATGTTAGTGTAGCAACAATAGACACACATACGGGAGAGTGAAATGTCAATGCTGCTTTCATGTTGAGAATATGCATCATGTTTTCATATCCAGTCCTATTGCTGTGAAGGTTTGGAGTTTTTTTAAGCCTTATTTCATTTTAATTTCTATAGCCCTTGCATCAATGTTTTTAATCTGCTCGATGGTTGGTTTGTGAGTAATAGAGGTCATGTTCGGAATGTGATTCCTTCCCTGATTTGTTGGTTCATTTGGTTGGAGAGAAACGACTCTTGGTTCAATGGAATTGCTATGGATCATCAAAGAATCATTCAGAAAATTAAGGATAAGGTTAAGGCTCTTTTTTCTGCTAATTTACTTGTTTTGAAGAATTTTAAGAACTTTCTTTTTAGGCCTTCGATATTAAGATGGAGGTGGCTAATTCCATTGCGCAGACTAGTAGTATTTATTGGTGCAAGCATCTCCTAACTCTATTAAGTTGAATATTGACTGTATTTATGTGGGAAATAAGACTAGTGTTTTTGGTCTTATTCGTGATCATAATGGGGTTTTCTTCATGGTTTTGCTAGTATGACCGATGACAGTGAAAGGATTGGTGGCCTTCTTATTGCTATTCTTCATGGGTTGAATTTGTGTGCTAGTCTTGACCTTAAGAATATTGTTCTGGAGGTTAATTCATTTTTTTATTTAAATTTTCTGCTTAATCTAGACGATGGTAAATGTTCTTACTCCTTATTCTACATTAGAAGGAGTATTAGAGATATCTTGACCTCCCTTAACTGTTCCTTTCGACTATTTTGGAGGAGGGAAATGCTCCTGCTCGGGCGTTGGCTAAGTTGGGCTGTAATTGTGCTAATATTGTTGATTTCTCTCTTAAGCAGTTGCCTGTCCCGATCAAAGGCATGGTTAATTTGGATCAAATGGGTTTACCTTATGTTAAAGGTTAATTAGTTTGGGTGCTGGTTGTTGTTCTGTATTTCTGGTTGCCTTGCGGGGGCTCTGAAAGGTTTTTGGTTATCTGTTCCCTCTTATTTACTGCTTTGTGGTGGTGCTTGTTGGAGGTTTCCTCTGTTTCTTTGGGTGATGGCTCTATTGTTCTGGGTGATTTGTTCTGGCAATATTTAGGTTTGTTGTTGTTGTGCATGGGATTGGTAATTCGAAGGCCTGTTTGGCTGTGTTTGGTTCGATTTTGCCTATTGGTAATCAACTGCTGATTGGTGAGTGTGGAGTGTTTTTAGTTTTGCTGCAGGTTCTTTCAGATTGCTGTTTTTTCCTGGAGTAGGGCTGGATACATCATGCTCGGCTGTATCCTTTTTGGAACAGTTTTAATCTTTTGTTTGGTATTGTCAATTGCTTATTTCCTATTTGCAGTTTTTTGTCTATATTTTGGTTGTGCAGGCTCCCTTTTGGGCGTTTGATTGAAAGACTTCTGTGGAGACCTACTGCTGGGAGCATTTTGTTTGTTTTTTTGTTTAGTCCTTTTTTTTTTTTTTGGAGCTTTCCCTTAAGCACCGTAGCATGTTCCTAGGTTGTTTTGTATTGTTCTATACCAGGGAACTCGAGCTCGTAGGTTTTCTTTTATTTCAATTTTGTAGCTCTTTGAGCTATAATGAGTTTGAGCTCCCCTTAAGGACCTTATAATTTTTCTCTAATATTAACATGTAGGCCCCTCTGGTGGATTTTAATAAAAAAAAAAATAACAGGAGAGTGAAAAACAAGGTTTTAATTATTTTTTCTAAAGATCATATTGGATGAACCACATCGCATCATACGGTCAGTTCATTTAGAAATTAATTAAAATATTTAAATTAAGAAAATAAAAACTTAAATTAATATGAACTAATCATACTGTACTATTTGAATCGTATAAGATAATCAATTTATATTTAGAAATCCCTGATGACATCTATAATTAGGCAATATTTTGAAAAACAAATTTGTTCTATTTGTATAGTACAATACTAATCATATCATATGATATTTGGAAATTTTTTCTAATTAACTCTCTAAGATTAAGCAATCGAATCAAAAATTAATTGTGATTTGTGATCTTACTATACAAAGTGAAGTTCGTGTTGTACGAACCGAGAGGTGACAAGGACCTAGAAACACTTAATATACTTCTTAGACCCACTCCATGTGACAAAAAGTTTTAGTCAATACCTTTGACCTTTAGTCAAAATGGGTTTGCCAAGGCCTTTTCTTAACCCTAAAAATGCTTAAATTCAAATCTTAACACATAATTTGGAATAAAAATAAAATAAAAAATAGAAAGAACATAATTTGGAATATAATGCATCAAGCATTAATTTTAGATGGTCCTAAACATTTCAAGAACATCTAAACTAAATCCATTTGACTATGGTCAACCAAAGTTTGACCAAAATGTTCTTTAACCTTAAATTTAAACTAAATTGACCAAATAAAATCATATGGCTTTGGTATTTAATTCAAGCTAGTAATCTTAATCCATTTTAGGGTCATTAAGATTCTTTCTAAACCCTTGGTAAATCCAACTTGACCATGGTCAAACCTAATTTGATCAATGAGTTAAATGACTCACTTTGGGTTCTTCATTTGAGCTGAATTAGTTAAACCAAATCTAAATTCTTTTAAACCTTCCACAACATTTTAAGCTATTCCAATCCATGTAGGATAGCCCAAGGGTTGAACTAACCCAAAACCATTCCTCTTAAAGGAATCAAACCTAAAATTAGGTACAGTGCACCATTAGCATCAGCTTTTCTTATTATCTCCAACTATCCTAAGCTAATCACCACCAGTCCCTATCACTTGAAATGGTTATTCAGTGATAGTTCAATTAGGAGTCCATGGATAGCCAAGGTAGCATGGTCAGTTCAACCATAACTAACCTACCAGTTGTCCAAACACTTTACAACATTATTGGAAATATGGAAACACTCCATTCCATCATCCTTGACAGCCTAAATTTCTTATTTATGCTAGTAGCCACTAGGATGGGCAGGAAGATCCCTGTAATCAATCCAGAAATAAGGTTGCACATATAGAATGTGTGTTGCACAATTCATATTCTCTTTATTGCAATCCAGGAGCCTGAGTTTATATTTTAATGATAACAAATATTTTTTTATCTTTATTTGATTTCTCCTATTTGTTATTATTGCATATACATTTCTATGTATATTAATATTTAAGGTTTAACATCAGAAAGCATCACCAAAGGATCTAGGATCAAGACTGGTAGAATTTGATATTTTTATATTTATTTAGTGTGTATTGTAAATGGTGTATGTTAGTGTAGAAACCATGGACGCACATACGGGGGAGTGAAAAAGAAGTTTTTAATTTTTTTCTAAAAATCGTATTGGATGATCCACATCACACCGTATGACTAGTTCATTTAGAAATTAATTAAAATATTTATATTAAGAAAATAAAAAATGAAATTAATATGGACTAATCATGTTGTACTATTTGAATCGTATAAGATAATTAATTTATATTTAGAAATCCCCGCTAACATCTATAATTAGGCAATATTTTGTAAATTAAATTTATTCTATTCATATAGTATGATACTAATCATACACATGATATTTGAAAATCTTGCCTTATTAACTCCCTAAAATTAAGAAATCAAATCAAAAAGTAATTGTGATTAATTAGTGAACATACTGTACGAAGTGAGGTTCGTCTTGTACGAACTGAGAGGTGACCAGGATGATAGTTAATCACCAAGCTTCATCCAGGATGAATAATTATTTGATTAAACTGATCATATTGCACGACTATTAGAATGTATTGGATCAGATGATTAGTTGAAACATTTGAACTGATTATACTGGAAAATAGCTATCATGCAATACTAAGGGGTGAATTGAACTAATCGTATTATATGATCCTCTGATCTTATTATATGAACTATGATGGCTGAATTGAACTTTAAGTTTTTTGTTAGCCTGATATTTAGAGAACTCTAATTTTATTTTAAAGTTTATTTTAGTAGTCAAGGGGCTTGAGTCTTTTATAAGCAAGGGTTTTAAGAGAGAGTTTTGGGCAAGGGAGAGAGAGGTGAAGTTATAAGAGAGGAAGAAGAGCCTTGTTGGTGAGTGTGGGAGAGAGTCTACATACGGTTAGTTTGGCCAAAGTTCAATTAGTTCCTCCATGTGTTAAAGTGTTTCTTGAGGGTACTCCGAGAAGAACCTCTTGGGCTCAAAAGGGTCCGACTACTGATCTGTCTCACCAAGTTGGTGAAATGGATTCACGCTTCTCCATCTCACCATGAGGGTGAAAAGGATTTAGGTTTCTCTACTTGACCATGATAGTGAAAGGGATCCAGGTCCTTTGGCTCACCAGGAGGGTGAAATGGATTTCGATTCACTGCCTAACCAATAGAGTGAAAAGGTGTTATGTCCTCAGCCGCACCAAGGGTGGAAGTGATTCTTATAAGGGCTTCAACCTTATTGTGGGAGAAAAAGGAGATTCACTAAAGATTTAGTGCAATACCCAAAGAGGAGCACTCCGAGGAATGGACGTAGGTCAAGTTTGATCGAACCACAATAACATTTATGGCTTGCTCAATCCTATTTTTTAGCACTTTATTTTCTTCATTTTTTTTATTTCTTGCACATTTACATTCTTGCAAATCAGAATTGGAAACATTGAGATTGTTTTGGATTGAATTTTTGTCAAACAAGGAAAGAGAAATAAAAAATCTGAAAAATAAAAAGGAGAAAAATATTTTGATATTTATTTTTCTACAGAATCAAAATAAAATTATTAGTATTTAGCTTTTCTTATTAGCTTCTGCATTATAAGAACTATTTTTTGAATGTAAAGTTGTGAATTTGGTTTTAAGTTTTCAAAAGTATATTTTGAAAGGAAAAAAAACACCAATTCACTCACCTCTTAACATATGTGTCGTTGTAATTCAGGTGATTTAACAACCACAAATCAAACTTTCACTCCTTTTTCTCCAGAGCCTCAGTGATCATCACAAAGCCTTTCCTAGCTCTAATTTTCACTCTAACACAGAGAATGACCAAGTGGTCTTCATAGTGAAAGTGACCCCATATATCCAGCCACTTTTAGTCAAATCTCCTTTTACTGGAAATTGTCGCCATGGCCAGATGAAGCTGCTACAGCCATCAATTGCATCTTAAGCCACGTTGATCAAGGTATGTAAAATCTCTATTAATCAAGCTTTCGTGGTTCACAAATTATGAAGTGAAGGTGAACCCCATGATGATCAAATCATTGGATTAATTAATCTTAATGTTCTAATCTTTCTTGTTCCATTGGATCTTAATGTAAATATCATGTATAGGATTTAAATAAATGCTTAAAAAAACAAGTTAAATGCAAACTAATTATAGAGCCACCTAAGATTGAACAAGAACAACAAGTTTGTTTTAATAGCCCTAATTCACACATGAGTCATAAAGAAAATATATACATATTAAAGTGGTTCATAAAAATTTGTAAATATATATAATAAACTATAAATTTATATGAGAATTGAAAAGTATATTTATTTTTTATTTATTATCAAGAATCTGATCCTCCAGCCGAAAAAGTTGATGTGAAGAGTCCATATAGACAACGAAAAAAAGAAATGAGAATATTTAAACTCCAAAGGTTCCTTCATTGCTAAGAGAATGTTTAAATTTCAAAGGTTCCTTCATTGCTTCATTTATTATAAATGTTTTAAAACTTATCTTAAGCATAGCTTGGTTTAATCATAATTTATAATATACAATATATATGAAAGGCTTAGCTTATTTATAATATATATGAAATAATTAATAAGTATAGAATTAATCTGATATTAATATTTATTTATTTTAATTTATTATAAACTTATTAGGGTTTGTGAGCTTAATCGTATCTATATAAAGAGTCATTTGTAAAACCTCATTTATAGAAGGCAAGAATATCTAGTCTTTCATTTGGGAACAACTTCTTGCTTTGGAATTTACTGTGCTGAAGGAAGATGGACAAGAAGGCTGGTGCTAAAGGAACAAAAGCTCATCAATATCCGCCTGGTTCTCTCTCTCTCTCTCTCTCTCTCTCTCTTACTCTGTAGATATCTTCAAGAAGATAATAGAAACAAATTCTTTTTCTCAGTAATCTCTCTCTCTCTCTGAACTTCAGATAGGTTTATATATACCATGGATCAATCAATCCTATGATTTCAAAAAATAGAGGGCAAAGGGACAGGATCCGTGATCCATGGATCATGAATTCAAATCATTTATTTTTGAATTTATCACTCATCACTTAAATAATAATAATAATAATAATGGTGTCCACAAGGGGGCTTATCTTAAATGTAAAAGGAAAAGCTTCTCTATAATTTGGATATAATTTCAGAAGAATTTAAAGTTAAAATTTTAATATTATGCCTAGAGCCACTGCCAACCTCTGTCCATAGGATGAAAACAAATAAGGAGTTGATCCGGATAAGCCCTCATCCAACTTAACAAAGGGATACGCCACTAGATAAAACTAAGGCTTCATTTGGACGGCTATTTTACCGCTTCTTAAAGCAGTTTTTTAATATAAAAATTAATTTTTTACTAAAAAATTGTTTTAAATAATAGTAAGAAAGTCATCACAAACGAAGTTTAAATGTTATACTTAATTTGTGATGGATTTATAAAGAGTGATTGATGACATAATATTCATTTAATGATTAGGAAATAACCTATTTTAGACCAAAAAGTTCTAATCAATAACAAGTAATATCTTAAAAAAAATTTGCATCTACAATATTCAGCTAATCGCAATAAAGTTAATAATTTTTCATTGTTAATTGACTTAAGATTTTCTATATTTTAACCTTAAGATCATCTAATTTAAGGTTTAGATGTTATTGAATTCTTGCTAGTCAACATTAAAATCTTATTTACAAAACTCACAAAGCACAGCAAACAAAAAGTAGACAGAGACAGAAGAGTTTAAAGAGAAAAAATTTGTGATTTTTATTAGATGCGCATAGAAATTTATTATGTGCAGTGTCCGGATATGTCCGGAGTCAATTTGAATGCATCACATTATCCAACTACACAGCGCATTCCATGGCATGTCCCGACTCCGCCATAATAATCTTTCCATATTATCAGATTTGGGTCTGAGCTACTGTGCTGCAGGAAATAGTTTATGAAGATAAGAAAATACATCAAAAATCAAAATGCATGTGTGTGGCCAATAGTATAATAATACATATCCGGGAGAACAAATAATAATTAAAATATTAACTTTAAGAAAACATTCTAAATAATAAAGAAAATTTGAAATGTTTTGAAGAATCAGATGCCTTATTCTTGTTGCAGGTAGCTTCCGTAAGAAACCATTCCATATTCGCTCTTTCTGGCGAAGCTTTATTAGATAGGCTATTTTGTTACGAAAAAATATAGATATATATAAGTTGAATATTACATGATAAACAATTAAAAAAAGATATTAATAAAATATAGAGAAATATTATTTATATAATAATTATAAGATGCATGAGTATTTAATTTCTTACTACAAAATAATAGTCCAACGTATTTTTTATTCTGATACAAAATTGCATTACCTTATACTTTTGTTCAGATATTATTTTGTTTGTCTTATATTTCTCCATAAAAAATATCAAGAGCTCCTAAAAATCATTAAAATTATTCTAATTCTTTTACAAATGTTGACTAATAGTTGGATATCCCATGGAATCCTCGGCTCCACCGAAGAAGAAATGCTGCCAAGCAAAGACAAAGAAGAGAGGCGAGAAAGGTTTCATCGAAGGATGGTATGCTATTCGCTGATTCTGTTCTTTTTAAACGGAGAAAAATTGAATTAATATATTATAATACACTTATTTGGTCTTCTCCTTTCCTTAAACATTACTAGTGAGTACAAATTACGTATGAAAAACGAAGCTAAATTTATTTGAAAATTTTGCATTAAAGCCTTGCAGGACTTTGCTGCTGTTGGATCTGCGAGGAATGCTGCACCTAAGGAGAAGAATCATAATACAATGGTTAATCAAACGAAATGCCGTTTCATTACTGCTAAGACCACTTAGTTTTTGCCTGTTGTTGTAGTTGTAATAAAGGATTTTTGCTGCCTTAACTTTGTATTATATACTTCAGTTAATCAAGGACTTGGGTTTCTAGGGTTTCTCTTTTCTAGTTTTTTGCCTTGCTTCTATTTTATGTCAATCCCAAGTTTTAAAATAAAAAAGAGATGAGGCCTTGACATGATGATTGTAATTAGAAGATGAGGCCTCAAGATGTGTATCCTTACCCACATTGGAGAATTCAAACGACTCTTATATGTAGATTGATTAATAATGCCATGCTCTCTAAGCCATCATGAAAGTTTATGGATGAGGTGATGTGTAAAGTGGTCCCTTTCGATATATGTCAAATCATTTTTATATAATATTTGTGGTATTGAATAAAAAATTATCTCTGAATCACATTAAATTTTACTTAAATTACTGTATGAAATGAAAGTTGTGAAATAGAGAAAAAAAACTTTCGAGGTAGAAACTCTGAGATTTTATTAGAATAAGTTTGAATGCAAAAATTTATAACCTTCAATCACCTAAATTGACTTGAAGTCAATTTTCTAAATAATTGGTTATACCTTTAATTCCTTGATGTTCTTATATATATTTATTTTTACAACAAGAATAAGAAGAGAGTTAAATTATATATAATATTTTATAATTGAATAGTTTTTTCTAGCCTATGAGTGTACAATCCCACAGAGGATTACAAGAGTATGCTTTTTGCTGATGATATTCTTCTTCTTGATAAGACTACAAAGGGAGTTGAAGGTAAACTTGAATTATGGAGTCCAACCTTAGAGTCTAGAGGTTTTCGCTTGAGTAGATCTAAAATTGAATGTAGGTAGTGAAATTTTAGTATTAATAGACCTAGTGAAGGGATTATGACTTTGGGCAATCAAGTCATTAATAAGAGTACACATTTTAGATACCTTAGATAAATTGTTCTAAATGATGGTGAAATAGATGGGGATATTATTAGTAGAATTCAAGTTGGAAGGTTGAAGTTGAGGAATGCATCGGGCTTGTTGTGTATATAGAAAAGTCTGCACCCTCAAACTTAAGAGAAAAATTCTATAAGATGGTGGTGAGACTTACAATGCTTCATGGTTCAAACTGTTGGCCATTAAAAGAGAAGCATAATACTAAGTTAAGTATTGCATAGATGAGGATGCTTAGGTAGATGAGTGGATTTACCCTTAGAGACAAGATACAAAATGAGCATATACGTGAAAAGGTTGGAGTAGCTGTAATGGAAGATAAGATTAGAGAGGGTCGCCTTAGATGGTTTGGTCACATAAAAAAATGTCCTTTTGATGACCCAGTTATGAGAGTAGATGTATTAGATTTAACATATGTTAAGAAAGGTAGATGTAGACCTAAAAAAATTTATTTAGAAAATATTAGAAATGACTTATCTTTATTAGATCTAAATGAGAATTTTACTCTTAACTGGACACAAAGGAGAAAAAGGATTCATGTATTTCCAGCCTTGTTGCATTTATCATACCTTTAAGGTTACACCTTTTTTAATAATTTATTTCATAATTTTGTAAGAAATATTTATTTTAGCATCCAAATGACTATCCAAAAAGAGAGATATTAGATGTATAACATATTATTACCAGATCGAAAAGGATTGATATATGAATTTATGATGGGAGTTGAGACTTTTATTCAAGTCGCATGTCAACTACATTTGTTTAAGTCTGATAAATATTTAGATGTTCATGCTCGAAGCACAAAAATCAACAATTTCTTAAGCTTGATGATATAAAGGTTGATTTATATCGTAGGAAATTTATTTTAGGATACTGGATTTAGACCTCAATGGCGAGTACGAGCCATATAGAGATACTCATATTGGTTCATCCACAGCTTTTGAATCAATCGATGAAGTTTAAATGACTATAATGTATTAAGAACTTATTTTTGATACATTAGATCCTAAATTAAGGGATAGCATAGAAGAGACACCAAATCCTGAATTCGAAAAATTCATTGAATTACTATATGTTGCTCAAAAACTAATTTGGGATAGTTGCATTCACAACTCATTTAGAATTATCGATTGTTGTTATGATGCTATGCATCCAAATTAAATATAATATTCCTCATGACAATTTCAATGACTTCATTAGTCTTATCAAGATTAATTCTAATGGACAATTTAATCCCCATAAATTTATATCGAATAATTAAATTAGTATCCACGTTGGATCTTACCGTCATGAAAATTTTTATTATATAAATAGTTGTATATTATACTACAAAAAAGATATGACAAAATTTTATTATCATACGAGCAATGTGCCTCAGTTCAAACCTAACTCAGGAAAATAACATCATCAAAAGAAAGAAGTTCCATATTACCGTTTCTTTTATTTATCCATTATTCCACGACTTCAGTGGCTCTACACATCAATGTGTTTAGCAATTCATATGAGATGACAAAAAGAGAAATTAACACGAAATGGTATTCTTTCTCATCCATCATATGCTGAAGTGTGAAAATATTTTGATCGAACACATACTTTATTTTCTGTTGAGCCATGTAATACAAGATTGAGATTTATGCTAATGATTTTACTTTATACAGTTAGGCAACTTTATCATTTTTTTTTGATCAGTTATACTAACACTATAAAATCTTTCATCAGATATGTGTATAACTACTATGTACATGTTCTTAACACTTATAATACCTAGACCACATAATCCAAAAGTAAAAATTGATATTTTTTTTGCAATTGTTAATTGATGATCTCAAATTATTATGGAAAAAAGATATCCTCATATATGACATCTCAACCAAATAAACTTTTTTCCTTAGATTTGCAATATTTTGAATCAGTGGCAATTTGTTTGCTTATGATATATTATCAGATTGGAGTACAACAAGAAAATTAGATTTTCTTACTACATAAAGAATACTAAATCTTTTACACTAAAACATGGATGAAAAAATACATTGTTTGATTGTCATCGTATGTTTCCACCTTTTAATCATCCGTTTAAGAGAAATAAGGACGCATTCATTAGAAATAGAGTTGAGAGGTCACCTCATCCACCTGGATTAAGTGGTTATGTTATACTATAGAGAATTTCTAGCATTTCATCAATTATTAATTTTTCATTATTATCAATCATTATTATCAATGTAAAATTTTGGGACATAATATTTAATATAATTGGATTAAAAAAGTATTTTTTGGACATTATCACATTGGAGTACAAATTTAATAAGGTATAATCTCAATATTATGCACATTGAGAATAACTTTCTCGATAATATTTTTAATACAATAATGGATGTTAAAGACAAGAGTAAGGATAATGTGAAAGCTAGAATGGACATTAAAGTTTACTATGAACAAAGAAATCTATAATTAGTAACAATTAACAACAGCAAAATAATGAAGCCTAAAGTACCTTACTCTTTTACGTTAGAACAAAAAAAGATTATTATGCTAGTGGTTTCAAGGTTTAAAATTCCCTGATGGCTATGGTTCAAACTTAAGTTGATATGTAGGCCTTAAATCAGCTAAATTATTTAGACTAAAAAATTATGATTGTCACATAATTATAGATGTGCTTCTTCCAATTATAGTATATATGTTACCAGATTGCTTATCAAATTCATTGACAAAGTTTAGCTTTTTCTTTAAAGACCTATATTCATCTAAACTAAGCAAAGATACTTTATAGAGGAGTAAGGAGAACATATCAATCATCCTATGCAAGTTATTAAAAAAAATTCCCAAGATTTTTTTATTCTATGGAACATCTTGAAGTCCATCTATCTTATAATATTAGAGTTGGGCCTATGCAATATCATTGGATGTACTCTTTTGAGAGGTGAAATATGTATTTAATATATTATCTTAAATATTTCTAATTATATTTGATAATTATAGTCATTTGTTAGATATTTAAATATGTTGACAATAAAGCATGACTAAAATGATCGATATATGAAGCATATTTGGCTCATGAAAGCACCCACTTTTGCTTCTACTACTTTGAGCCCCAAATGAAGAGTATAAAAATAAAGATTAGTCATAACATGGACTTCAATATTGAAGAATAATTATAATAAATACTATCAATCTTTAGAAGTCATATAAAGCCTAGTGATAAATATGTTGAAAGATTCCTCAATAATTTAGAAATCAAAATAATGACTTTATATGTGTTACTGAACTATCAGAAGTCCTAATAATCTTTGAGTAAGGTTGTCTATAATGTGCAAAAGGAATCATGTAATTTTTTTATATTAAAGCGTTACTTGGATGATTTATCACTAGGTATTTTATAAGCAGTTTACCTCTAACAAATACTATAGTTATTGAGCAACTTATTGTAAATGAATTACCAGCTTAATTTAGATCTTACATGAGTAAAATCTATATTATTTCATTGATTACATCTTATTGAATAATATAAGCGCATATAACATGGTTTTCGATAAAGGGTTGCAAGCATTGACATGGGGCCCAATGTGAAAAGCAAAACCTAACTAATATATATAATTAATGGGTTTAGATTTCATTTCAATTCATGGAGTGAAGAAAAAAATTGAAAATTATGTAGTTTGTATTAGAGGAAACACTCATGAAGAAGATGAGTATAATTATTATAATATTCTAGATGAGGTTCTTGAGTTATAGTACCCAGGAGAAGATGATAATCTTATATGTTTGCTCAATTGTCAATGATACTATTTAATATCAGATAGAGGCATAATGATTCATCTTGCATATGGTTTATAGAATATACAGAAAGTTTGAGCCATTTATGCTATTAAGTCAAGTTATTCAAGTTTATTTCAATAAATATCTCAGTGATCGTATAGATAAGTAAGATTAGTTAACTGCATAAAAACCAAAGCACAAGGGATCATTGACCAATAATACATCGTAGATACTACACATTAAGAGGATGAGACTTTAGATTGTAGATCTGTTGAAATTGATGAGATGTCAACTATAACACATAATGCTAAAATACAGTTAGAGAATGCGAATAATTTGACAAGCACTTCAAGTGAGAACAAGAAAGAAAGTGAAGATACCTTGAAGAGCAATGATAATATTTCTTATTAAGAGTAGTTGTTATAGTTTAAGTATCTAAATGTATTGTTATATACTTATTTCAATAAAGTTTTTGAAAATCAAGTTAGTTCTTGTAGTCATTTATAATTATGTAAATCTAATTTATATGTAAATCATTATACATTATGTAACTATATTTTTTTATAATTTTTCATGTTTATTGCAACTTAATAGTCTACATTCTATATTTTTTATAGGATTTTTACATACATAACACTTAAAAGTTTCTTATTTACTCATCTAACACCCAAACTTGTCTATTTACACACATACCACCTAAAACTTATTTGACTTTCTAAATACCATGTCATCTTCCTCTCAGTCAAAATCCATCTACACTTTGCCTCTCGCATGCTCTCTGCTCCCTCTCTTCGCAAATAATACTAGACAGATGCTTAGATAAATCAACCTGCTGGCTCTCCTCCAAGCCTTGATTCACCATTACCCCTCTCTACGAACCTCTTTGTATAAACATGTTCACTAGCCAAATAAGACAGCTGACTTAGTAAAGCTTGACACATGCTCAAATTCTAAGTCACTCGCATACCTGCTTTGCTATCTTTAATCTAAATCTGATCAGAATTCTTACCAGACCAAAGAATGCTCTAGCTCTTAGTAAGAGATCAAGAAAGAACACTCCTTAATAGCAGAAAATAGGTCAATTTTGTAGGGGAAAACAGGGACGTCCAAACTGAGGTAGCTGGTCCGTGATTTCCCTGGTTCAAGGCACGATGCGACTGGAAGCAAGAAAATGTCCAATCTGAGTGGGAAAAGGAGTAGCGAGCCGAATCCCATTTCCATGAGCCAATATAAGGAGCAGATAGATGACTTTCACAAATAAGAAGATGAGTTTCACACAGTATTGTGTGGGTTTTAACAGAGAGGAAGAGGGATTGGTATTTTAGGAAGTAAAATAAGTTTTAGGTGGTATGTGTGTAAATAGACAAGTTTGGGTGTTAGATGAGTAAATAAGAAACTTTTAAGTATTTTGTGTGTAAAAATACCTTTTTTTTATTTATGCTTATACAAATCTTCATGTATGTTACACCTTTTTTTATATGTTACAATGGTTTACTAATTACTTCTTTTACTATATATGGCTTAAAATAACAATCATTCTCATAGATCCATTACTTCAAAGTTTATTCATAGGAAATAGTTGAGCACTGGACCAAGTGGGTCTAAATAGGGAGATGAAGGTTAGGGCGAGAGAGTTTTACTAGTGATACCATCACCACCACCTAAGAGTTAGTATCAATCCCCCACTGAGCAGGGTCAGGGATAGACAAATCTAGCTGTGGTTGGAGTACCACCCCTTCATGGGTACTTCCCTCTTCCTACATCTATAAGTCATTGGTTTCCCCTTCTAGGGCAGACACACCTAGCTCCATTCTATTAATATTACACCCCACCAATATCACAAACTGCTCCATTAACCTACCCTTACCCTCCTTACCATCACCCTTATTATTATCCACCTCATATATAGCCAGAATAAGGTAGACCATCAACACAAACAAAGGTTGGTATTGGGAGCCTGCAAAAGTAGAAGCTAAGTGTGTATACATAGAGCCCTTGAGGGAAATACATAAGTTTAATTTATTTTGTAAAATTATTATAATTTAATATGTTATATGTTATTGATAAAAAATTTACCTGCAGCTTAAATCCTTCAAGGTAGTCTACCCACAAGATTTGTGACATCATACTAAGTAAATATGATGCTCTTTACTTATTATGGAAGAAGTTCCCAAAGGAAGTTAGGGATATGTTCTTAAGAAAAAATCATGTACATTTATTTGTCATTACTTAAAATTTTTTGTTTTATTTATATTAATATTATTTATTAAAATTATGCTTTACAAAAAGATTTTAGGTAGTTGCCTAATTGTGGTATGAAGATCATAACAAATTTTGAGGGGAGAGGCTCTACTCATTTTAGGGACATATTCATGGATATTAAAAAGTCTATGTAACATTCATTATAATCGGCAAGGGAGTATAAGCTGATTTGAGCAAAACTTGGGCGAGTCTTTAGTTCACCAAATTAAGATAGTAGAATAAGCAAAATAGAGCATCTGACTATAGGGTTTTAGGAAGCTCTTTTCATAGTGGTGGTTCAGTGACTCATACTAAACATAGATAATGACTGGTAAAATATTATTTTAATTAGTTTCATAAATATATGTATATTATTTCAACTATACTTTCAATTAATAGAAAGAATATCTTTGTCGAGAGCTGACACCACTAGAGCTACATACAATGACTCATCAACATTTAGCTGATTATTAATGGGCCAATGTGAAAGAGAGAAAAGCTCACATAAGTATATTTTTTAAGTAATAATATAAAATAAATAAAAATTTTATTCAATAAATTTATTCTCATATGATAATTTTATACGACTTTAAGATAGTCAACAATCTACTAGTGTGGGATCTTCTTTAAGATTGAGTATTATGAGTATCACACGTGGTCATATATTATTGGAGGAATGCAAAGGGGCGGGGTTTATGGCTTAGGTTCAAAGGGATTTGCTTATGAGGGTAGTACATATACTTCAGTATTTAACGATATTAGTGGAGCTAAAGAAACCAGTAGCCAGAGAGTTTCTGCTCTGAAAAGAGAGATAGATGAGATCAGAAAAATTCAAGCTCAGATGCAGGCGGAGTCGCGATCATATTGAACTAAAAATTAGAAGAAAATGAGCAAGACCCTATTCCTGAATCACGAGGAAACAAAGACACGGATGATGATAAGTTATTGTTACAATTTTAAAGAAGTATTTGGTGTATTTTGAACACATGGATGTGAAAGAACTTACTTTATGTTTATACATTATTTTATGTTTTTATTATCACTTATTTTGAACATATATTTAATTTTTTGAGCTGTCAAATTATCTGTTGATTATTGATGTTAGTGTATTTCGTATATTACATTTTGAATTACACTACAAGAAAATCTGTCATTATCGTCGGACGTTCCTACAAAAATATTTACATCGGTAAAATCGACAGGTTTATAGGCAGAATACCCGCCGGTAAGTTAACAATGAAATGTCCGGTGAAATTTTCACTGCTGGAACACAACCACACATTTGCTGGCCTTTCACCAGTATTTTAAAGGTTTCTGGTGCATGTGTGCACCAAAAATTACCAGAAGATTTTTTGGCTAATATTATGCTGACTTACTTAAACTCAACAAAATGTTACCGGTGCATTATCCGTTGGTAGCATAATTGACTACTAATCTGCCAGAAATACTCCAGTACATACCCTAGTTCAACATGCCCATCATCTAACTTCTCATTTCCATCACAACCAAACCTCAATCTCTTTCTTTCCCTCTCTCGTTTGAGAGCTTACCCAGTCAAACCCTCTTAGCTCACCATCTGAGAGCTGCCTTGATGCCAACATTTATTTCCCTCTTCTGTGCTTGCGTCTGAGAGCTGCCCTGACTGAACTAGTGACCATTTCATTCCTAGAGTCCGAGAGCTGAGCCGACCAAACCCCCGACGACTTTTGACAAAAGCTGTCCCGAACACCACCTGTAAGAAAAGGTATTATCTCATTAACTTGAGTTTGGATGTTCTCATTAGATATTTACAAGATAAGGTATCTTTGTGTATGCCTTTATGTTTTCGTATGAATGTTCTCACTAGACATTTTCAAGAGAATGAATTTTAGTGTATGATTTTTCTTTTGTAATGGATGTTCTCACTAGACATTGTAAGAGAATGTATCTTTATGTATGCTTTTAATTTATTTTGTTATGGATGTTCTCACTAGACATTTGCAAGAAAATGTATCTTGGTGTTTTCTCTTGACTTTAGTTATAGATGTTCTCACTAGATTTTTGCAAGAGAATATTGTACCATCATGTATACTTTTTGCCGATGATATTTTTCTTGTAGTTGATAATAGTAGAGAGGGAGTTGAAGGTAAACTTGAATTATGTTGGTCAACCTTTGAGTATAAAGGTTTCGCATAAATAGATCTAAAATTTAATATATATAGTGTATTTTTAGTATTAATAGACCTAGTTGAGCAATTGTGACTTTGGGCGATGAAGTCATTAATAAAAGAACACATTTTTAATATCTTTGATCTATTTATGATGAAATAGATGGGGTTATTATTTGTAAAATTCAAGTTGGATGGTGGAAGTAGAAGAATGTATTAGGCATTATTGTGTGGACATAGAGGAATGCATTGAGCATACTTGATTATAAACAGGATACGAAAATAACATATATGCGAGAAGGTTAGAGTAGCTCCAATGGAAGATAAGATTAGAGAGAGTTTCCATGGATGGTTTGGTCACTTAAAAAGATGTCTTTCTGAGCAGGCTAAGACTCTTTGTATTTTCTTCAATAAATGTTACAATATTATATAATATATCCATATTATTTATAGAATATATTATGGATATCAGAACTCACACTACAGGAAAATCACTTAGTACCGGTGGCTTGTTCCGACGACTATCATAAGCTTTCCGGTGATTTTGGAAAAAACTAGCGGCTTTACAGTTGTTTAAACGCAGCCGATAAAAACCGTATAGGAAATCACTTCCGGCGGTTTTACGCATCGGCAGTTTACCGGCGTATCATACCACCGGTAGTTTTCCAGCCGTCATAACGCCAGTGACCGCCACTTATTTACCGATGGCATACCTGATGTTTAACTGTATATTGGGTCAAATTTTTCTGGCGGCTAAACCATCGGCATTTTGTCGGTAACCAATCGGTGGTTTACATGTGGTCATAATCGAAGGAATTACCGGCGGCGCCACCGCCGGCGTATCGCCGAAGAATCGCCAGAAATCGTTAGTACGCCGTTGAAAGCTACCGACAGTTATAGTGATCTTCTGGTCGTTGATATTAGTCGTATGGTATCGAGGTTTCAGCGGCCAAACCGCCGGTTGGGCGCCGAAAACCTGTAGCATTTGAAAAAAAATTGATTGCCTCCCTTCTATTTTTCTGATTTTTACCCTAAACTCTAAACCAGCAAAGAAAATACAACAATTTTCACAAATATGGGCAACACGCCGCTATAATCAATCACAATAATTATCACAAATATAGTCATCAAAACAAATCAACTCATAATAAGTTCATAACCAAATAATAAGTCAAACCAAATAAGTTCATCGTAAGTTTACACATAAGTTCATCAAACCAAATAAGTTTACAATAAGTTTACCATAAGTTCATCAAATAAAAAAGAGTACTAATCCTCCGCCGTGTCCTCGCTATCTGGTGATGCATGTGATTGCTCTTGCTCTTGCTCTTTCTTCTTTTGATTTTCATCTCTGTAGGATTGCAGCTCTGCATGCATCTCATTTTGAATCTTTCTCACCTCTTCTATCTCTCTCGTCAGAGCTACAACCCTCTAGCTTACACTTTCTTCAGCACTACTAGGATCATAAAATGCTGAGGTGGATGAATTGCCCTCATAAGCATAGCCTTGCAAACCCAAGCCATATACCATTCCCTCTGCCTTCCTCCAACAACAATTGACCATGTATGATACTCAGAATACTGGGTCGATCCTGAAGATTATCCCTCACCAGTGGACTGACGACTTTCCTGAGCTCATACAAAATCATCCTGCGAGAATAAATCCATAAAATATATTGATATTAGAATAATTTTTATTATAATAAATTTTTATTCCCAAACTCTAAAAAATTATACTCACGTGAGCTTTTTTAGCCTTTTCATCAACCCCCTGATGGTCAACTTGATGTTAGTGTTGGTGAATTCTCGTATGCAACTCTAGCTTCACATCATCGGGCTTGAGGAATGCTTGATTTTTATGCTTTGAATATGGACATCTAAACATTTTATTGAACTTAAAGGAAGGCAGTTGAGATGCAACCTGAATGAAAGTCTCAATTCCATGTATAAATTCATTTGTCAATCCTCTTCGACCCAGTAACAATCTGTTATACATCCAATATCTCTCTTATTGGAAGATATGCATCCTAAACAAGTGTATGTCCTATACTTTTGAATAATGTGTGTCAACTTATACATGGGTATGTATAACGGTACGTATAATTTTTTTGTATTTATGGCCTATGTACAACTTATACACGAGGCGTGTATAACTTATACACAGGACGTAAACAAGCTTGTACATAGCATGTATACAAGCTTGTACACATTAACATGTGTGTAACTTATATACAGGGTGTGTATAAGGGTATTTATAAATTCTCATCTCTACTCATTCAGTTATCATTCTCACACCAATCTCTCTCATTCTCCCCAACAAGTCTCATCCCTACTTAGACATAAAAAAATTATTGGAAGCCCAACCTCCACTTATGATGATGCTTGCATCTCAGTGCACACTGAAATGTGGATATTATTTAAATCATTTTTAAATTATATGGATAAACTTGAGATGAGGGTTGTACGGCTTGAAATAAAGTTATTAGTATTGAAGAGATTTTCTTGAAACATGATGTGTATAAAACTGATAAATTGCAACTTTTGACAAAATCATTTATAAAGAACCATCGATGTTATCGATAACAATCATGGTGAAGTGCTAACTGAGGTACCGACTCAAAAGGTATTGCTTGAACCTTATGACATATTTTTACCTAAAACATATTGTACTTTCTTACATATCTATGAATCATTCCCTAGGTGACAATTGACATCACAAAGGCAGAACCTTATGGACAATATCCTAAAATCAAAAAGTTATGGTTTAGAAAACTTTACATTCAAGACTATACAATATGAATATGATCGCGTAATAAAATGAAATGTAAAGAAGAATGTACAAGATAAAACTTTTATTTATTAATGAATTTTAGAGTACAACCCAAGGTTTATAGGAAATTAAACGTGGTTAGGCTCCACCATAATAAATCTATATTTCTACATCTATGAAATATAGAGATTTAAATGTGATTATTTATTTCTCCTTAGGATCCTTTGACTATTGAATATTCTATAGAATTCCAAAAGTAATGATTCTTCGAGGAAGGAGAATAATTTCCTTCTAAAACATATATATGTATATAAATAATCACATTTAAATATTTATAACTCTTGATGCTTTATAACTCGATATAACTATATACAATCTCTAAATTATTTACTTTTATATCTATCTTGATATTTACATAATTTCCTAAGAACATTCTATTTTTGCACGAATATATAGAACAATATATAAAATATATAATATATGATGTTGTGCAAGTGTATATAGGAAAGTAAAATGGCTTAAGAGACTACTTTAAGTGTACACCAATATAAAATAAACATGACATCTATAGTGTATGAAAATAAACATACCAAACATGAGTACCCTCTAGGCAAGGCACTCCACAAGAAAAAACTGCAAACCTACTGGACTCAGACGACGGATTCATGCAGGAGTTGGGGCAAGATCTTCGGCCTTGCTTTGATGCTGGAGCGGGGTTGAGATCTTCGGCCGGAGGGGACGGGGCGACTGTCCGAAGGGAGTGTGATAACCCCAAGATCTAACTTGGAAGAATTATTCAGTCGATCCTTTAAATCAAATAATTATCAAAGCAATCTATAGTCATCAATCAGTGCCAAACAGTATAATAGAATCTATAATTTAAAACATCAATGTACATATTTATATTCATTCCCAAAAGCCATTTACAATTCTCAGGATCTACACATAAATCATATTTTCTATTCAGTCCTGAGTTCAAAAGAATAACTATAACGAAAAGGAACAAAACCTGAAGAACCCTAATCAACCTCACACTCCTACTCCCTTGCCCTGACTTAAAATCATTAATCACATATAATGAGCTTTAAAAGCCCAGCATGTAACCAAATACCTATAACTGAAATTAAAACACGGTATAGAAGCAATATACATGTCAATCAGTCAAATCATAGCAATCACTTTCACATGATCATTGAGTCAATGTAGAAACATAAATTAGTACAAAAACATAAATCAATGCAAAATCAGTATCAATTCAAAAATAGTCAAATCCATAATCGACGACAGAAGAATCAGTAAATAATATAAAAGTTCATAAAGCTCAATGAATCAGTACGTGCATCAAATCCCTACAATATTCGTCGTATCTATAACATCAGTCAAATTTTTGGGTCAATAATATCAGTCAAATCAATGAAGAAATCGTTGTATCTGTAATATCAATTAAACCAATAAAGAAATCATCGGGTCAATAATGTCAGTTAGTATAAAATCATATAAAGCATCAAATCAATACATCATTAATGACTATTGCAATTAGATCAATTAAATAAAATCGTAACATCGTTTGAGATAGTTGGATCAATCAATGCAGTAGAATCGTATCAAAACGTATACTTATAAAGCCAGCTATTCAATATCACACGCTCAGTGTATCACATACAATCCAGTAATCTACATCACGTGTTCAGTGTATCACATAAATAATATCAGTACAGTAACTCAGTGGTATCAGTGCCTTTATCAGTGTATCAGTATCAGTAATAATCCAGTGACAAAAACAATAATGTAATAATAATGAAATCATGCAGTAATAGTAAATCCATACAGTAACGATAAATCCGTACAATATTAATAAATTCGTACAGTATCAATAAGAACAATGCTTAAAATATGCATTTCAGTGTAGTAGTCATACTCAACAAGTATAAGCGTTGGCTATTACGATGTTTTCAGTCTTGTATTAGTATCAGTATCTTATATTTATTGGCTCAATAAATAGAGTCTTCACACTTTGCCCGTCAGTATAGTAATCATCTCCTTATAACTCCCAATCAGTAATCACGTGATCAAGAGGATAACAACAAACCAGATTTAAAGGAAAGTTCGTCAGCCCACCATCCTATATAGGTCAATTAGTCTCCAACGAACGATTCAACCAGTCTTTATTTTTCTTTACACAGTCGTATCGAAATAATATAATGATAATTTCAATCATATATCAACAATTGTTTACATCTCATCAATGCATTACATCAAACAGACATAATTTAGCTTAATTTAGAAAACCCTTAAAATATCGTATAGTAGACAGATGTCGTTGTAAAATGCGCAGTTTTAAAAAATTACCAAATTAATAGAGATCGTATAAGATAACATTTCAAAGCTTTTATTGTACTGAAGCACTATTTTTCGACATACAAATAATTTTCTATTTGACAAAAATTTTAGAAAATTCAGAATACCCAGTGAAAAATCTCCATAAAATATTAAAAACATGCAAAATCATATTCTCTATAACATACAAAAAGTTACGCGGTAAAAGTTTTGTCAAAACAAAGATATGAACGTTTTTTAGTAACAAAAATACAAATCTGAGCAGAAAAACATCAAAACACAAAATATTTGAAATCAAAAATAGGATATGGATTTCTTACTATGAGACGAACAATTCTTCCAACAGCGACGACGGACGAAAATTCCTCTGCGGCCTCCGAAATCAAGCTGTTTCTTTCTGCCTTCTCTTTCTCTCTCTACAAAATGAATCAAACAGTTCATAAAAAGATATTTATGATCATCTGGATAAAAATTTATATTTGTCCCGGGAAGATCGGCTCGGGCAAAAAAAATTTGTTCAGTTTGTATAGACGAACTCACTGTTCATACAGACGAACTGACGGTTCGTACAAACGAACCTACAAAAAAAATCTGAAATCTGGAGGAGTTTTACAGAGAGAGAGGACGGAGGAGATGGAAGAGGGAGACAGAGATGGGGCAACTATTGGAAGGGAGAGAGAGTACGATGCGAGCAAATGAAATGGAAGGCTGGGGATGGATAATTTTAGTGCTTTTTCCGGCGGCGATCTTGCGGTTCAGACCGCCTGAAGAAAAAATCACTTAATACCAACAATTTAAACCGTCAGTAAAATGCCAGAAATAACTAATGCTGACAGACTAACCAGCGGTTATTTGACTGCCACTAATTCCTGCAGCGGTCAATAACTGCCAATTAGACTGCCGGTAAAAGCTGATCGGTTAAACTACAGTTAGTACCGGCTGTTACATAACTGCCTGTCAGGACTGCCAAAAGTTCATGAATTAAATTCTTGTATTTCCCGTAGTGTCAAAGAAGTTGGATGTATAATCGATTGACATAAGGATGAAAGACATTAATGGATGAGTTCATTAAAGGGGTGAATTTTCTTTCATTCATATAGCTTCTCAAGTGTCCAGCTTCATCTCAGATGAAAAGTTTCGCTAACCATGTTCTAAACATAAAAATTAGGTGCACCTAAGCCAAAATTATATAACTGTTGACCTATATTATTGAGGATTCATACCAGAATATTGATATTGTATATATCATGGTGAGTATCAACCACATTATGATTCTCAATGTAACTCATCGACAAGTTATAATCTAGCCGAGGAAGAAAATATTTAACTTGATATTGAGGACTTAGTTTATATTATAACTGGAACACAATTTGAACAATATATACAAGAGTCTCCTAAAAAGGAGGCATAAAATTTTTATGATTTATTGCATGCTTTCCAATAACTAATATGGAAGGGGTGCATCACTCAATCAGAGTTATCCATTATTATTAAGATGTTAAGCATCAAGACATAATATAATGTACCCTATAAATATTTTAATCAATTTATTGGACTGCTTAAGAAAACCAACCTGATAGATAACATTATTCCTATAGATTTATATTGGACTAAGAAATTGATTTTCAAGTTTGGTTTGACATACAAAAATATAGATTATTATATCAATTGATGCATATTATTCTATAAAGATGATCAATAAAAAATTGCATGTCGTTACTACAATGCACTAAGATTTAAATCAAAATTTATCACGAAAGGAAAGCTGAAGGAAGTACCAGTAAGTAGGATATTTTACTTGCCCATAATTCCTAGACTAAAAGGTTATATGCATCCATAAGATATGTTGCACATATGAAATGACATAATGAACACATTCACAATAATGTTTTATTACACATCTGTCAGAAGCAAAAGCCTATAAATACTTTGATCATACACATCCCACCTTTGCTATAGAATCAAGAAATATAAGATTAGGTTTATGTGTAAATGGTTTTACTCTATTTAGCTAGTCTGCTTCACCTTACTCATACTAGCTCGTGATACTCACCCCATATAATCTTGCACCAAAGTTGTGTATGATAACTCCTTATATAATTTTGACACTTATCATTCCAGGGCTATATAATCCAAAAGCAAAAATTGATGTATTCTTATAATTGTTAATTAATGATTTAAATTTATTACGGGAAGAGGGAGTATGTACATATGATATCCCCACCAAATAAAACTTTATTATGAGGACATCATTACTTTGGACAACTGGTGACTTCCCTGTGCATGGTATGCTCTAAGGTTGGAATACTTCTGAAAATTAGCTTGTCCATATTATATGGAATATATAAAACCATTCACTTTAAAGCATGGAGAGAAGAGCACTTGGTTCGACTATCATCTCATATTCTTGCCTATAGGTCATCCTTTTAGGCGAAATAAGGATGCTTTTGTTAAAATAAAATGATGGTACCATAGCCTCCTCCTAGATTAAGTAGTAAAGAAATATTTGAAAGAGTAAGATCCATGCCTTCAATAGTGGATTCTCCAACATTAGCTGCTTACAAATTGTCAGGGTATGGTGTCAACCACAATTGGACTAAAAGAAGTATTTTTTTGTCATTATCATATTGGATGATAAACTTAATAAGACATAACTTAGAAGCAATGCATATAGAGAAAAATATCTTTGATAATATATTCAATACAGTCATGGACATCAAAGATTAATCTAAAGATAACATAAAAGCAAGGATGGACTTAAAAGAGATTTGCAGGAGGAAAGCAATAAAATTGAAGGATGGTGAACATGAAAAACTTTTCAAACAAAAAGCTCCTTACACCTTGACTTTAGAGCTAATATGAGCTATTTGTGAATGAGTGAAGACTATTCAAGTAGCTAATGATTTATTTTTTCTGTATCAGCTACAGGTTTCTGGCGAAATATCTGTTAGAAACACCACCAACAACACGATACGACAAAAATGAATCATTGTTTATGGCATATATTTGCATTAGCATTTCCTATGGTATATCCACCAATACTGTGTGACGACCAGTCTAGTAGATTATCCTCTGGTTGTTCTGGCATACATTCTATGTCGAAAATACTGACAAAATATATGCTGAAATTTACCACCTTAAAAGACATCATTTTCTCAAATTTTGCACAAAAAAAAATGCTTGAAAATACATCAAAAATTTTTTTGGCAAAAACGATATGCCGATTGACGTATGAATTACCGTCGAAGAAATTTTCACATGAATTATGCTAGAAATAAAGATTTTTTGAAGGATTTCTTGTGTTACTGGTGGATTTTGTCTACCAGTAAAAATGTATTTTCCTGTAGTGTTGCCTGAGTATATAGTTAAAAATATTTATTTTATGTTTTGAACTATCAGTAAGTAATTATGGAAATTTGCTTATATAAAGGGGGCTATCATTTTTTTTGAAATCGCTATAGGTTTTCGATGGCTAACTTAGATTTTAGCCACCAAATATTTCAATACCATATGATACCAATTCACCGTCGATTATTTAATTATGTCACAGATAATAACCAGCTATTTAGCTATCAAAAAGACCAGCGATTTTGACCACCAATAAAGAGAGGCAGTTTGCTGGCAGTATTGCCCCAGATTCTTCTAGCTATTTTCCTATAGATTTGCGTCAAGTAATTTCCAGCTAAAGTTATCGTCGGAAAATTGCTAGAAACAATTACTGTTAGAATTTGCCGCTGGAATACATTTCCTACTTGGTCTATACCAGCAATTTTTTAACTGCCAGATAATTTCCTGTAAATTATAAAACTATCAGGAAATTGATGTTAACCACCAAAAATTGTCGTCAGTAATGGATGCTTTTCTTGTAGTGAATATCTCTTCCATTCGCTCTACCTCACAATCATTTCTTCTTAGCTTGGCAAAGAAGGAATGGGAAAAGAGAAAGCTTCTTTAGGTCATTTTTGTTCGATGTTCTTATTATTACTTTTATTCTATTTGAAGTAATCATTCTCTTACTTTTGTTATCAATGGTTTGTTTTCTACAAATTATCTCTACTAAATATATCAAAAATGCATTTTCTCTTAATTTCTTAAGGTTTCGTCATATAACTTTTAATATATGATTGAGTTAATCATTTTGAGCAATTTGATATAATTTTATTACATTTTCACTAGTTAAATATATGTACAAAAATTTTTATATTAAATGTGTAAAAAATACATATTAAAATGGCTTAAAAAGTTATATATTATGTACTGAAATGTGATTTTGGTACTGAAATATGAAATATATGTATTGAAAGGATATATTGTATTGATACTAATATGATAGAAGATATATTATATTGATAGTGATATGATAGAAAATGATGTACTAAATGATATTAGTATTGATCACCTTTATTTTGCCCAGACTCCTGGTCAAGGAGGTTGACTTGGTCAAATTGACCAAGTCAGACCCCAAGACCCCCTCCCATGGGTTCAGTGAGTCGAGTTGAGTCTGTTGAGCCCAGACCCAAGCTCTGGGTCAACCTGGTTGACCAGGTCAACCTAGGTTGACTCAATTGGCCTTAATGGGCCAAATTTGATTTCTAATCTATTTCCAGGCCTCATAAGCCCAAGTCCACGTTCCCCTTGGCCTATTTGACTGGGTTGGCCAGGTCAATGGTTGACTCGGTCAACCCAAGTCTGAAATAGGTCATAATAACCTATTTGAATGAGATTAATGGCCTATTAATGCAATTAAAAGCCTCCAAATGTTTCAAAATTTAAAACTACGGCCAAATCTTCTAATTTTTCCCTCCAAATAGCCTCCCAATTCGACCGTGGCCGTCGGTTTGACTCCTAGAGCTTTAAATATTAAAATCTTAAGTTATTTTTGGATCTTTTCCAAAATTCTTGAGCGCTAGCCCCCCTGAGCCAGAGAACTTTCATGTGAGAGTTCCTTGGACTTCCCCTCATCTTTCTCGAGCAATTCCCGATGGTGAAACCTCGCCGACGGCGAGAATCCGGCGAGACCGAGGATAAGAAGCTTCCTATGCGAATCTCGCTCGATCGAAGGAGAGTTGGAGCTCAGCGTCAACTAGGAATTTGTTCCTAGGGAATTCACGAGTCCAACAAGCCCAAGATCTTCCGAATCCACCGTGTGGATTGAGGTATATCACAAACCCTAGTTAGAACACCTAAAGCTAAATAACTTTTTATATAATGCGTTTTAGATCCTGAAATTAGGCCCCATGGATGCTCTTCATTCATAGAACATGTGTCTAAAATTTTACGCAATTTAGTCCACCCGTTTGAGAGAACGAGATGAAAATCCCCTTAGGGTTTCGGGTACGTCTGCATGCAGTTTAGAGCGATCGGGACCATTGATCTCACAATCAACAGTCACGATCCACTCTTTTCCGTGGTCTGGGCTGACCGCGCCTCTCCGCCGACAGATTGACTCGCCACGTGGCGTGATCTAGAGCGCCCACTCAAGCCACGGCGATCGAACGGTCGACGGCTCTCGCCGACATTGATAAGAGGGCGGGCACTAAATCCCGCGTTGCCTAATGATTGCCGCAATCATTGGCGACGGCGCCAATAATTGGTGCGGACAACGGGCCCAATCCGCGCAAGCCACGTGGCGCACCGACAGCCGCCACCGTTATATATTATTTTAAATCAATTTTAATTGTATTTTAAAACAATTTTCACTTCAAAAAATCACCAAAATTTCATTTTGCTCCATTTTGCACGTATAATACCTTGAATCGATCATCTTTTCATCCTCTAAAATTTAAAATTATTTTCAATCAAAATTTTTTAATATATTTTATTTAATTTAAAAACAGTAAAAATATTATTTTAAGTATTTTATTACTATTATATTATTATCATTATTTATTTAAATATAATGTTAATAATAACTGTTATTTTTTTTTACTATGTTAAGTTTCTTATTTTTATTAATAATAATATTATTATTATTTTAATTACTATATTAGTAATTACGATTATTTTAATTTTGTTACTATTACTCTTATTTTTATTATTTTAAATTATATTTGTTATTATTTTAGTAGTATTATTATTATTGCATTAAATAAATATTAAATTTAAGAGATTTTATACCCTATTTTCATCCTTATTCAATGATTATTTTAATTATTTATTAATTTAAACTATTTTAAACTCATTTTAATGCATTAAACTTCCAAAAATCATAACTTTCCCGTTTCAAATAGGATTTTTGCGTGCGACCCCTTGTTCTTCTCAGAAAAATGAGAGGTTTAGTTTAAAATTATTTTTAGTATCCCTTGCTGGCTGTCTGGATAGATTCCTTTTTGCATTGGCTTATGGGACTATTTTAATATTATTTATATAATTATTATTATAATTATTTTAAAATTTAAAATTATTTTTTAAATCATTTTTGAAACCTCCATTGACTGGCCAATGGATCTCCCTTATAATTACATAGCTATGAATTGATTTATTTTTATTTATGTTATTTTTCAAATTTTATATATGTGTGTTTATAGGTATTTTAAATCATTTTAAAATTTCTTATATACTAAATCCCAATTTTGGGAGATCCATTCGATGAAATTTTAGACATGGGTCTTATGCATGAAGACCAATCATGGGGGAGTGGATTAGTGGATGGTTGAGTCTCAATCATTCACTAATCCTTTCTATATGTGTACTTTCTTTCTTTTATTTTATTCGTAGTCTGTATGTGTAAGTTGCACCACGAGCACTTAACTTAGGCTGTCCTAGATTTAAGGACATGGTGTGTTTACTGTTTTTATATGTTTCATGCATTTACTACCTTTAGGGTTAGTTCAAAACACAATTAAAACCCATATAAAGTAACGATACCCTAAGGACAAAAATTAAGGACTTGTCTAGTGAACTTAGAAAATTTCTAGGAGCTAGGGTAGATCGCTGATTGATATGAAAACTTCTACACTTGTACTTAGGGACATCATAAACCTCACAGAATTTTATAGGAATTTTTAGGGCTCTTTAAACCCTTTAATTAACCAACCATAATTAACTTGCTAAATAAGGCCCCGAGACCTTCTAAAAATTACAATAAATCCCTTTTAGGTCAAAAAATTAGCTTGATTTATTCAAAATCTGATCCTTGACTTTAGATAAATAGGGCTCCTCAATTTGACTCTAAACTGACCCTTAATTTGACCATAGGTGGAAATTACCTTTTTGCCCCTAATAAATTATTAAAAATCCCAAAATTTTTACAAATACTTAGGATCACTTTCTCAAGTCATCCATGACCCTTGGGAGTGATTCCAATCTGTTTGGGGCTGATTTGGGTCAAAATCATAAAATCAGCCCTTTATTAGGTAATTTAGAAAATTCCATAAATACTCTGAACTTAGAAAATTCATAACTAATTGTATAAAATTCTAAATTAGTAAAACTCACTTGCATTAGACTCCTATTAGGGTCTAGTATTTATTAAAAATATTAGGATTCCAGAAACCAACATAAATTAGAAAGTCAACGTTTTGGTCAACCGCAGTTCATTTAGGGACCGAAACTTAGAAAATTCATAACTTTGCCTAGAAAACTCCAAATCCAGCATACTACCTGCATAACTACTCCTCTTAAGGTCTAGTATTTTCTTAAAATACTAGAAGACCCAGAATTAGCCTACCTGGGAGGACCCGGGACTTCTAAAATTGACTAATGCAATTTTAACTTCAAATATCACCACTGAGCTTTTAAAACTGATCAACAAACTAAATTAACTAAAATGGACCCTAATCCATTAATATGTGAACTTCAATTAAAGTTTCATTTTCTAGCCTTCAACAAATCCGAACTCTAGGCAATTTTAACCAACTACCCTGTTTAGGACCTATCCAAATCACACAAGCCTTACACACACATAGAATTAATTTCTAGGGCATCACTTCTAGATCTAGGCTAGGCCGCTGGGTTTTATTTTCTGTGGTGTGCCAGAGCTTTTCGATATTTTTATTGCATGTTGTTTGAAATTATTGGTGTGTGTGCTTACTTTTCCTACATTCTGTGGATATGATGTGATGAGCACTAGATCTATCCCTAGGTTAAAAATTATATATATATACTATTCTTTTTGCAGGTGACCATGCTCATACCATGCTAAAAAGGGGGGCCCTATCACGATTTCTAATGATATTTTATGCAGGTGCTTGCTGAGCTCCCCTAAATAAAATGAGGGCTAAATAAAATAATTATAACTGCAACAGGTGGACTTCTTAGCCCTTAATGATTGAGAGTATGGCCAAGAATGTGGATGTGCACTTTTATTTCATATATAACTGCTTGAGATATTATAAATGCTTGAGATTTTATTAGGATAACCTTGCATGTGGTCTTTAGATTTACTGCTTTTCCATTAATGTAATATTTGTAACATTTGTTAAGAGTTGTGAAAATACAACTTTGAGTTGGGATATCCTTATCCAACTCGAGTTCCAAAAGAAGAAGGCATCCCTAAAGGGGAGAGTCTTTTTCCATTTGGAAGATCGAGTGGGATGACTTTAGATATCCAAAGAGAAAAGGCAATGCCCCCTACCAAGGGAAAATTGTCTATTCGTTTGGATATTCAAGCCACGATGGATCCAAAGAGTCCAAGGAGGAGAGATCTAAGGAGTCCAAGGAGGAAAGTTCCAAGGAGTCCAAGGAGGGAGATCCAAGGAGTATAAGGAGAAGTGATCCAAAGAAGACTGAAGACTTGAAGATCAATATCCCATTCAAAGTCATTTGTGTCTGTCATAGGCTTAGAAATCCGGGTGGTTGGCAGTGGTGCCCGACCACTTTATTTTATGTATATCTGGGTTGTAATAAGGGCAATTTGCCTATGAACATTTATTGGATTTGTTGGATTTATATTGATGTGTTTATTTTGATTGCGCAGTAGAAATTACTTGTTTTTCTTAGGTTTCTTTTCTTGCATGCCGATTTTGTTTTCGCCTGGATTTTTATTAGGCCCCTTAAGGATTATATAAATTTTTCTACTCATAACTAATTCCTAAAATTTTAAGTCTTAAATAATATAGAAATCTAACGTACCTAGGGAACTGCTAGAATCGTCCGGGGTCGCATGCATATTACTGCATTTTTCTTTCCTTTCTATAAGACATCTCCCTTCCTACGGGTAGAGTCCGGATAATCTGGCCGATGAGGATAAAGTGCCGGACCTAGGGAGACCCAGTCTTTTTCAAAAAAATATTTTCTATAAGCCTATTTTTAAAACTCTGTAGCATTCATGAGTTGTATTTTCAACTAGCATGCATTGCATTAGTAACCAATTAAATAAAATTTAATTGCATTCGCTAGGAGCATCTGACCCATATAAGTCCAGGACCACTTAGAAAACTCTCTAGATGTCGGTCATACTTCCAGAAACTGTACCTCCCACACATCTTTCATAATTGACTTGATAGCATGGTTTTGAATTGATTAGCTGGTTAGCTGGCTCCCCAATCCAGGCTGGGATAAGTCCATATCTTTGCATTATATTAGTTAGGACATGGGTCTTAGTGTTGTATAGAACACTAAGCCCAACCTAGATTTAGGGTTCGAGGCTACTACACTCAGTCTCGTAGTATGCCTAAAATAGTAGGTAGGTCCCTTCTTTTTAGGGACTCTAAATCCTACTTATCTGCGTCACAGGATGACGCCACCTCCATCTTTTCCCCCATGCATGTGATCGAGTGATTGACTTTTATTTTCTCCAGTTTCGCTTTAGTATCTTATAGCCTCCGAATGCAGGTATGAACCATGCATGTTTATTCAGCTTTTTGAGACACTTCTTCTCATTTGAGTAGGACCTCTTAGTCTACACCCCTGTGCCAATCCCACTTTTGGGAAGGATAATGTATAATCCTTAATCGAGAGTTTTCTCGGGTTCTGGCCTGAGTTTTAATTAACCTCGGGGGCTTGCGCCCGTGGGAAACTCGATCCCACATCTACTAAACCCTATTCGAATTGTTGTATCGGGTAGGGGAAACCCGTGATTAGGTCGTGTATATTTCTACCCATCGGGGTGCGCTGGCAAGAGTCGTCATCCTCAATAGTTAGTTGTATGTACGATCCAATTTGTCCCTTCCAATCGACCCGTTTGCGCGGTGCTCTTTCAAAGGTCCACAATTAGGTATATGTGAAGTGATAACCCCACGTGATACTCTCAAGATCTATTGATTCATTGGAATTCATAAGGAGTTAGAGACTGATAGGGAGTCATAAGGAGTCGGAGCAACTGATCTATATGATTTTCTTATTCGGAGTCATAAGGAGCTTATTGATTGGGAGTCATAAGGGGAGATTGATACAAGAGTCATAAGTATCATAGCAGTATACCAAATACCCTCATTTAAATAACTGATATATAAAAGAATGATATTGTTATTGATTAATGTTACTAGTATTGTATTGATATTGTTACTTAGTACTATTACTAATATTATATTAATGATGTTATTGATATATGGAAGTGAAAGGTTGAATGATAAAATTTATTCAAACTGACTGAAACTGACTAAATGATAAGGACAGACTAGTTAATAAATTGTATGATTTGACAATAGAGATAACATATATTTGATGTAGAGTTTTCTTATATGAGTTTCAACATACTTTTTTTCTTGCATTAATTTTACTAGTAATATTTTAGCTACTTGTTGGACCATATGCTCATTATGTGTTTTTACATATTTCCTTGAAAGGATAAGCTGATTATAGAGTGAGACTTTAAACAATATGTGTAGTTTTCTTTTCAGCACTTTTAGTTCATTTTACAATCATGATGTACTTATAATAACCAACTAGTTTTTTATGGCTATTATATACATTATATTTTGGGCTTGTAATAATGATACATATTAATGAATAGAAATCATTTCTTTTCACTATTTATTTGAATTTGTAAGCTCTGGTTAAATGTGCTTAATTGGTTAGAAAGAATGATACAAATCTTCCATTTTGATTCTGAGGCATAACATTTATGGCTCATGGGCATTTGACATTATAAACCTGGAGGATTACGAGAGCAAAAACCAAGATATTTATGACAAATATGTGATATATGCCCAAATATATGGGTGCATGCAATTATCAAGAAATAGCCAAGCTTGCCTTAGAAGAGCATGGCCAAGAGGTGCAATCATCCAAGATGTCCCCTGTTTCAAGGGGGCTAACCCTATAAGATTTATCAAGGGCTAGCACTAACCCTAGTAGAGCTCGCTCTAGAAGATCTTGATCAAAGAAGTATTCAGCCTAAACAAGTATGCTTGAGGGAGCAACTCCCCTCAACAAACTTCAACCCAAGAAGGTACCTATCTCACCCAAACCAAAGTGACTCGTCCCTCTTAATGGGCATCTCATCCAAACTATAAGAGATAGACACCTACCAATTACATACTAACATCCTTGTTAGTCAAGTCAACTCCAAGCTCAAAAGAACTCACTTGATGCACTAGTTTGGAGGTTCTTACTTCATCGAATGCACCCAAATTAGAAATAAGATTGCGCCTTTGGAAGAGGTAGTGATTTAATTTGAAACTCAATTATAAAGTCGAGCTATTTCAATAAAATTTTTGGAAACTCAATTAGGATAGCTTGTAATCACTTTTAGTAGTAGACCTCTTGGTTCATTATCTAGCAATACTAAAATTAACACTAAAAAAAAAAAAAGATCATAGTGGAAACCATTTGAAGAGTGGGCGTGATGAAGCCCAACAAAAAAAAAACTATTTATTACTTATTTAGTTACTTATCAATTTTTACTTTGGTTATTAAATGATTAATGGGTAAAAGTTATTATTGCTTAAGGACAAACAAGAGTTTAAGCTGGATGAATTTTATTAAGTGTAAATTATAAACTATTTATTATATTTGAATTTTAGTGAAAATATATTATTTTAGTTTTGCTTGTATAGAAATTTTTTAGAAATGACAAAAAGTATAAGTAATAAGTAACATAACAGTGCCAACTTATATCACACCGCAACACAAAGATTAATCATGTCGAGGCACCTATTTTTGACGTTGTAATGTCAGTCTTATCTATTTGCAAGCGCTGCAACAACTGTAATAGTACCATAGTTAGCGCCACAACATTACACAGCACTGTTGTGCCAAAATTCAGCACTATAATGCCATGTGTCTCAAGAAAATGAACGCCATCGTGTCATACATTACAACGCTTCAATGCCAAATTCCCCATTTGAGCATATCATTGCTTAAACTTCTGGAGCTCTATGATGAACCGATTATCAATGTGAGGAGCTACACCAAATCATCAATTGATGCATCGTTTCAATTAGTAACCATGTCATGTTAGCCAATGATGTAATGGAGCAGACTTTACATTGCCAAGGTGCTAGTTCATTTTTCATAGTCATGGCACCACTTTGTCGAGTGCCTCAATGCTTGAACCCATCCTTATACTTACTATAAATATTTTTTCATTTCTTTTTTTAAGGGAGTTCTGTAATGAGTGCAATCCTATATTTATAAGTGAAATCCTATATTTGTAACATAATCATTGTCAGGTCCTAAGTCTTGGATGAGAAAAGTGAAAATTTGTGTTAGGTAGTCGAGAACCAGCATAAAACATATCAAATAATCATGACATGAATCCTTTAATACATTGTGTATGGCCTGAATATAGTAAAGAGTGTGCAAGGGTTGCTACATTGACACCTGGGTGCAATGTTAAATAGGCAAGGGTTTTGACTTAACTATCAAATGTAGGCAAAGAAGCTAGTCCTTGAAACTAGAATTTGGATAGGATCTTTGAATGTAGATTGTCCTACAAGAAAATTAATAAAATTAACTGATATTATGATTCATAGGAAGATAAATATTTTATGCATTCATGAAACTAAATGGAATGGAGAGAAGGCTAAAGGGATATTGATAGTTTAGATTTTAAACTTTAGTATTCTAGTAGAAGTCATATTAAAAATGGTGTAGAGGTTTATAGATAAGAGTTTAAAAGATAATATTATTAAAAATAATAGAATTAGAGACATATTATTACTTTAAAGATTATTGTCGATGCTAAGATTATTAATATTATAAGTACTTATGCTCCTTAAGTAGGATTAGATATGTATTTAAAATTAAAATTTTGGAATGACTTAGAAGAATTAATTCAAAAAGATAAATCTTGAATAAAGAGTTTTTATTGCAGGAGATTAAAATGAACATGTTGGTAGAGAAGTAGATGATTTTAAAAGTATTCAAGCTGGTTATAGATTTGGAGCGACTAATGAAGGTGGTAATACTATATTAGAGTTAGCTCTAGCTTATATATATATATATATATATATATATATATATATATATATATATATATATATATATATATATTTGATAATACCTTATTTAAGAAAAGATATGAGCATCTCATCACTATAAGAATGGATATATTAAAACTCAGAATATTTTCTTGCAAAAAATAGATAATTTAGATTGCAAAGATAATTATAAAATTATTATGAGTAAAAGTTTATGTACCCAACATCACTTATTAGTATTGTACTTTATGATGAATGGGAAATATATGAAAAATATAATAAAATAAAGTTTTAAGATTGATGGGGGCATTTAAAGAACACCAACAAAAATATTTTTTAGAGTAAGATTTGAGATCATAAGATTTTGACTATGCATGAGGAAGTTTATGTTATGTGAGAAAAAATAGCTAATAATATTAAGAATGTTGCGAAGGATGTGTTTGGAGTTTCAAAAGGAAGAGCTCATAATAATAAAAATAGTTGGTGGTTGAATCAAAATGTGCAAAAAAATATGAAAAAAATAAGAAGCTTTGTTATAATAACTAGTTTTGATGTAAAAACTCTAAAAATTGAGAAATATATAAAGAGGCTCGTAAGGTGTCTAAGAAAATAATCTCCAATGTAATGATTTTATCTTTTAATGATTTATATAATAAATTGGATTCTAAAGAGGACGAAAGTTATTTGTATAAGTTAGCCAAATAAAGAGTTAGGAGTAGTAAGGATTTAGTTCAACTGAAGTGTATTAATAATGAAGATAAAAAAGTGCTTTAGAAGAGAATATTCAACAAAGGTGGATGAGATATTTTGCTAAGCTTTTCAATGAAGATTGTAAAAATACAATTGAATTTAGTGACCTTAGCATTTAAATGAAAATATATATTTTTATTTTTATCGGTGTATTAGTAAAATTGAAGTTAAAGAGGCTTTAAAGAAAATGAATTATGGAAAAACTAGTGGATCTGATGATATTCTAATAGAGCTTTGGAAATGCTTAGGAGATGAAGGAATTTCTTGGCTAATCAATCATTTTAATATTATTTTGAAGACTGAAAAGATGCCAGATGAGTGTAGAAAGAGTGTGTTGATTCCTATTTTTAATAATAAAGGCGTTGCACAAGATTGTGCGAATTATAGAGGAATTAAGTTGATGTGTCATACTTTAAAACTTTGGGAGAGAGTTATGGAGTATAAGTTACGATGTGATATTAATGTTTCTCAAAATCAATTTAGATTCATGCTAGGTAGGTCTACTATTGTAATTGTTCATTTATTGAGAGGGTTTATGGAGAGGTTTAGAGAGAATGTGGAGGATCTATATATGATATTTATTGATTTAAAGAAAGCATATAATAAAGTTCTAAGAGAAGTGCTATGGAGAGTTATAGAAAAGAAAGGGGTTAATAATGCTTATATTCAAGTCATTATGGACATGTATACAAGAGCTATTTCTTGTGTTCAAATGCAAGGTGGTTTGACCAAGTATTTTTCTTTTTCAGTTGGATTAAATCAAAGATCATCCTTAAGCCCTTATCTTTTTTCTTTAGTTATGGATGTTCTCACTAGACATTTACAAGAGGATGTACCTTGGTGTATGATTTTTGCTGATGATATTATTTATGTTGATAATACTAGAGATGGAGTTGAAGGTAAACTCAAATTATTGAGGTCAACATTAGAGTCTAAAGGCTTTTGTTTGAGTAGATCTAAAACTAAAAACATCAAGTGTAATTTTATTAGTAATAGAACTAGTTTGGGGTTTGTGACTTTGAGAGATCAAGTCATTGATACGTGTACTCATTTTAGATATCTTGGGTTTATTATTCAGAGTGATGGTGAAATAGATGGGGATATTAATAGTAGAATTCAATTTGGATGGTGAAAGTGGAGGAATGCTTTGAGTTTGTTGTGTGATAGGAAAGTACCACTTAAACTTAAGGAAAATTTTAAAGAAGAAATCTATTATTTTAGACGTGACTTTAATATGATTTCAATTATTTCTAACACAAATTTTAGAATATAGAAAACCCAAATCATCCTCACTAGAAAAAAGCCATTTAGCCTTAGAAATTTAAATTATCCAAGATGTGAGAATTAACCTCTCTTAAAGCAGCATTTAGTTGTAAATCCAACGGAGACCTTTGAATCTCCTACAACAGTATACTTTGTTTCTTCTTAAGTTCAAAAATGTTATCAGAAACCAACTTACAAGAAACCATGGCTGGGATTTTATACTACACTTAATATTGCGTAATTTATGATATAAATCATTAATAGGACTACCAATAGAAGAAGTAGCAAAGACATCAATAAGCAAACCCCAAAATTTTGATTTAGAACACATAAAATTCTTAAAAATGAAATGATGCTTAAAATTGGACATGTTCTTATTACAGAGAATAGGGGGGGGGGGGGGGGGGGGGGGTTGGAATGATCAGAGCATTAAGGGTCCATCCACAGATATTAAGAAGAAGGAAACTCCTAATCACTTCTTTGGTTAAACCAAGTATAAAAATAACCAACACGAGAGAGATCTTGAACACCAATATTAAAGATAATATTATTAAAATCCCACAATTTGTTGTTTGGAAGATGTTTCCCTCCTAATTTGTCTTCAGTAAATCGACAACAACTGAAATCCCCCATCAACACCTAAGGAGTTGAAGTTTCAGCAGAAAGATTGAGAATACCATTCCACAAAGAATTCCTTTCTTCATGAGAGTTAGAAGCATAAACAACATTAATAAGAAAAGAATACCAGAGCCAACCTTCAAAGTATTATGAATAAGTTGACTAGTAGAAAAAATATGAGAGAAAGTAATACTAAAACCATTCCATTGGATCCAAATTCTCCCCGGATAAAACATATTAAAATAGTTGCAACTATTCTCATTTAGAAACACCTGATGCCTAATAGAGAACAATGAATTTTCTAACATATCCAAACTAACTTTAGCTTCAAGAATACAAATTAATGTCATTGACAACACTATTTTTATTAACAATATTAACTTTAGAAGGAGGAACCGAAGAAACCAGATGATTAGCAATTTTAACTTAAGAAGTAGGAATTAAAGAAACCGGAAGGTTAGAAGAAACCTTCTTAGAGACTTGACTACGACTCCTTCCCCTTAAAAAATCAATCTCTACATGAGAAGATGTAGAATTAGAGGGACAAAGATAGGGAGCATGAACAATGGAGCCACAACCAGAAGGAACCGGCTTCCAATCATAAATAATCTTTAAAGGAAAAATATTACCAACAATAGAATCATTAATTTCATTCGGAAGAGTAGAATCCTTGGTAATCAAAATAAAACCTTAGCAAAAGTAAGACGCAATTGCAATGCAGTAAGAGAATCAGCCACAATAGGAATGCCGACTAAACTTGCAATTTTTGAAAATACCCTAGGGAGTCCAATAAATCAAGGGGAGATCTAATATTTTAATCCAAAGAGAAATTGAGACAAATTCCTCACGTTTAGAACGAAAAATAGGAGATCATTTTTGAATAATAAAAGGTATTCCAAGAATGAACCACCGCCCATCCGACAAGATCAAAGTCTTCCGAACAAGAAAACTTCATCAAGAAAAAAACCATCATTTAAAAAGAAAGCGTAAGGGAACCTTTGAGCTTCCAGGCTTTCAACATCATTGTACACAAAAGCCTCAAAGAAAGGTTGCTTGCCTAATGAATAACCCACCAAAGTTAATCTCCAGATTTTTGAAGCTTTCTGGACATCATCATCCGTGAAAAGAGCCAAATTATCATTCAGAGGAACAAATGATATAAAAAAATCTTTGAAGGAGGAATGATAAGTTAGTTGCGCCATCCAATTCTGCAACTCAGTAGAAGCCTTCAACGAAGAAAAATCTATAATAGGGGTGTCAATTCGGGTCAACGGGTCGGGTTCGAGTCGAACCCAAAACTGACCCGACACTGTTCGGGTCAACCCAAACCTGACCCATTTTTAAAAGTGGGTCAGGTTTCCGGACCCGAACCCGACCCGATTCGGGTCCAGGTTAACTCGACCCGACACGAATGACCCAAAGTTGACATAAAATTGCTAGTTTTCGGGTCAAAATCGGGTCAATGTTCGATTTTTCGGGTCAATCTCGAGTTTTCAGGTCAAATAGGAGTTTTCGTGTCAATTTTGTCATTTTAGGGTCAAATTTGGGTTGCTGAGTCAACCCGAACCCTGACCCGATTTTTAAAACGGGTTGATTTGTTCAACCCGAACCCAACCCGTTTTGAGTCTGGGTTGACCCTAACCCGGATTTTTCCGGGTCGGGTTCGGGTTCGGGTCGTGTTTTCGAGTCATGTCAAAAATTGACACCCCTAATCTACAACGAGATTAAAGGAAAAAAAAAAAAAAAAAAACCAGCCTCCAGGCATGAGGACAGATCAAGAATCAACAGCCCAAAAAGGATTCTCAAGAAACCCTAGGAGCCTTCAGGTCACGTCGAAATCGCTGTGTATTTAAAAATGAAAAAAAAAAGTCGTTGCTTTGTTTACGTTGGCCACATCACTTTGTTGTTGGGGCAGCTGTCGCTCGTTCATGTCGCGACGTGAACAATTTCGAACGCGAGCCGGTTTCTGCCCACCTAGCACAAATACATTTTCGAACTTATCAGACGTGAAAAGAGCGAGCTTGAACTTGGCGCTCTCTTGGCCTCTCCTCTAGAGAAAACTCCAGCGCTTGCGAAGTTCTTGACAATGGCGATGACGTCGCCGGACGTATATAAGCTAGGTTTTGTTGGCGCTGGAAACATGGCGGAGAGCATCGCTCGCGGGGTAGCCAAGTCAGGCGTCCTTCCCCGGCTGCCATCCGAACCTCTCATCATCGGGCGGATCGCCAATCGGTCTTCCAGTCTTTCGGCGTGGTGATATTGGAGTCCAGCGGCCAGGTTAATCTTAAATTCTTTCCCACTGAAAAGCAAACATAATCCCCTAGGTTTCTGCATGTTAAACGTTATTCTGTATGCTTATTAGTATATTTCCTTTGAAATTTTGTTTCGCTGGAGCTGCAAACAAAAACCTTTAACCTTGCACCAGCAGCCTGAATACCCGAACTAGATTTAAGTTACTATTTCATTATTAGGTTCGGTCTTTGTTGATTTGCTGAATGAAACAGAAAAGAATAAGCAATGACTTGCAAACATTGATTTCTTGTACTTTTATACAGAAGCATTGGATCTAATTAAGATCTTCAGTTTGATAGCCACCAACTTTTAAAAATCAAAATTAAGTTTTATCCACATCTTTGAGATAAGTGTGGCTAAAAGAGTTTGGACTCCATAACTAATAGCCGCCCAGGATTTCTGCTGGGTTCGGCGGGTTCTGGGCCCGGCGGAGGCCCCCTGCTCCAGCTGTCTGCTGGCGTAACACTATTATCCACTGCAAAATTCTTTAAAAAAATCCTATAAACTCCAGAACATATCTACACTCTTTTCTCTATCAATTTCAATAGTTTATTGCCACTATTTAACCTATAGATCCCATAAAAAATTTCTTAAATTTGTAAAGAAAACTGTTCTAGGGTTGGTGCTGTCCAAGCTTTGTTCGACAACTATTTTGTGCGTCCATTTCTCCATGTAAAAGCCCAAATTTCTTGAGCATTTTAACTACATAGAAGGATATCTTATACTTCATTACCTAGCGTTGGTGTCCAATTCACTAAGGTTCTCCACTAAGTTGTGTCACAAAGTGACAATGGTGAACCAATAATAATAAGCCAACTAGGAAAGCAAAAGAACGTTATGAAATGACTCAAAACAAGAAACCAATTATAGACTTTTAATTAGAATTTGTATTTTTAATTTGTGTCATGATTATGATAGACTGGTCCCTCTTGGACCAGTCAAGCTGATCCTTCTTGGACCTGCACTATGCTACAATAGGCGAAGAGGGGGAAATCCTGCCCCCCTTGTACTGGGGCTCAGGGAAGATGTTTGCAAACAAAAGGAGGGGGTGGCTAAGGGGGAATTGGATTTGAAAGGGTTATTTTGGGATTTTGCTATGGGATTGTATGTTTTAAGTAGTTTTTACCTAGGGTTGAGTTTTTTCATGCTTGTTTTTGCTGAAATTAGAATTTCTTAGATTGTGAGGACTCTAGCCGGCGTCTAGGGATTTGGGAGAGCTGGATCTTCTTCACCAATTGAAGGTCCAACTATATCTTGCTATTTTCTTCATATATCTTGTAATAAAAATAGTCATGGTGTGTTTTCTTCAATTTATTATTGTTTTTCACCGATTTTGGCTAAAACTGCATCTATTTCCTATCAAATTAGTATCAGAGCGATTTCTTGAGCTAAAATATAAGTCTTCATTGCTGATTTCTGCTACGTTTTCCTCTTTGATCATGCTGATTTTTGCAGTTTGAAGACTAGATTCTCCATTTTTAGCTTTTTTTTTGCTGATTAGAGCCTATATTCAGGTTCCTTTGACGGGGAAAAAAGGTGAAAATGTTAGAACGGGAGATTAGACAATTGAAATATGAAATTTCAGATTTTCAAACTCAAATTTCTGCCTTTAACAAGTAGATTGATGAGAAATTTACCATTATGGAGGAGATGATGAAGAAGTTTCTCAAGGGACAACCAAAATGGTGTCGTCAGAGGCGAGGGAAGCTGCGATTAGCCAAGGGAGCGGGGAGAACCCTAATTCTATAAGAAGACGGGAAGAACAAGAGATGGAGATCTTGGAAGGAGAAGAGAGAAGACCTCCTTTAGAGCCCTTTCCTAGGGATGAGATAGGTAGAAGGTAGAAGGTAGAAGGTAGAAGGTATGAGGAGGAGGCGTGAGGGGGTTTTGTATGAATGAATGGGTGCTGATTTTGCTATCAATGGGTTGACGGAGGATCGAGGAGAGACTAATGACAACTGGCCTGTTCTTAGAGGGGAAAGTAGTGGCATGGTACCAGTGGAGAGATATGAGACAACCTATACAGACCTGGAGGGAGTTTAAGGACTGCCTGTTTGAACATTTTTGAACCAACATGATATGGGACTTCTATGAGCAGCTCTTCGTTCTAACACAGGAGAAATCGATAGTGGAGTATCGTGAGAGGTTTAAGGGACCATCTTTCAGAGACTGTACTGAAGGAAAACTGTATGAAAGGGTTCAAACAAAATATTATGGTGATAACTAGAGTGATGAGGCCTTGAGATTTGGGAGAGGCTATGGAGTTAGCCTTGCTAGTGGAGGACCATAAACACCTGGAGAGATGGGCCCTAAGAAGCAATTCAGGAGGTTCGTGCATGATGACCACCACTTTTTCCCCACCGGGTATTTCTCTGGAGACCCCGAAGGAGAAGACTGAAGGAGGGGGAAGAAGAGGAAACTTTAAGAAGCTCACTGAGAATGAGCTATAGGAGAAGAGGGCGAAGGGGCTATGTTTTAGATGTGATGAAAGGTATACACCGGGGCACATGTGTAATGACCAAACTCTTCAGGTTCTCATCGTCTGTGATGACAAGAAAGCCGAGGAGGGAGGTGGGAGTGAGGCAGTGGTGGAATAGGAGGAAGAGCTGCATTTAGACATGACAGATATCTTCTTGAAGTCAATGCTGAGATTCACTCCAAATCACATCATGAAGGTGAAAGGCAAAATATTAGATATGGAGTTGGTGGTTTTTATAGATAGGGAGACTACTCACAACATCATCTCCAATAAGGTTGTGGATCAATTGGGGGTGAAATTGGTGGACATAGGATGCTATGGGTTGATGATGGGTACAAGGAAGGTGGAGATAGTAGAGGAGTGTGTAGAGGGGTGGTTCTGACCATAAAGGAGGTTCAGATGAGGGTGGAATTCCTTTTGTTGGAGTTAGGGAGCACTAATGTAATCTTAGGGATGAAATGGCTATAGACCTTTGGGGATGCTAAGGACAATTGGGGAGAATTAATGATAGACATGTTGGTGGAGGGAAGAAGGGTGGTGATCAGGGGAGATGCAGGGTTATCTAAAGCTATTGTTTCTCTCAAAACTATGGTGAGGACTATACATGTGGGTGGAGGATTTTTGGTGGAGCTGCAGAGCTTAGAAGGGATTAGATTAAAGGATGGGGGAGACATCCCTCTTTCAATACAACCACTTATACAATAGTTTAGTGTGGTTTTTCAGGCATCTCAAGGATTGCCACCACCGAGGGAGCAGAAGTATGCGGTCACCTTGAGGGATGGGGTGTCACCAATTAGTGTCAGGCCTTATCGCTACCCTTAGATTCAGTAGGATGCGATTGAGAAGCTAATATGAGAGATGTTGGAGGCATGGATCATCAGGCCGAGCCTGAGCCCTTTTTTAACCCAGTTTTACTGGTCAAGAAGAACAATGAGAGTTGTAGATTCTGTGTGGATTATTGGGTCTGGAATAAGAAAATTGTACTCGACAAGTTTCCTATTCTGGTGATCGATAAGTTGTTGGATAAGCTTTGTGGAGCAGTGGTGTTCACAAAGATGGATCTGAAGTACGAGTACCATCGGATCAGGATATATATATATATATATATATATATATATATATATATATATATATATATATATATATATATATATATATATATATATATATATATATATATTAATGTAACATATTATGAAATTGAAAGATAAATTTTAATAATAATAAAAACCACCAAAGTAATGCTTAAGTTCAAATAATTAATGTCTTAATCACTAATATATTACAGTCATTTTTCCAAGCCTATTTATTTTGCAATAAATTAAACTAGCTTCTTGGAAGGCATCCTCATTATCAAAAGTAAAAAATGCTCATTTCTTTAATCAGCAAATAACTTATGCCCTTTATTAAAAAAAAAGGAAGGTACTCTTACATGTAAAGGTAGGCTCATTGACAGTCTCAACTTGTTATTCACTCTATTATTCACTATTAGAAATTCTCAAGAGGGAGAGGGAGAGGGAGACATGAACAAGCTATTCTTTACTGTTCAAATTAAACTCCATCATCACTGATATGAATAGGTAAATGTGTCGCTGCGACCTATGCTTTAGGGTTTGAAGCCATCATCATTGAGAGGGAGTGGGAGACTTATGAATGGTTTACTCATCATGTCTCAAAGCAGCTGCCACCTTGAAGAGAGTAGACATGATTTGTTCCAAGCCACCAGAGATGGAAATATTATGTGATATGTTTGACTTACCTATACTTAGCCTCCGAACACTTGATTTTGCCATTTGACTTGATAAATTGCCTGTATGATGTCGCGAGAATGCATAGTGAGAGGGAGTTGAGATGCTATTATTCGTGGAAGCTTGGATCGTTCTCATATTTTTGTGTTGATTATATACACAAGGACAAGGGCTATCAAGTTATAAAATAAATGCCAAAATTAAAAAAATATAATCATAAATAATAATTTAAAATTTAAAAGCCTAAAAAATAGCATATGCGCACTTTGCACCAATCAATATTGTTCCTATATGGCGCGAAAGTCCATTTTGAATTAGTGTGTTGCACAAAGAAAGTGGTGTTCGGGGTGTGTCACGCCGCACCATGCATTATGATACTCGCTATTTTGTGCCATTTATATGTATCATCACTCTTTCATCTATATATAAGTTCCAAAGCACATAGATTTGATACCATTTGTTGTGGAAAAATAGGCGCTTTAGAGCAATGACAATCACGGGAATAATAAATATAATATGTAAGAAAAAACAATTAAAAAAGAGTATAAAGTGAGTTTATGTGGTTTAATAAATTCACTTCCATAATCCCACAAAGAGATAAATATCCACTTTTTTGAAGGCAAATACTTGATAGAAGTTTTTACGCTAAATTACTTTTCTTATTTTTATATTGCTAGTATTCTTCCTCTCTTTCTGCATCTCTTGTTCCCTCTTCAAATCTGAACATGATTCCTTCATAGATTATACTCATAGGAGATAGAGCAAAAGCTCCTACCTCCTTTGTTGGACTACTTTGTTAAGTGTCAATGATTTTCTCTTGAGAAGGCCTCTGCCTTCTAATTAGAACCTTCGACCACCCTTCAGCTGTCATTGCCAACCTCCCAATAGAGAAATTCTTTTATACTGCATCGATAAGGTAATTACTAATCTTTGATCAATCTATTTATTATTTCTCTGGCCTCTATTGTCTACACCTAGTTGAAGAAAGAGACAAATGAGTGATGTATTATCATTATTTATTTATTTTCTTTAGATCTTACAAAGCAACATGCGATTCTAGTAATGAGGATTGTATGTGAATAACATCTTTAGTTTGACAGTCACCAACCTTTAAAAATCAAAATGAAATATTATCTAAGAGACTAAGACTTTGAGATCAAAATGATTGAGGAAAATTAGACTTCAATCATGATACGTGGCATGCTGACTTTTGGTCTTGATTTCTTCCCCTATTTTGTATCTCATCCAATATGGTGTTTGAGATTTTGAGAAACGCCAGTTAACTGACTACATAATAGGTGTGAAAGATCTTCGGCGGGAATCCATTCTGTTTTTTTGTGTCCGGCACAATATTTTGGCCATTGGAAAGAACCAACGCAGGCTAAAGATCTTGATGTTATCCATTTCAATCTGTAATAAGATCTGTAAAATAATTTGTGACAACTCCTTTTATCATCTGTTCCGAGGCTTTTTTAATAGCTAAAAAACTGTTAATTCATGGATTATAAGGTTTCAGAATTTTATGGCATATTAATTGTGAAAAATTGTATTTGCTTGACAATGGGCTTTTATGGATCTAAGTTAGGAATTAGTGAAATAAGTTTTTGGTGAAGCCATTCTTTGTTCGGTAAACCCCAACTTAAGCATAATTTCAATTTTGTGAAATATTTATAACTCCAAGGTTTCATTTGGTAAGTTTGTGGCTTGAGTTGTATGAAATAAAGATCCACCACTCTTAACAAACGTTGAAGAGTTATTTTTCAAGTGCATTTTCCATTGTTGTGAAGCCATGAAAGGGGTGTATATAAAACGTGGCAGGGATTCCCATTGTCATTCTTGGCACAAAATTTTGGTATAGCAGGGTCTTAAAAAGCAAATTAGAAACTACACATCACAACACAAAAACAAAGTCAACTAATTCTTTTCCTATTAAATTCTCAACTAGACTGTTGTCTTGCTTTTATATTTTGAAATTTGTAGTAGATCACGAGTTATTGGTCTTGGCATCAAAACTGTTGTGTTCAGGTTCAATCCACTTTTGTGTGGCTTCAGTTAAGCTTGCCAATAATTAACGTTAAGTATTTCACTGTCTGTATGCATCCTATAAACTTCTCTTGTAACATTAAATTTTTTGATGATTAAAATTGATAGTAGAGCATTAGCAGTTGTTATGAATTCTGAAAATTTGATTACTTTGGGAGGACAAATGTTTGTGCAAAATAACCTAGACCATCCTGCTCAGTATTTTATTCAATATATTTCTAAGTAATTCTAATATTGATACTGCTGCTCATTTTTAGGTGGTCGCTGACAGCGACATAGTAATTCTCTCGGTGAAACCACAAGTCGGTATGCATTGCTTCGATAGCCACGTAGTTTTCTTGCGTTCTTACATCAGTTTCCTGAATGAAAAGCTGTTTGCGGTTTCAAATTAAATGAAGGAGATATTTTCTTTTTTGTGCTATTAATTTTCATCATTTTCTCTCGTATTTGATAAATCATTTCCCAAGGACAAGTTATAATTTACTCCGCTATTCATTGGTATTTTAAGCATATGAGGCTTGCAGTTTTATAAACTTCTTTTGGTGTCTTTAAAGCATCTGAGGCTTGCAATGTATGCTATATATCATAAATATATCAAACGCAACTATGCAGCTCATCAGAGATCTCTAATTATGATTTTTGGTTTAATATGACTAAAACATTTATGGATATGACTAAAAGATTTATTTTTACGTAAGTTGAACATATTAAAGTTGGGCTTGTACAAGCATATTTACATTTGATTAAGCTAATCATGTCATGATGTGAATCTAAATTGGGTCCATGAAATTGTTGAATCTTGAAAGGGCCTGAATCGCTTACAATGCAAAACTAGCTTACTTGAAAATCGCATGAGGCCCTGAAATTGACGAGCTATTTGATTATCATGAAATTATTTATGGGTTACTCAATCCTCAACACTAAACTGATGGACTAGATAAAGAGATTCAAGAAATTACATATTCGGTGAGCGTAATAATAGGAAGTAGGAGAATTTTCAACCAAATCAGCGAACCACAAGAGAAATTTGGAAGAACACACCACAAATCTTTTTATTTTAGAAAATATGAAAGAGAACAAACAAGATACAATGGATCTTCAATTGGAGAGGAAGATCCGGCTCTTCCAAATCCCTAGCTGCTGACTAGAGCCCTCACGATCTAAGAACAAACTAAATTCAATAACATAACATCACCATAACCCTAGAGTAAACAATCTATTTAAACTATACAAACCAAAGCAAGATGCCCAACCAACCCTTCAATTTGAAGTTCCTCCCAACCTCCCACTCTCTCTTCATTAAGGTGTGGACCCCACCCTATGGGGGCGAAACTTGCTTGGGATGGACTAGGCTTACGCCTGGTATCTACCTAGGCCGGTCCCTTTTGGACCACCCTTTCCCAAAGACCCACATTGTCCTCATGGTGAAAGGACAAGAACCGATGCTTCACCTTTTCGTATGACTCTCATGTGGCGCCATACTCGAGTAGGCTCTTCCATTTAATCAGTACTTCCTTGATGCCTCATCCCATCGTACCCCTTTCAACCCCAATAGCTCCAACAACACCTTCAAATCTTCTGTCACTGTCATGGGTAAATTTAAACTGGATGCATGTTCCCTAATAGCTCTCCTCAATTGTGACATGTGGAATACTGGGTGTATGGTAGCGGTCGGGGGAAAACTCAATCGATAAGCTACTGTTCAAATCCTCTCAAATATCTCATAGTATCTTGGGGCCAGCTTCTCATTCCTCTTGTTAGCTTGCTTCCTTTATTTGTAGGGACGAAGCCTCAAGTATACCCTATTTCCTACCACAAACTGGATGTTCTTCCTACATCGATCCGCCTGCTTCTTCATGATCTGCTATGCCCTCAACAAGTGCTTTTTTAGTTCATCCAATACCTTCTCCCTCTCTCCCAAGTACTATGCTCTACTGAAGATACTGGTGTGCTACTTTGCCCAAAGTGCACAAAGTGAGCTGGGTCTCTTCCGTACAAGATTTTAGGAGTTATCTGGTTTGTCGAGTGACACGAACTGTTATACCAATACTCTACCCATGCCAACAACTTGGCCCACAACTGAGGTGTCTCTGAAGCAAAATATAGCAAGTACGTGTCCAGACTTATGTTTACCATCTCCGCCTGCCTATTTGTCTAGGGGTGATAAGCAGTACTTCTCTTCAGTACTATCTCATACTACCTGAACAACTCTCTTGAAAAATAACTAAGGAACACCTTATCTCGGATGGATGCTTTACTCCGCTACTCCATGCAGTTTGACCACCTCTCTGATGAATGCTGCCACCACTATCAATGCCATGTAAGGATATCTTAGGGGAATAAAATGAACTTTGCTAAATATGTCCATCACTACCAAAATCATTGTAAATCCCTCAGATCATTGTAACCAATCTATAAAGTCCATTGTGATCTTCTCCCACACTCTGTCTGGAAGAGCTAGAGGCTGTAGTAACTCTCATGGGGCTATGACCATTTTTTTTCCCTCTAATATACCTCACCCTAGCCACCATCTCCTCCACATCCTTGTACATCCCCTTCCAATACAACTTTGAAGTCAATCTCTTGTACGCATTTTATACCCCTAAATGGCCCCCGACGATGCTCCCATGGAATTCCTGCAAAAGTTGAGGAATGTGGATTGAGGCTCATGGTAAATCAAGTCTCCCTCGGTATAGCAGTCTTTCCCCCTCTAGGGAATAACTAGGTTGGCCACTCTCGTCCCTCCACATATATACCCTAATCTTCCTCAGCTCCTCATCATGCACACTCTCTTCCTTAATAGTCCCCTAATCCAATATTAGTGGCACTGCATCAAGCCCTGTTCTATGTAAATTGCGTATTCGGGTATTGAGGTTTTTTTTATTCGTGAGGCGAGGCGTAAGCCTGGAGGCGTCCCCCACGATAAATATATACTAATGAGGCATCAACTAAGCATTATAGTTTCTCTAGCTTTTCATTAACATATAATGTCGATTTTCAAAAATAAATAGTAATGTTGGTCATCAACACTGTCTCACCAAATTTGAATCATACCCAAACAACTTAGATAGCGTAGCCTCTGCTAGTGGGGAAAGGCGGGCTGCGGGCCTCAACTAATCAACCATCCGTCATTGCTCTGGAATTGGTACTTCAAGCTTCTTTGGTCTGTTCTGACAATGAAATGTCGATCCAACATGTTAGGCCGTCACTTTTGAATAGCTATTACAATGACTATCAACTCCCTCTCATAGATTAACTTTAGCTTAGTTCTGACTGTCAACATCTAAGTGAAGTAAGCTATGGGCATATAGTTTTGTATGAGCACTGCCCCCTATCTATATCCTGATGCATCATTCTCTACCATGAAATCTGGCTGAAATCGGGTAGGGCTAGGATTAGCAATGTTTAAAATTGCGTAATCGGGTATTGAGGCATTTTTCGTTCGTGAGGCGAGGCGTAAGCCTCAAGGCGATTTGAGGCGTAAGCCTTAAAATTAAAAAATTGCGTAAACATAAAATGATAAATTTTATATATAATAATGAGTAAATAATATATAAAATATAAAAATGCACAAGATAAATAGCAATGACATTAACATATCACATAAGAACTCACTAGTCATTAGCACTGCCATCACTCATTAGTCATCACTAAGGGGGTCTTCATTTGAATCATCATTATGATGAACTGCTCTCTCATTTTCCTCATCTCCTATAGAGTCCAATGTCACCCAATCAGCTCCTTCCTCATTATCAGTTATCCTCATCTTCCCTAAATATTTTTTAAGAATATCATAATGAATAATAGTTTAATACATTAATAAAAGTCTAAGAAAAGAAAACTATATTATTTGTATACCTTTTTTTATTTGTTCTTGAGTTGTGGTGGATGTGGATGCTTTAAGACCATCAAAGAAATCAACATTTAAATCTTCATCTTGTAATTCAGACGGCATCACTTTAACGTCATCATCTACAAACCACTCATCATCAGATGCCACATCATCGCAAAACAAAGGATCTTCATCATCCATTAATCCTTTTTTCTTCAAATTTCTATCTCTGAGTCTCCTATTGTACATAATGTACACCAGTGAGTTCATCCTCAATATCGACAAACAATTTCTCCTCTTTGTATGTACTTGTTGTTATGTACTCCAATTTCTTTCACAGCCAGATGAAGAGCATATCAAGCTCAAAATTTTCACAGCAAAACGCTGCAATTCTGTAGTCCCATCACCAAATTAAATCCACCACTCAACTGGAGATTGCTTTGCTATTGTATCTTTTACTTGTTGTAATCCAAAAAAGTCTTTTTTGTTTCTAAAAGGTACCAATTGCATGTCAGCATTTGATTTTTCAGTTGCATCACTTATTATACGATCCTTGCAATTATACAATCCCAACTTTATTTCAGAGTTTGTAGACTTGTTCTCTGCATATTGATACTGAGAGTTTAGATAGTAGCCAGCTGCATGCAAGTGTCAGTGGAGCTGTAGCTCCCACATATCATCAATAATATTCTAAATTTCCCTAAAGCTTCCCTCACTGCCTCCTTAGTTGGAGACAATCATATCTTTGGCTTCATCCATGGCATTGTAGATGAAACCCATTACATGCTTCTTCTCAACATCCACCATCCTTAAAAAACATGAACTAAAGATCTAGCGGTTGTAATAGCATATAAGATACTTTGGCAAAATCTGTCATTTAAAACAATCTTTCTAATCTCTTTTCCCTCAGCCTTCTTCGCCCAAGCACAACTCAACCACTATGTAGATGTGAACATAGCCTCTAAGGTTGTCTAGCATCCAACATTCTCTCTAAGGTCAAGTAAGCGGTGGCAAATCTTATTGCTGCTGGCCTTAGAATTTCTTTCTTCGAAAATTTTCTCATAAGAGCTAGAACCCAAGAGTGGTTGTAAATAAACTTGGTTATTTTTTTGACTTTAGTAAGTGCATTTTTATGTTGAGGTAGCTCCCCAAGCTTCTCAAGAATCAGATCTATGCAATATGCAGCACATGGAGTCCAGTACAGATGTTTCATCTTCTCCATAAGTTTATTACCTGCAGTCTTATAAGAACTTGCATTATCTGTCACAATTTGTACAGCCAAATGTTCTCCAACCTCATCAATAATGTTATCTAATAATCCAAATATGAATTCAGCATCTTTGACCTGGTCAGATGTTTCAATTGACCTTAAAAACACAGTACCATAAGGATTATTAATGAGGATGTTGATCAGACTTCTATGTTTGATATCAGATCACCCATCTGAGATAATTGTTACTCCTGTTTGGGCCCAAGTCTTCTTAATTTCTTTGATGCTTTTATCAGTGCTTTTCAACTCCTTCAAAATCCATGTTCTTAAATCATACATGGTTGGAGGTTTGAACCCTCTCTCAAATGCTCCAACTGAACGAATCATGTTGTAATAAGTAGGTGATGTTGTAACATTTAATGGAATTGTATTTTAATAGAAGAATCTGCCTATATCCTTATACACTCTTCTCCGTGCCTCCCTTGCATTTTCTGGGGCCATCTTCTGTGTAGCAGGAGGCCTATCCTCTGATGTGTCAACGATATAATGATCCATAGGCCCTCTAGCATCCCTAGATGAAATGGGTTTCATAGAAGAAGATGAATCCCTAACGCTGCGCTCACTCCTGTAGTAAGATTCAACATCAACTCTATCCTCAAATTACTTCTGTGCAAGATGTTTTGACGTGGTAGACTTATTCATGTATGACTTTATCTCATCCCTTATAGTATCAGGAACTTTGGAGCATGGAGCAACATTTTTGTGAGAACCTGAAAGGTGTTCCTTCATCCTAGTCACACCACCTTTCACAACTTTATCACAATAATTGCATTTTAGATAGACATATGTTTTATCACTTCCTCCTACATCCACCTGAGTGCTATATTTTCATGCTGGATCTTTTCTATGACCTGATGCAGCCTTATCCTTATTTCTGACCATCCTGATTGAGAAAAATAGGAAATAAACGAGTTCTTACTAATCTTTTCTATGACTTGATGCATGTCAGAGGAAACAGCAGCCTCGGACAGAAGCGTACGCCGGTCGGATGGAAAAGACAGCAACCCAACTCACAGTCTCGCAGTAGATGAAACCTCCAAGCAAAAGGCGAAGAGAACAGCTCTCGTTTAGGGTTTAATATGCGTGCTAGATATGTTCGATATTATATAATGTTGAGCCGTCGATAAAGCAGAACACTGCGTATTCTATGCGTATTTTCTGTGTATGTTATGAGTATACACTATGTATATACTGCGTATATACGACGTATTATATGCGTATTCCATACGCGTATTTTGTAAAACTTCTTCTAAGGTATTTGTAAATTAGTAGTTGGAGCAGCTGTAACTTAATGTATTATTTTGTATTAATATTTAATAAAACATATGATTTTCTGGTTATAGTATGAGTACTGGATGTGTTCAATATTATATTGTGCGTAATATATGGGTATACAATGGGTTCACCATACGTATGATGTGCGTATTCTCTGCGTGAACATTGCGTATTTTGAAAATAAAAAATAATTATATGATTTTTTGGTTATAATATGAGTACTGGATGTGTTCAATATTATATTATGCGTAATCTATGCGTACTTTGTGCATAATATATGGGTATACAATGCGTTCACCATGCGTATGATGTGCGTACTCTCTGCGTAAACATTGCATATTTTGAAAAAAAAAAAATTAAAAGAATATTTAATAGAATTTGATAAATACAATTTTAATGACTATGTACAATATAAAAATACAAGAACAAATTAAAAGAACATTTATAACAAATATAATTTTACAAGAGAACCTATGTACATTCTATTAAAAATATTAAACCAAAATAATTACAAGAGAAGCTTGCTTTGATGTTTAGACATGATTTTCAAACAGAAGTAATGCAGGCTTAACAGAAGGTAAGATTTTTTATTTTAGAGTTAAGAGTGAAGTCTAAGGCTGTTGGTAGATTGTGATTCATTTGAGGCTAAGGATTACCTAATTTTGAAATGTACTTATTTATCCTTATCCTCAAAAGAATCACAAACTAACAATAACCTTAGACTAAGCTCTGAAGTAAAAAATATAATATTTTGTCAAACCTGCATTACTTCTGTTTAAAATCATGGTCGTTGCCATAATCCAAGCGTTCCCGTATTATATAGTGGAAATTTTAATGTTGAACAATAGTAAGTAATAAATTATAAATAATGGCTCATAAAAATTTAACCAACCCTCCCAACCATATCTGCCACCCGTCAGTCCATAGCTAACAAAAATTATTATTCATGTCATGGCCCCTCAGTCCATACAAAATGTAAGTAACTTAAAAACAAAGATAAATATTAAGTAAAATATTTAATAGAATGTGTGCGTGTATTATGCGTACTCTATGCGTCTTATGTGCGTAATGTGTTCGTGTATTATGCGTATTCTATGCGTCTTTTGTGCGTGCGTCTAATGTGTCATAATAAATTTAAGTTCAACTTGTTAAACATATTCCTCATCATTTTAATGTATGTAACTTAAAAATAAAGATATATATTAATTAAACATTTAATAGAATTTGATAAATAAAATTAATTGCATAATGTGTGCGTGCATTATGCGTACTCTATGCGTCTTTTGTGCGTGCGTTATGCGTATTATTTAAAAAATGTTTAAAAAATATTTATAAAATTATTTTTTTGTTAAAACTAATAAGAAATTCAAACACTAATCTTTAAATACAAATGTCAACCATTCGTACTTGTTCAAAAATCATATTCAAGACTATAAAATGAAATCATAATAATCACATTGCGTCTAATGTGTAATAACAAATTTAAGTTCAACGTATTAAACATATTTCCTCATCATTTTAATGTAAGTAACTTAAAAACAAAGATAGATATTAATTAAAATATTTAATAGAATTTGATAAATAAAATTAACTGCGTAATATGTGCGTGCATTATGCGTACTGTATGCGTCTTTTGTGCGTAATGTGTGCGTGTATTATGCGTACTCTATGCGTCTTTTATACGTGCGTCTAATGTGTCACAATAAATTTTAGTTTAACATGTTAAATATATTTCTCATTATTTTAATGTAAGTAACTTAAAAATAAAGATATATATTAATTAAAACATTTAATAGAATTTGACAAATAAAATTAACTGCGTAATGTGTGCGTGCATTATGCGTACTTAATGCTTCTTTTGTGCGTTATGCGTATTATTTTAAAAACGTTTAAAAAATATTTATAAAATTATTTTTTTGTTAAAACAAATAAGAAATTCAAACACTAATCTTTAAATGCAAATGCCAATCACAACGTCTTTCAAACATCATATTATGCGTATTCTATGCCTATTATCTGCTTACGATATGCATAATATATGCGTACAATATGCTTACACAATACGTACGATATACGTAATTTATGCGTATTATCATTAAATAAGTTATTTTTAATTAAATCAATGTAAATAATATTTATACACAGAATTGAAAAATATATTCTTCAAAAATAAATATTTATACACAGAAGAGAAAAATTATTATTTACAGATTGATAAATATTTTACATAATGAAAAACTGTTATTTTTCCAACGTTTTATAAATTTTTTCATATGCAAATTCTGTCTTATACTTTGGCATTTCTTCTTGCAAATTTGTATTATCAGTCCAATCAGTGTTGCCTTCAAGATTTATTCTTTCCATATATTTACAGACATACATTCCGCAATCTACATAGTTCTCTCTGTTTTGGTACACCTTTAATGGTAGAAAGCTTCCATTTTCTGATATCACTATTTAAAGCTCCTTTCGTGTCAGAATATAGGGCTTTAAGCTAAAAAATACGTAGAGCAAGGATTAGTTATGTAAATTTTTTTAAAAATTAAAGAGTTCATGTTCATCTAACACTTATGATTTTTGGAACAACAAGCCTATGCTCTTTGACGCGGTGGGCAACGAGTCATAAAATTTTCATTTTTGTTCTTTCAGCAAACCAACCAGAAGGGTAATGTGCGCGGATTGAATGATTGACTGTAATAAAATGTTGTTTGAAGTAACAGAATGTTCGGTTATATGGTCGATTTGCACTCTGGACAATTTATCCATTCCTTTGTTATTCTGCAAGTGCAAGTAGTAAATGTAAGAAATGAAAAACAAATATTAAAACTTGAAACTATAGTTAAACTGATTAATTGAATACTAAGTTACTAACTTAATAGACTGGCGAGATGTATAAAAATTTATGGTACTTATCAGCCATAAGGTTACACATGTCATTTAACAAAAGTACAAAAATATCTACATGTTCATTGCCTAAATAATTGTCGTTTAATAACTCGTTAATATCATCTATAGAAATAAGAAGCTTATCAATAAACAAGACACTATCGTCCCGGAAAAAAAAATATTAAATATGCATAACTCAAGCATCATACGCATAACTCACGCATAACATACGCATACCATACGCGTATCATATGCATAGCTCATGCATAAAATACGCATAACTCATGCATACTATACACATACAAATATTCAAACATAAAATAAGTTGCATTTGTGTTACTTTTGATTGTACTTCTTCAAACATTCATGAATAAAATTTCTCTTCTCAGAACTCAAACTCAGAATACCTTTATAATTTTTTATTTCAGTTGCATAAACAGGAATTATAGAATGTATATGAATGTCATCTACTGCCAATGATATTGTTCATTTGGATTTGTATATAGAATAAGTTGCATTTCTGCTGGGATTGACTCATTTTGTGGGATTGGCTCATTTCTGGATGGGATTGGCTTATTTTGGGGGATTGACTCATTTTTGGATGGGATTGGTTCATTTTGGGGGATTGGTTCATTGGGGCTGTGGGGAGGGATATCTGATTTATGTTTCTTATTGAAAGATGAAGAGTAACTAACAGATCTTTTCTGAGGAAATATTTTACTCTGATCAATGTAATTATTGAGCTTGACCTCAATAACTTCAACTCTTTCAGTTAGGTCTTCAAACTTTGTGCTAAGCCTATCTTCAAATTCAAGAAAAAGTTTTGTGCATGTTTCTTGGCAGGATTTGATTATTCTTTCTTGGAGATATTCAAGTGCTTCAGCAGAAAAATTAAAGTGTGGTTGCTGAGGAGATTGGTGGGGATCTTGCTGAGGAGATTGGTGGGGGTCTTGCTGAGGAGATTGGTGGGGGTCTTGCTGAGGAGGTGGGGTATGATGGGGAGATTGAGAGGGGGTTGTCTTGCTGAGGAGGTGGGGTATGATGGGGAGATTGGGAGGGGGTTGTTTTGATGGGTGAATATTTCATGAGGAGAATCAGGGGATGGAGGATTGTCTGATGGATATTTCTTGATATTAACCATATCTATTTCAGCCTGGGAAATTGCTTGGAGGACATTATAAATTTGACTTTTTCTTATATTAACAAATAAGTTAGTGACCACATATGTAGTATATACAATATCATCGGCCCATCGTAGAAAACTGGGCCTTTTGTCAGCATACATAGAAACATGAAAAGAAGTATGCTCCAGGAACCAAATTTGCATAAGATGAAAGAAAATTTTAGCACTCACATTGAGCCAATAAAATTTTGAATGAATTTAGCAGTTAGCACTTACTACTCATAATTAGCAGAGGTACAAAACCGTTGATGTAACCTGTTGGCTTCTTATTTGAAATCTTGGAGAAGGCCTTATTAAATTCTTCAACTAAAAATTTTCTAATTGAACTAGCCCATCTTATTGACAAAAAATCATTTGGATTATTTGATATTCTTTGAAGCAACCGAGGGGTTTTGAAGTTGTTAAGTTGAAGAAGTAAATTTGAACATAAATACACGATAAATATTTTTAACATAGTCTTGGGGGGGGGGTGGTGCTTGTACAACACTAACATGTCTGCTTTAATTTTCGATGATGTAATTGAAGTATGTGCTAAGGAAAGCCAGGATATTTCTTCTCCTTTATTTGGCAGACCAGTAAGAAGGGCCACTTCATTAGCAGTGAAAGAAATGGAGTCACCTTTTAGAATAAAGCATTACTTTGAAATGTTCCACCTTGATATCAGCTCATAAATAAGAGGGGACATTTTGCTCAAACCCAAGAAATTACAAAAATGGTATGATCTTTAAACGTTTCAATGCGTCTACGACTTCAGAAGAAATTTGCTGAGCAAAGTTATCACAGATTGATCGAAAAGTAGAAATATAGCATCGATAGGTAATTGGATGAACATATATTTAAAAATTTTAAAAAATAAAAATATATAAAATAAGTAAATAATATACGCACAAAAAACGCACAACATAAGCATAAAATACGCATAACATAAGTAAAGATCACGCACAACATACGCATAGAGTACTCACAATATACGCACAAGAACGCACATTTCTGAAAATATGGCAGTAAATTATACGCACACATAAAGTACGCACGCAGTATGCATGCACAATATAAGCAATTATCACACACAGTATACGCATAACATACGCTTATAGTATGCACAACATACGTGTAGAGTACATACAACATACGCATAGAGTACTTGGTGCTTAAAATTTAGTTAGGGTTTATGTTTTAAATTTTAACATAAATTCATAAACCCTAAATACAGCGAAAATCCTATGGAATCAAACTATCAGACATTTAAAAAGTTTCGGGAAGCACCGCATACGCATAACGTAAGCATAAAAAAATGAAGAACTTCAAAACCTTGAACACCTACGCATAACATAACCATAAAATACGCAGAACTGAACAAAAATCATGGCAGCAAATTACTTTTTTTTTGGTGGGTGATGACATCTGAGAAGGAACTAAGGGAATGCTTGGAATTGCTCTAGAGTGAATGCTTGAAAGTTGGAACATTTGCTAGAACTTGAAAATCGTAACGCAGCGTCTAACATTCGACCTTTACTAGGGTTTAAATGTTGATGCCACGTCGACATCTCACTAGGCGACAGGACTCCACGTCGGCAATTAGGGGTCCGAACTGAAAAAACAGGTTAATTTTATTAGAGGTGGCGCCTCAAAAATGTGAGGCGAGGCGCGTCTTATGTTGTGCCTCATTAAACTTGAGGCGTAAGCCTCAAAACCTTAACTTATTGAGTAGGCTTTGAGGCTTAAAGAGACCACATTGCGCTTAGGCGTGTCTTTTATTGCGCAATTTTAAACCATGAGGATTAGTACTGTGGCCATGACTGTCTTTAATCTCTCAAAGGCCTGAGTAGCTGCCTCTCCCCATACAAAGCTATCCTTCTACCGCTCTATCAGTGGTTAGACTATGCTGTTGTATCCCCTCATGAATTTTCTATATTACCCAGTCAACCCTAGGAAACCCCTCAGTTCCCTTAAATTCCTAGGCAGAGGCCATTATAGTATTGCTTCAATCTTTGTCTGATCAGCGATCTTCTCTCTTGTATTACCACGTGCCCCCCCAAGTACTCCACACTGGCCTATGCAAAAAGAACATTTCTTTAGATTGACCCTCAACTGATGCTCCTATAACATCTCTAAGACCACTCTTAAGTACTTCAAATGCTCCTCAGAGGACATGCTGTACATCTGGATGTCATCAAAGAAAATCAGAATGATCTTCCTAAGGTATAGTCGGAACACTCTATTCATGAGAGACTAGAAGGTAGCAGGGGCATTGATGAGGCCGAACGACATCACCAAGAACTCATAGTGTCTTTTATGTGTTCTGAATGCCGTCTTCAAAACATCCTCCTCTCATTCGGATTTGATGGCACTCAGACTTAAGATCCACCTTTGTGAATACCATCGCTCTACAAAGCTTATCTAGCAACTCTTTTATCATTGGAATTGAAAATTTGTCTGGCACAGTCTCCTTATTTAGGTCCGTTAGTCTACAAAATCTCCAGCTTTCATCATTCTTCTTGATTAGTAGAACTGGGCTAGAAAAAAGGCTCACGCTCGGGCTGATGATCCCTGCCTCCATCATCTCTTGGATCAGCTTCTTAATCTCATTCTTGTGGATCCGAGGGTAGCGGCAAGGCTTGACATTAATCGATGACACCTCCTTACTCAAAGTGATGGTGTTTTCTTGCTCCCTTGGTGGTGGAAACCCTTGAAGTGGCTAAAAGACATCACTAAACTGCTGCATAAGTGGTTGTACTGAAAGGAGAATCCCCCCTTCCTCCCCTCTGATCTCTTCTAAACTCTGTAACTCTACCAGAAATCCTTCTCTCACATCCTGTATGGCTTTTGCCATGGTATTGAGAGAATTATGGCTTTGGAGAGCCTGCATCTCCCCTAATCACCTCCCTTCTCCCTTCCACCAACAGTTCCATCGCCAGCGTTCCCCAATTGACCTTGGTATCCCCTAAGGTCTGTAATCATCTTATCCCCAGAATGACATTAGTGCTTCCTAACTCCAGTAGGAGAAAGTTCTCCCTCACCTGGACTACCTGTATGGTGAGAACCACCCCCTTTGGCTATGAAAAATGCACACCTTCGGATAGGGCGATCAAACGCGAGTGAGGGCATTAGGGGAGAGGGCGGCGTTCGGCAGCTGAAGTTCTATTGACGAAATGAATGAGCACAACGAGGGAGAGGGCGTGGGCATCTGGGCGAAAGACATGAGCAACGCGAATAAATGAAGAAGGGTGGGGGCATCCAATTTTAGGGACATTTCTGGGGATTTTAACCATCGAAAAAGTTTCACTTAAAAATGACATCTAAATCGCTGATAAAAGTCTCCATGTCAAGAAAATAGCGGAGGTTTTTCCGGCAGTCAGTTGACTACCAGAAGTTCTGGTGGTTTAGTGTTTAATACTGACGATTGAATCGCCGGTTAATAGCGGCGATGCCGCCGGTAGTTCTGGCAGTCAACCGACTACCGGAAATATCATTGATATTCAATGAATTTCCTGTAGTGTCTATCAACGAGGGCAACATGGTAAGGAGAGAGTAAATTATCTCACTACTTATGTTCAAAGTGAGTACTCACGTCTTAATATACATTAATGATAATTGCTTCTGCTACACATGATGTATCAAGTACTATTATTATTTAACTTCTTATTGTTACTATTTTATGATTTTTTTATTAAAATTAATTGATCATGTTTAACTAGAAGACTTAAATTTCTACAAGAGATGTCATTTATCCTATGTCATGATGTTTATTATATAATTCAATATGAAATAATATGGAGAAGGCAAATGATATGATTTATATAGAATGCTTGTATATGTATGTTGACTGATGGAGCAAATCCCTTATGATACTAGCTGGGGATGCAATGTACCCATACAAGTAAATAAAAAAGGTTATGTAAAAGGAAATAGAAAGAGAGTACCTTCATTAATACTATTTTAGACGGTGACTCCTATGATGATTGTATTATTTATGAAAAAGGACAAATATATGGATAAAAATATAGATAAATATATGACATGTATAACATTGATGGTCATGTTTAAAATGAATTTAAATAAAATTATTTTATATTTTGACATGACCATGCATATTATTCTTAATGTTTTGGGTTACTGTAATTTAGAGGTATGATTTATTTATTGAGTTCTTTTATGACTCTTAAATTTATAAATAAACATGTACAATTCATAGTTAAAATGAGTAAAAGAGAAGATAATGCTTATTGTAAGCGCGGTGTAGCAGAAGAAGTGTATTTATAATATTTAACTTTGTTTAAAATTTTGAGGTTTTTAGTGGCTCTTTTAGTTTATTGAGATAGTTTTAGATTAATTAAAAATTTAATTAACCGTCCGACCGTCTGTTTCTTCATTAATTCGAGTCTCCGGGTCGAGTTATGATAGTTAGTGATTTGTGCTCTGATTTGGATGTATTTTATGGTCACATTAAGCGAGTCAATGAGCATTGTGAAAAATTTGATATTTATCTCTTACAGACATAATACCATCATTTATGCTTTATCAACCTTTTTTCTTGAGGCATGTCATGCACTCATAATGTCATAATGAATATTACGATGAAGTTCATAATTGATAACTTTTATAAGGAAAATCATTTGGCTTTGAAGGCTTGCAGAAGAGTTGAATTTTATTGGCATTTTTACAAAATCCATGTCAGCAACTTAGCCATAGTTGCCTATCTACAGAATGAAATTGGCTTTAAGTGGTGGGTTCATGCTTTCTTACCTAGAAACTGGTATAATTTGATGGCAACCAATGTTTAAGAGTGATTCAATGACGTTATCAAGATTGCATGCTTTTATTTTTTAAAAGATTGAATGCTCTTATACGCTAAGCTAAATATATTATTAGGGCTTTTAAGGCACACAATGTGGACATACTTTTTTGACATACACATCATTTTAATGAATACAAAAGAAATTTGGCAAAAAAATCAAATAAGCACTTGGAAAGCTTCGGAGTAAGGCCCAAAATTTATTTGTATATGTTATTAATCAATTTGAACTACATGTCCTTGATCGTGATTTTAACTGTGACATTGATTTGCGGGAGAGAGATGCATATGTAGAAAGTTTTATGTTTCCAGTCTCCATGAAAACATATGTTAATTATGGTTAGGGGCAAGGGTGTTGGTTATTTTAGCTTAATATTCAAAGTTCACACGAGAAGTATGGTTGGAACTGTGTTGAAAATATATGTTGAGTCGACAGTGAAGACACTTCGGAGATTCAAGATGAAATAAATATAATTATCGTGTTACTCAATTAGTGAAGTCAAAGAGTGTCCATATAAAGAAAAATAGAAGGCCTTCTAAGAATGAGAATGATGTGGTGCAACATAGCAGTAGTCGATGTGGAGCGAGAGGTTAGAACTGTGTTACTTAAAGGTCAAGTGCCCACCGCTTTCATGATAATATTTTTTTACTCTTCTTGTTATTGCAATAATATTATAATTGCTTAGATTTGATGTAATTCTTGAAGTCTGTACAATGATGTAATGCTTGTCATTGTGATGTGTTATAGCTATTAATTTATACTTAGTTGTACTTATCTTATAATTAGTTGTGTTATAGTAGTTGTGATTATTATACTTTGTTGTATCAACCTTATAGTCTGCTTTGTTAAAGTTGTTGAATGCTCACTCTTGTATCTATCATAGATAAACCTATTTGAGTCCTATTGAAACAATAATTGAATTGTCCTTAAATTTGGTTTGATCCTTGTTCAAATTTTGTTCGAATCGTGTTCAAAGTGTTGTCATGATGGGCTGTAAATAAATACTCCACGGTCAAAAGTTGGGGTATTTTGGTTCAATATGACATTTCCGGCATATTTTTTCTCAAGAAAACAAACAACAAAAATATTTATACATTCTTTACTATTAGGAGCATATAAAGTTCAATTATCTTTTAAAATTAATTTTAAATATTTTATGGTCAAAGAAAGGTAAAATTAAATCATCTTTGAAGCGATAAAGCTCTGCATATGGAGAGAATCCCATGTCAAGGTAGTACACTCTGAAAATTCAATATATTTTTTTAATTCATTTAATGTGAATTAAGAAGTGAAAGTATTTCCTTTTTAAATATTGAATCTATGAAAAAGGTCACATTTATTTAAATTTCTATTATAATTTATTCTATATACTGTAAACTCTTTTTTTATCAATCCATTCTCTCATTACTTAAAACAAACAGTCTAATTGAAAATAACTTTTTCCTCCTAATTTTTGAAAGATTTAGGCTATTCTTAAATCTTATTTTAAGTATTCTTGTTTTAATTCTTGATGAAATATTCCTTTATTTTATAAAAGTTTTAACTAATTATTATTTAAATTAATTTTAAATTTAATTTTTTAAATAATTTATCTAGTTTATCCTTTGAAATTAGATTATTCATTATCACTATCTTTGTTGCAATAAGAAAGTAGCCTCATACAATGAATACAATAACAACAATAATAAACCTTTTTCCCACTAGGGGCGTTGGCTATAATATATAAATGAACATTAATTTATTTTGAAATTATTATATAATACGCAATTTTTAGAATTGTAACAATAGTTTTTCTTTTTAAATTCTTTCTAGAACTGTAATGGTAGTACTGTTTTTTATTTCTTTCGGGCATTGTATGGTTTTTTTCTCTTATTATGTAAGGATTATGAATTGAAAATAATAGTTTGCTATAAAATTTTCAAGCCTAAGAAAAAAATTCAAAAAGATATAATTACATATATTGATAATGAAATAATCTTTATGCAAATAATAGTTTGCTATAAAATTTTCAAGCCTAAGAAAAAGTTTCAAAAACACACTATAATTATCTTATTTAATAGCATTCTTAATTGATCATGTTTTTTATTTTTATTCCACTAGAATGATAATATTCTTCTTTAAACTTATGTTTCATATCAACTCATAGGTTTTACTTATAACACTTTGTAGAAAGATTTAACTAACTCCCATTAATTTAGTTTTGGCAAATTCTAATATTTGAAAATCAGACATTATATTTTTAAAAAAATTCTGTAGTTCATCTATCCAATTTAAAAATACCACAAGATTATGCCTTTAATTACATGTTGGAATATTACTTGTAACTCAAGGTCTGTTAAATTAATTGACCTTGATATTATGTTCTACATTTAAAAGACATACTTAAGCTCCTATTTTGGACATGGTATAAGATGTTTTAGAGTTCTTGTTGTTATGGCATTGCAGTGGTTATTGTTTTTATGGATTTGCTTTTCCATAGTTTTTTGTTGTTTTTCTTTGATATTTTGCCTATATTTGGCTCCATTTAGTCATTAATGAACTGGTTAGTCTGCTTGATTCTCACTGTTTAGTAATGCACTTTCTTATTAATTTTTAATTTGATATGCTATAGATTTTTCATCTTTTATTTGTTCCATGTAAGTTATTGATTATGTTAGTGTCTTGCTACGCTTGGTCTGTTGTAAGTTTAAGATTGTTATTATTTTTTAGATACAGTTTTTGTTAAATAAATCATCCGTTTTATTTGAGCTTTGCACTTAGGCTTCGTTTATTTTTTTGGTGCTTTTGTAAAAGACGGTTTTAAAAATATTAGTTCAGAAAATGGAGTTTTCTAACGGAGAAGCATATATAAAAAGCTTTCTCAAAACTGCAGAAAAATGAAAAAAAAAAGTTATTGGTAACGTGATTTGACGAACCAAAAAAAAAAAAAAAATTCCTCCGTCTCCAAACGGAAAAGGCAAAAAAACGCTCAAACAAACAAAGCCTTAAAAAGAGAGAAATCCTTGCCCTCTTTCCTTACTACTTTGTGGACTCAACCAACCTTAACTGAACATTTTAAATTAAGTTATTCGCTTCTCGTTCTTCTAGCAAGTTCTTTTATATTCCAATCAGAAAATTAAAAAGAATTATATTTTCATTTTAATTATAGTATTAGTACATAATGTTTATTTTTGTTGCTTTTGTGTGTAGCTAAAAAGGCGCTTTTAGAGCTGAAGCCATTCTTTACAGATCATAAACTTTTAGTATCAATCGCTGCTGGAATTAAGATGAAAGATTTGCAGGTATTTCAATTTTCAATCAAATTCAAACAATAATCTCACTTTTAATGAATGCCGAGACAGATTTGATCTATCTTTCTTTTGTATTCCATTATTTATCCTAGCATTTACCATTCTGGGATTCTTTAATGATTTTAATGAATAACCTCCTTTCTTTGGGCTTGATATACTTGCGACTTATCTGATTAAAAGAATTGTGGAAAGCACGAGCAGGAATAAAATTCTCTTATTCATAGAAGTGTCTAATACAAGGCAATATATATATTGCTGGTCTAAGAAGAGAACAAGAAAATTTGTCTGCATAAAAATGGGAAAATATCTATACCATACAAATAACCTTCTTATGTTAAATATGCAGTTTTTAAATGTAGAGCTTTTTGATATGCTTTTTTGACCTAAAAAGGTTCTGAATTTCCTTCCTTGGCTTGAATCCATGGGATTCTGATTTCCTTTCTTGGCGTGAATCCATAGGATATTGATTTTCTTTCTGGGCATGAATTTGTAGATTCCAATACTCTCCCTCAAGTTGGATAATAGATGTCTTCCATTGATAGGTTGGAGATGATTCCATGAAACATTGCTCTACATTGTCTTTCAGTTAAAATTATCAGCCAGTTGCTTTTCTTAGCATACATAAGACATGCATTTTAAGGGTTCATTTTGGGGTGGCTTTATATTTTTTATAAATGTAGTTATAAAGCTGTTGTGGAAACAATAACTTTTTTGAAAGCGGCTGTTGGTATTATAATTTTTTTATTGAAAAAGTTGGATGGTAGCTTTCTTATAGTTATTGCATACTTGTAGATCTGATTATGAAAAATTGCTTCTTTCTACAAATTTTTTTTTGAAAAGTAATTAGTCAGATTGAAGTGTGTCAGTGGTCTAAAAAGCAAAATAATTAAAAGTTGCCCAAATATGCCCTAAGATGTCTTCTTGTTTTTTCTTGATGAAGTGTTTGATAATCTCAATATTCTTTTGTATGGTCATATTGTACTAGGTTATCAGTAATATTTATTACTGATTTGTTGTCATAATACAACTTCATAGGTCATTTCGACTCACTTTGCTCATTTAATATAATTTTTTAGCCATGATAATTTCCAAGTTCCATTTAACATTAGATCTTGTTACTACATTTTGCATTTTGTTCCTTCATGTCACCAAATTTTCATCAAAAAAGTGTGCAATAACTTGATGTTGATCTTCTAGCTACTAGTGAACTTGCATAATCTGTATCTATGTAGGCTTATATGGTGAGTTCTTTTCTCATTTTGAATAGAATTCCTTTACAGAGATTGCCTTTTAAGTAGTGAAACACACGATAGACAATTTGTTGACGTGTGTCTCTCGGTTGATGCATGAACTAATTAATCATGCTAATTGAATATGCAATGTTTGATTAGGTGTTAGCAAAATAGATGAATATTCCTAATACTTTGTGATCCATCTCGTTATAAACAATTCTTCTCTTGCTTTCCCCATTTTTTGATTATGCTCAGTAGGTGTACCCATTGGTTTGTATCCTATTTTCCAGTTTCCTTCATATCTTTGATGAGAGGTAAAGATCTCTTGCTTTATGTATGAGCCTTCAATTCCATGTAATTATTTTAGTTTCTAAGTACTTTTATCTCAAATTCTTTGGTTAAGAGTTATCTCAAATTTTAATTTTCTCCATCACTTTTGGCAACAATAATATCAACATATGCTAAAGATGTTGTAACTCTTCCTTTATTCAAATGTTTGATGAAAAGGATATCATCTTCTTGACTATCTATTTACCTATTTCTCTTCCTCAATTTGGCAAATCTTCCAAACTAACCTTTAATTCATTACGTCATACTTATTTTTAGTATTACATGCTATTAGCTATCTCATTTCCTTCAAATCCTTGAGGAATGCTTATCATTTCCTTATGGATTCAATGATAAAATTTAAAATTTGAACAGAGATACCCCCATTCGATGTTTGGTTGAATGGGGTCTGTTTATTTCTGGGGTACATGGTTAATTACATCTCAAGCCTTGGCGCTTGAGAAAACTTTTGATTAAATTAGTGGTTTTCTTTTCTTTTAGAAGTCATTTAAATATTAACTAAAGATTGATTTTTTTTGAACCCGTGAAAGTCTTGTTTAAAGGTTTTGGCCTTTAGAAATTTCAAGGGGTGAAAGGATTAACTTAGAATCAGATTTTGAAATTGTCAAAATCCCAATCGTTTATTGGGCTCTTGATCCCACGGCCAAGGATGAAGATCCGTGGGAGGCTCACCAGGATTAGTCCAATCTCCTTCCATATTCGTATGGTTGATTTAGGAAATATTATATTAGGGTAATCATGAATGATTTTTATTTATTTGTTTCTTTATTAAGATATCATGTATGGATCTATAAATAAGGATGATATTGTGTAATAAAATTAAGCTTCCTTTTTCCCTCTCCAATTATTTGAATTGTAACATGGTATCAGAGCCTCGAAAGAAGTCGAGCGAGAAGAAGGAAGCCGGAGACTAGTGGGACGGAGCCTTACCAGACGAAGGCTGAAGACTAGATCTCACGGAACAAAGTCTTCCCGACGGAAGCCTCGCGGAAGAAAGAAGAAGCTGCGACCTTGAAGATCCTTGCGACCGACAAAGGAGCCAAGGCGCGTGCCTACCGATCCAACAGGGAGGGAAATCATCGAAGGAGTCTACTTGAACAACCACGAAGGAAATGAAGGAGACAAAGGAGCCGAGCCATCGTACCTATCAATCCGACCGAAAGGGAAAGTCGACAAAGAAGCGAAGCCGCCTTCCGCTCGTACCTACTGGTCGTGCGTGCCCTAATTACCCAAAACAAACCGAGCCTTTAAAGTCTTTTTAAAGACTCGGCTTGGTCCGATTAAATAATCGGGAAGATTTTCTGAAAAAAAAAATTCTTATCTCGACCTTTATTTTCGATGAAGGAAATTTTTTTGGGAAGCCTTCATTGCTAACTACAGACATACAGATAGTCTTAATTACTATCATAATGTCAGAAATTAATTCCTCCCAGAGTATTGAACAAAATGAGTCGATGGTGCACCAAGGGCGAGGTGACCTTCAAAGCATTCAACCTTCCTATCGTCTAAATGGGAAGAACTACCTGAAGTGGTCTCAATTTGTGAAGACCTACTTGAAGGGGAAAGGTAAAATACATCACCTTCTTGGAGGAGGACCAAAAGAAAGAGATCCCAAATTTGGGGCATGGGATGAAGCAGACTCCATGATTATGTCATGGATGTGGAATTCCATGACTCCAGAAATTAGTTATACATTTATGTTCCTTTCAACTGCAAAAGACATATGGGATGCTGCCAGACAAACCTTCTCCAAAGCTCGTGATGCGGCTCAAATCTTTGAAGTTAAAGTCAAAGTTGGAAGCACGAAGCAGGGGAGTAAGACCGTGACGGAGTATGCCACCATTCTAAAAAATCTGTGGCAGGAACTTGACCACTATAGGTGCATTGAAACCAGATGTCCAGAGGATGCTGCGATCCTAAAGAACTTTATTAAAAAAGATAGAGTTTATGATTTTCTTGCAGGACTAAATGCAGAATTTGACCAAGTTAGGATTCAAATTCTTGGCAAGGAGGAGACGCCATCACTCAATGAAACTATTTCTCTCATCCGCGTAGAAGAAAGCCGACGAGGAGTGATGTTAGAATCGAAGGCCATTGAAAGCTCAGCAATGGTGATGAACAAAGAATCTTCATGGAAGGAGAGGTAAAGATTTCTCAAAAATTAAAGACAAAGACTCACTTTAGTGCAGTTATTGCAAGAAATCAAGACACACAAAGGAAAATTGCTAGAAGATACATGAAAAACCCCCCAGTAAGGAGTGGAATCAAAGAACTGAAACAAGTCAGCCCAACCCAGAAGCACAGTCCAGTCTTGGAGAATTTAATAAAGAAGATATTGATAAACTGAGACGACTCCTGATATCTCTTGAAAAATCAAATGCATCCTCTTCACTTATAATTATTTTTGTCGAATTTCATTAGCTTTGAATTTTTCACTTAAGTCTCGTCGTGATGCATCGAAATGCGTGCGACGACCTACGATCGTCGTTTTCGGGTTTTACAAAAATTGGGTCCGAATTGGACTCAATTTGAATCGATTAGGGTCGATTCGAGTCGAAATGGGTCAGATAGAGCCAATTTTGTGAAATTGGGCTCAAATCGACGTCGAATTGAGTCGAATTTGGTTCAAAGAGGCTCGAATGAGTTCGATTTGAATTGATTTAATTATTGGATTGAATTTAATTAAATTAAAATTAATTTGATGAAATTTCAATTTAATTTCAACATTGTCATCTCCTCTTTCAATGCTTGATACACGACATCGACTCCCGACACTTGACATCCTAATATTAATTATTTCAAGCACAAATTCAAGTTAAATGATTTATTATTTTTAATAGTATACTTATTCATTTTTACATACTATTTTTTAATATAAAATTATACTATCGTGTCCAACCCATATCTGTGTCCTATATTTTCAATAATTGACGTGTCTTATGTCCGTGTCATGTCGTATTCGTGTTGTCGTGTCCCTGTTTGTGCATCATAGCTCCTAGCCCTTCAACAACAATAAGAGAGATTTTGTAATAATAATTTTCTTATTACTTAGGCATGGGGTATGAGAGTTGAAATATTAAGAGGTGTGAGTCATTTTATATTCTATCCCTCGGCCTACTATCTATGAATTGGTCAATCACTTTTTTTGATCCATGTAATTCGAGAGGAAATGGAGATTTGCCTGGGAGTGCTGATGAGCATGCACTAGAAGGTTACTTCTGAAGTGGTCCTATTTGAGTTTTTGAATCTCTGCGCCATTGAGTTATATTTTCCCCTATACTTTATTATGGTTGGTTTGCTTTGTCAGATGAACCTGAGATTGAGACCTTTATTAGCCTCCACAGTTTCCCATTTTAGTGGTATATATGATAAAAGAGAGGGTGATGATGAAACAATTTGGACTTACAAGGCTGTAACATATTGGAGAGAAAAGGTTTTTATGGGTTTTGAAAAAAAATGTTATTGGAGAGAGCGAGGGCTGGAGTAGGGGAAGGTTGCGGTGGTTTTGGGTAAGATCTTTGGTTGCAGCAACTAATGGTGGATAGAAAACAACAAAGAAATCTGCGATTGATCAAAATGGGAAAGAAATTGCAAAAATATGGTCTGCATCTGAAAACAGTGAAAGCTCAACATCTATGAAGGTTGCATTTTATAGCTAGAGTTGAAAGCTGCTTTTGCAGGAGCATATGCAGCGATAATGCCTGCTATTAGATACAGATAATTAGGAAAAAAAACATCCTAAAGCTCAAATACGAGTATGAGGAATTTTTCTTATTTGTCATTGTATTTGATACGAGACTACATATAGTCTGATTAAGGAAGAAAATAAGGGAACTAGTATGCCACCTCAACATGAAAATATCTTTTACTATATAAATAATCTTCATATTTTGATATATACAATTATATTTTAAATCCATAGTGTCCTAATATATTATGCTTTTCATGTGTAAACAGGTTCTGGATATTATTTCTTTGCATGAATTTTTGGGATCTTGATTTTATTCCTTCGCCCAGCTCTAGCTCTAAGCATACTACGCATAATATAATTTTTTTGCATTCATATCATATAATTTTGCTTCCCCATATATTATCTTTGTGCCCTGCTGTAGTAATGCTGCTGTATGTACTGCAGGAATGGTCTGGCCATGGTCGAATAATTAGAGTGATGCCAAATACACCTTCGGCTGTTGGTGAGGCAGCATCAGGTAAATTATGCTTTATCACTCCGCAGCATGTCATAAAATTGGCATCAGGTAAATTTATCGGTTCATGTCAATCAGGTCAACAAAAACAATTTGATCTTGGATATCCAAAAGATTAGTGATAATTGTTATTGGTGTTAAAGACTCACTTGGTGCCAAATTCAAGATTTAACTAGCGTAATTTTTCAAGAGGCAGATTAAGTTGTTGAGAAAGCATTGCCCATAGATTTTTCACCCTCTTTTGAGGACTTTATATTTTTAGTTTGAGGCTTCCTATAGGTGCAAGTACTCATAGTTAATTATGCATCCTAATCACAGGAAAGTACTCTTGAGTATGGATAGTCTTGGTTTTCTACCTGAGATTTTATAATGCAGTGGCTTCATGTATGCTGGCTTACTGCAGTGCAGTTTGCAAAGGATATTGCTTGTAGAATCGGTATATTGATGTGATGGAAATTAATATTATGGGTTTTAATTTTACTTGATCTCATTTTTATTGTCTTCTTATTTTATTTATGTAGGTATAATTGATTGCTTAGGAAAAGTACCAACATTGTCTTCGAAACTAGGCATTATTTTTTTCCATTTGGTTGATTAGGTTTTGTTTAATCAGATTTTACATGATATTTTGATCATAGTTTATTTAAATCTAGGGTAGAAACTACCTATGGAGGCAAACCCTCAGCAGTACCAGCTTCTCTCCTGCATGCAAGAGAACTTGATTTAAAGATGTTACAAATTTATGATTTTAATGCTCGTTCTATCATCTGGGTTTCAATTAAATTGATGGGGGAATGGAAGTAGATTTGGTCAAGATCATATGGTTCCCATCATTATGGGAATACTAACGGTCATAGTCTACCAATGCTGAAGGGCGAAAGACGAACATTTAGGAAAAATGATTAACAATCATGGGTTGTCTTCTCTCAAGTATCCAATGCAGATTGAGGTAAATGCATATATTTTGGATTTAATTGGTGGGCTTATTAGCATGTGAGCTTATTTGAGTGTAGTTGATTTTGAGGCTTGCATTTATTGAAAGACCATAATTTAATTGGGATATATGAGGTTTATCGCTTGATTTGCAAGGTGCCTAAATGGTCGGGGCTTGCAAATGTAGCTTTCACCATGCCAAGGAATGTGACTTATAATATGCTCTTATCTCATATAAAAACAACAAATCTCTACAAAAAAATGTAAGATACTTATGATACTTCAATTATAATTTCCTAAGCAAAAATTGGGTGCATGTCATGACCTCACCCTATATACAAGGTGGTTTGCATGCTTAATTTCTTTCATTTGATTGGTTTGATAGCTCTACTCTGGTCTGATGAATTGTGATGAAATAAGGCTTAAATTCATTGGACTGCTTGATATTGAGTTGCTTTGAATAGCCATTATAAACTTTAATAGAAGTATCAAAGTAAGAACTCTGTTAGTTGAAATTATCAAATGGGTTAGGACTAGTCATCCTGGAGTTAAGAGCAATCCGATGCAAGTATTTTCTTGAATTTGGATGATACTTGAATATGAGTCAATGCAATTGTTCTGTTAGCCTCGCATTGTGGGCAAGGTAGCCTAATGGCGATGATTCACCAAGACTCTTGGATCATTTGGGATGTAGCAAAATCAAACTGGGGTTCTCGGCTTGTAAGCCTTATTATCAACCAAGCCATCATTATGTGTTTTTGAACGGAATGCTCTAGATGATATGTTGGTTGATGCACTTGCGTGAAAATTGACATACCTAAGTATTTGTGGCCTCTCCATTTATGCATATATGTTTTTCTTATAGCATTTTGTATTGTCTATGTAACGTTTAAAATGTGTACTTTTTGTTTGCAAGTACTGTATTAAGGTACCAATAATAATCATGCTTTATGGTGATTCCTAAGGAAATGGGTTGTGTTCTCCAATCTTCTGACCTCTCTCTTTTTATTTGATTTGATTCCATAAATTGGTTTGGTTTCTTTTGGTTATGGTTATCTAGCTTAACCATTGCTTCGATGTTTTTGCCTTCAATTGAGTTGTTATTAGATCTTCGTTGTCACAATTCTCTATGGTTTATACTCTGGTTCTATGCATATGGTTGTGATCATGACCTAGCCACCTCAGGAATGATTTGAGTTTGTGCATACTCTTGAATTGAAATAGAAAGTTAGACAGAAGGGGAAAAAAAGGTAAATTTTGCCTCGCTGTCCTTTTTCAGACTGAGATTGCTTTATTTATTACTCTATCTAACTAGTTACATTCTTTTAGTTCAATCTAACATTTATTTAATTCAACCTAACAAACATTCTTGAAATAATAAACTATTAAATCAGTGCCATCAAGTGTGCATCAAGGAACTTTTAAAGTTCACAATATGAGTCAGATGGCAATAGCTCCAACATAAATGAATAAAAGAGATGACTCTAACAATGTTAGATCGATAAAAAGTGGGTATCATGATGAAACAACATTTGAGTTCTATCTGATGGCATTACAGACAGATAATAACTTAGAAGAAGAGTTATGCTTTCCAAGTGATGATGAGTTAGCTTAACAAATAGCTTCACAAGTAGAGCGTGCAAGATTGAATGACTACTCCGAACATGCAACATAATCATCTAAAGCAAGGATGATTAATTCTAAAGAAGATATTTCATCAAATGAGACTAAGTCGAATGAAGTGGTTCAAGTGTAGTTAAGAAGTGATAAATTGATATCACCTCTACCAAAAAAAGAGTTATCAAGTGAAGATAAAGGAAAATATATAGTCATCAATGAAGAAATCATCCCTAAGGTTCCTAAGAAGAAATATACTATAAATAAAGGAATAGAATATAATATCATATTCCTTTTAAAAAAGATTCCAGCACAACTCAGCGTTTATGAAGCTCCTGTAATGTTAGAAGACCCCCAGGAGACTTGGGTTAAGGCTCTCAAAGATCCCAAAAGGTATGAAGCATATTTTGCTGAACGTTGTAAGACTGAGGTTCTGCATGCCCAAAATGAACCAATTGTTACGTTCTTTGAGAAGATCTCATGTTGAAAACTATAGAGCATAATCGTCCTCTACATGTCTCAAAAAAAAAAAAAAAGTGATGGTATCATAATAATTCGAATCTTGATTGAGCACGGCTCTTCGATAAATCTTATGAGCTTGCGCACATTAAGATCATTATCTGTAGATATTCAACATCTTGGACCATATAAACTTATGGTGGACAGCTTTAACTAAAAAGGATAAAGAACTATAGGGTCATTCATTCTCCCCCTTGAGTTTTGAAAATTTTATACAAAAGCCTAATTTCATATTGTTGATACAAACACTTCATTCAAGGCACTTTTGGGTAGACTATAGCTCCATGAGTATGACCTTGTTCTATCAACTATGTACCAATGCATGAAATATTTAAAGTATAGAGAAAATTTCAGGGTTGAAAAGTTGGGAGGTGTTGGAGTTAGCAATGACCCATAAATGTTTAGTAAAATTGGGCATTCTATTAAATGCATGTTAGCATGGCTACCACTTGGTTGTCAAAAGTAGTCCCTCACAAAATTGAACGAGAAGAGAGTTGTCTTGTAATGAAATTAAAATTCAGTAACTTATTAACTCCCTTCAAAACAATAACATTGTTATGGGACTTTTGAATGTGCGTACAGCTAATGGGAAAGTGATGTAAGTTGCATTGTTTATGCATCTATTGAGGAAAGGATAAAAATGATATCTAAACTCTTTGTGAGGGGTCAAAATGAGTTGAGGGATCTAAATGTACCAAAACTCTTTTGAGAGATCAATTATTAATAATTCTAATCCATAATGATCCTAAATTAAAACTTGAATTATTAATAAATTTTGAAATTAAAACTAGAATTATTATTATATTTTTTTTTGTTAAAGAAATGTTCAATAATTTTTTTTTAAAAAATTACTATTACTTGAAAGTTATATTTAATAAATAATTTAATTAAAACATGATTAAAATATCTTTTGATTTAATACCATTAATCCCAAAATTTAATATTAGGAAAAAAAAAAGTCTCTTTTTTAAAAAAGTTGAGAGGACCAAATTGGTCCCGCAAAAGAGTTAGGGACCATTTTGGTCCCTTACAAAGAGTTGAGGGACCATTTTCATCATTTTCTTCAAATCTATTTCATTTTATGCATTGTGCTGAAAATGCAACTTTGTTTTCCAAACGCTATAATAATTCTGTTTGGTTTCAAATTTTTATTGTTTGTTAAGAAATGTTTACGGTAAGAAGTAGTTTTTTATAACCAGATATATTAGGATGTGTTAAATATAAGAAAGTTATTTTCCAATTTTTTCAAACAGAAAACAGATCTATTGTACCTACAGCAGCTTATAATAATTTATTTTTCCTATAAAACTCTATATAGCTACTTTACCAAGAAAAAAGGCAACCACGCCAAATGGAGGTGAAGAAATTTCTTCTGTAAGTTTTACCTAGAAAAATGACACTTTTTTAACTTTGTTTGCTTTTTTTTTTTTGTTACGTTATCCAGTGGTCATAAGGTATGTAAAAATCAGTTTTTCCTTAATGCTTGTTTATGTTGGATTGTGACTTATATACTCTTTAAGTTAATCATTTTCTGAAACAGACGTGTAAATCTCCTTGTCTCTACAAGAACTGGATTAAAAAAAAAAAAAGCTTCGCTGGCTCTAATGCTTTTTTTTTATTTAGTCATGTGCATGGGAGATATGGCAACAAAGAAAGATGAGGAACGAGTAGCTAGTTTATTTAAAGCGATTGGAAAGATATGGATGGCCGATGAAAAATACTTTGATGCTGTAACTGGCCTAAGGTATATTACCAAGTTGTTGGTTCATTGACTTCATAATTTTTCTATTTTTATCTTTTATTTTCCCTTATTAATCTGCAGTGGCAGCGGCCCAGCCTATGTATATATTGCAATAGAAGCTTTGGCTGATGGCGGTGTAGCTGCTGGTCTTCCAAGAGACCTTGCTCATGCTCTTGCAACTCAGACGGTGAGTTTCTATTTTTGAAGCCCTTATTTCCTCATTTTTTGATGGTTTTATTTCCTTAAGGATGTTATAAACAACTTATACAGAACAGCATACAGTCCTTATTGTTCCCACAAAATATGATTTAGGATGCTTTTGATAAAATTTTTTACAGTTTTATGTTACGGATTAATACTGATACAACACTGCTACTACAGTTTTCTTGTTATTTTTGTAGTGAAGAGCTTTTTTACGACTAAAATTTTTAGAATATGGTAATTTCAAGAAAATTTTAGTTTAATTATATGTTCTTTATATTTATTATACTACTATACTATATTATTAGGATAATTATAAAATTTAGAGCAAATTTAAATGAAGGTAAGAGAAAGTATTCAAACACAAGGCGCAGAAGTAGATATTATAATCATGTGTTATGAATGCGAGGTGGTTGAACTTAGGGAATAATATGTTGATGTTGTTTTACCTTCTCTCTTCTTTTCTTGTTGCAAGTGGTTCTTCCTCTCTTTTTATTTATTCACTTACGGTTGCAGAGTACTTGCAACTATTGATTTCTTTCTTTTTTTTATAGTTGCAATATGTGGTAATATGTGTGAAGTATTAAATGTAAATGAAGTATAAGTTAGGCAGTCATCATCTTGAAAAATTACGTATGAATGAATCTTAAATTAATAGTCACCAATCTTGAAAACTAAGTATGGATCATTGTGGGCTTTGAAAATTTTACTTTTTGGGCCACAATCTTTCTCGTGATTTGGGGAAGTTTTAATGGATTATGTTTTGGAAAAAATTCTTGAAAGGTAGTTTGGTTAGAGATAAGACACTACCCAAATATTCCGCTCTCATTAACGAGGTCTTTAAGATTTGAGTTCAGGTTTTCTATAGTCTCAAGTCCTTATGATTAATTATCTCTCCCGGTGAATAGAGAGTACTTTTAATTAAAATTAGTCATTAAATAGACACTTAGTACTTGGTGTGTCGTAGCAGCAATTTTAGATAGTTTATACTTAGAAATTTATCACCTTGCACTTAAAATGGATGATGAGAGGAATGATGACAAAACACGATCAAAATTTCATGGTTTTGTCATCTAAGGTTGTCATTGATCTTTAATGTGATGTCCTAGTATCTAATGGAAGGATTGAAAATCAAATCTTTCGATTTAACTCAACCACAAACATAGTCAACCAAAGCTACTATGTAATTCATATAATAAAAGCAATTTAATAATATTTTATTTCATCTAATCAAATACAAATGTATAATAATCCAGCTCAATAGTAATTTATACACCAAAATAATTAAAACTGGATTACAAAATGATACCTTGACTAACTTGATCCAAATGAAGCTTAACTTTATTTTCTTTACTTTGCTGGGCCCTTTTCTTTTCTTAAAATGTCAGAAAATATTATAAAATGAATACAACCAGCTCAGTAGACTTCTTCACCTACTCCATTATATATATCAATATCCAATTAAAATATTAAATAATAATTAAATAGAATACTCAATAATCAATAGAGAAAAGTAAAGTACTGCATAATATGATTTCTTAGAGTTATCAGAGTGTACTTGGTTTCAAAGTTATTACTCACGCTTTTATGACTACTTTCACAAAGATTTTAGATGTTATAGAACATTTGTCTTTAGAGTTTCACTTTCACTTGACTTTCCCATTTCATCATTTGTTTATACAGAGGTAGAAATCGTTGAAATTCATCTTAGAATATTACTTATACTTGATTCATTAAATTATCAGAATATGTAATACATGATTATAATGTACATGTCATGATGTTTGTGTATAGCTCCACTTCTATTTATAACTCCTTTTAACCTTCCACACCAGTATATAACGAGGCTAGAATCAGAATAGTACATTGCAACATAATCTCCCATGCCTGTTTTTAGCAAGTGGAGACAGAATCCCTCTACATTCACACAAGGTAGATTGAGTCAAAACAAAGTATATTGAACCCTTGTAGTATTTCAAAGAGTACACTTTTCACATATCAGAAATTCTCTAATGTCATGCTGTGAATTATGCACATGTAAATGCAATAGTAAATAATTATGATTTTAATACATTACTTAGATGATGATGCATAAATTGCCATAACTATCAGTAGAAGCTACATTTCATGTATAACATTATACTCAAACTTTTTTTGTTTTAATTCTAACTTCATAGGGATATTCCAATTAATATTTAAAGGCTTTTATATAGTTAATACAAATACTAGAAAAGCCTCAATCATTTCATGTACCAAAAAAATTTATGTAGGAAAAATCAATTTATTATTGTCAAAATACTCGGAATAAAGTTGTTGACCTCTGTGCAAAGAACGAGAGAGAGAGAGAGAGAGAGAGAGAGAGAGAGAGAGAGAGAGAGAGAGCGGCTTACCTTGTATATGTGGAGAAGATCCCGCTAATCCCGCAAGAAATCCCGGAAACCTCATATCTATGTCAAAATCTCTGTTCACATTCCGCAAATCCTACGACAGTAGCTTGCCTCGATTGTCCGCCTTTGTAGGCGTTAAAACGAGGCCAAATGAGAGCTTTGATTCTTCTTCCGCTCCCTGCTTCCACGATCGCAAGCCGAGCCGCTCTCTGCTCCTCCCACACGATCCACACCCTCTTCACCATTCGCTACCTTCTTCTTCGCCTACTCCATGCCAAACCCCCACAACTTGCAAAACCTCCAGCCTTCCTCAACTAGCCGAAACCTCCACTGCCTCGAGCCACCATACCCGATCCTTCCCTATAACAGACCGACTCTAGATCTATCGTAAGCTTTTTCCTCCACAAGACCTTCCGCAAGCCCTCACTTCAACCGAACTCCTCTCTCCATAGTCGTAGAGATCCCGTCGCCTCTAATGTGCCCTACCTCAAGCCGACCTCCACTTCACGCAAGGTTCATACGGAAGCAAGGCCCATCCGTCCGACCCCAAACCTCAAGTCATAGATAGCCCCATCCAACCTTTAGATCTACCCTTAGCCGACCTCTACACTCCACCTCACGGCCTCCTGCTCTTACTCGTTGCCAAAAACGATCCCTAGTGCCGACCACTTGATCCCGTCCCCCTCTCTACCTGCTGAGAACCCGACTCCAACCCTATCCAAGCCGAACTCCTGTGCCTCCTCTTGCCGAGAACCATCTGAGGCTTCATCCAACTCCACAAGACTTGCTCCAAGCTGCCTCTTATACAACCATTAGGTATAGATTTTTTTTGTATTTATTAATTACTATATATTAAATGTTATTATTATTATATTTAGTATATTAATTACTATTGTTATATTTAGTATATTTTATATATTAATTATTATTATACATTGTAATTATATATATATATATATATATATATATATATATATATATATATATATATATATATATATATATATATATATATATATGCAAAAAAGAAAAAGAAAAGTCTCCGAAAAAAACAGAGAGAAACGTACACAAAAAGTATAGTAAAAAAAAAGAAGGGAAAATAAAAAAAGGGTTTTTGTATTCGTCACCACTGGTTGCCAAGATATAACTCCCTAAACTTAAAACCCCTATTCAACGTTCGTGTCGAGCCGGAAAACCTACTCGTGCATGCTTTTCTCTAGAGTGGCGGGAAGGGGCCCCGATGCTACGCCTACGAGGAGGCAGGTAAATCCCCGTTTTTAGCATTAGCAGTGTGTCGGAAAACCATCCCATGCACGCTTTTCTCTAGCATGGTGGAAAGGGAACACGATGCGACACCTACGATGAGTCAGAGATGAATATAAAAACTGTCTACTTTTAAACAGGTTCTCGAAGACTCATGCACGCCTTTCTCTAGCATGGTGGGATTGAAGACTTTTTGGCCTTAGTGTTATACAATACTGCCTGTGCACACTTTTCTCTAGCGTGGCGGGAGGCCTAGACTCTTGAAATTTCCACTAAACGGGGGAGACGTTGGGAGGCTGTTGAAATTACATTTGAAATGTAGAGGACTTGGAACAATATCTGGACAGTAGGGGACTTGAATTGGACATTAATGTACTAAATGCAAATTTAAATAAAAGGCTTAATTAAGACTTAATTCAAAATTGATTAAAATGGACCTGAACTAAACAAGACTACAATGAACATGAGCATGAACATGAACTGGACTGAAGGAATTGAGCTCAAAGTGACAAGAAGACTTGCAACTTGACTATGAAAGACTTGGTCTTTAACTTGAATATGAACTCAAGTTGGACTCAAACCCAAACGGATTACCATGAGCTTAATCTAAGCATGAATTTGAACTCAATTAAATAGTGACATGGGACCCAAATAAGCTGCAAAAGACTTGAACTTGAACTCAACGACATCATGTGGAAATTGAACTTGGACAATAAGGGATATGATATGATGCACAAAATGAATCAATCATGTGGGGTATACTCATTAGCAACATTTTAAAAGACGAAATCGGTAATTGAGACGTTTTGGCTAAGCGAGGCGAGGCATAAGCCTCGAGGCGTAAGCCTAAAAAATTGATAAAAATAAAGTAATTTAAAATTAGGAATAATGACAAAAAATAAAAAATATTATGTCAATTGTGAATTTGATGATTTTTTCTCAGATAATATTAGTATATTACTGAAAAAGAAGATTTAAAATAAACTCACTTAAAAATAAAACATCTCTTTAGGATCAAGATCCAATGTAGGCTCATCATCACTTTGATTGTCTTCAGAATAATCTTCATAATTAATGTCAAAGTCATCCTCAAACTCTTCTTTATCTATAATATTTTTTCCTTTATCCGCTATATCTGTTAATATTTCATTAGCTTTAGAATGAAAACAATAATAACATAAAAAATAATTTATTATATTTAAGAATACCTTTGAATTTTTTCTACTCACTTTGTTTCTTTCTTTTATATATATGAATTGTTGCTTTATTGTCTTCATTGACATGAGTTTCTACTTCTGCTTCAATTTCAGAAACATCAACATTTTTAGAAGTAACTCATTCATCATCAGATTGTAAATCATCAACAAGTAAAGGGTCAATTTCATTATCAATGCTTCATTGTTTCTGTAATTTGAGATATCTATCTTTCAGTTTTTTGTTAAACATAACATAAACTAGTTTGTTCATTCGATCTGTTGCCAATCAATTTCTTCTCTTAGTATGAATTTGTTTGAAGATGCTTCAATTACGCTCGCATGCAGATTCCGAACATGTTAGACTAAGAATTTTAACTACAAAAACTTTCAATTCAGGAACATCATCTCCAAATTGACTCCACCAGCGTTCTACATGAAAATGAATAGTGTTTTATGAATATTGATTGAAGTAGAAGACTTGAACATAAATATTAAAATTAAAATTATAAATATACAAATTATAAACATACTAGGAGATCGTATTTTGTAGCATGCTTGTGCTGCTTTAAATCCAAACATTCACTTCTTCAAATAAAATTTCTCAAGTTGATCATTCACTTTGAAGTAGTATTCTTCATAAATTAGTCTGTCCATACATGCATACAAATCTCTTTATCAACATGAAAGTCTTTATCATAATGAAATTGAGGATTTAAATAATATGCAGCTGCATGTAAGTGTTGGTGTAATTGACAATCCCACTTTTCATCTATAATATCTCATATTTCTTTGTAGGCACTTTCTTGTCCTCCCAAATCTTTTGCAATGTCTTCTTTAGCCCTATTCATTACTTCATAAATAAATCCCATAGTCGGGGCCTGCTTACCACCAACCATTCTAAGCACCTTAACTAATGGTGCTGTTGTCTTCAAAGTATAATTTGTACTGCGCCAAAATGAATCATCTTTCATAACAATTTTTTTACCTATTTTCCTTGTTTTTTTGCTCATGAACTTTTATCCCATTCTTCAGAAGCAAACATAGCTTCCAAAGGTTGCCTTAACTGCTTGAATCTCTGCAATGTTAAATATACATTAACAAATCTCATAACAGCAGGTCTAATAATTTCCTTGTCAGTGAATTTTCTAATCAAATTAAGTATCCAAGAATGATTGTGAACTTTCTAACGAATTTGGCCTTCAAGAGGGCTGATTTATGCTGAGCCAACTGTCCCAACCTCTCAAGTATTAAATCAATGCAATGTTCAGCACAAGTAAGGCCTCTTATCCATTAACATTCTCCTTGCAGCTTTATATGCACTTGCATTATTAGTAACAACTTGTATTACTAAAGCATCACTCACTTTCTCAACAACTTCATCCAACATTTCAAACAATAATTGTGCATCATTTATAAAACTTGAAGCATCCACTGATTTTAGAAAAACTGTTCCATATAGATTGTTGACCAAGAAATTAATAATACTTCTATGTTGAATATTTGACCAACCATCTGACATTATTGTGACTCCTGTCTCAATCCAAATCCTCTTAACATCATCCACCATTTTTGAAGTTGTCTTGACCTCCTCATTCAACATCCAAGTTCTCAGTTCATACATGCTTGGAAGTTGTAGTCCTCTTCCATAGCTTCTAACAGATCATAACATATTGATCCATGACGGACTCCTAACAACATCAAATGGAATCCTATTTTCTGTTCCTGAGTTCTTTTGTACCAGTAGGAGGCTGAAAATCTTGAATATTTATGTTATCCTTGTCATCAATATTTATCATAAATCTATCCATGGGACCCCGAGTGCCTTGGTTAGAAGAAATTAGATGGCTTTCACTACTGGAATCTTCATGCTGTGATCCATAGTAAGAAGAGTTTCCTATCATCTCTTTCATATTTCTTTGTGTTCCTTTGTGGTGACAAACTTCTTTAAATAATATGTACATTCCTTTTTCATCTCATCAAGTACTTCTGCATATGGTCCCATATTGACATGAGTGCAGGCTAGATGATCCTTCAACCTCTTGATGCCTCCAGTTATGCGTTTCTCACAGAAATTATAGTTCATGTAAACATATCCCTTCTTTACACCTTTGCCTAACACTTCAACTTGAGTTCCATATTTTCATGCAGGATTTTTCCTTATTGTGTCACTAGTCATGCTAATAATTTATAGAAATAAATAATCAACATCAAATTATTGATATATACAAGATTTTTATTTATTCACAAGCAAAGAAATCATAACACAAAATCAACAATATGACATATTTTAACAATTATTTGTATTACCAATAATAAGACAACATGAGTATAACAATATACTGCTCTGCCGGGGGTCCAAGGAGGCGCTGTCCCCTGGCGGGGTTCGACAACAAAATTTTATTGTAAGAGTAATTTTGAAATTCTGCTTGTTTTTAAAGTTCGTAAGTTGTTTGTATGGAAAGATACCAAGCGGTATCGAGCATGTACCTAACAATATCGAGCTTGTACCACTTGGTACCGAGCATATACTTCTCGGTACCGAGCGGTACTGGCTCGGTACCAAGCATGTACCTAGTGGTACCGAGCATGTACCGCTCAGTATCGAGCATATACTTTCTCGGTACCGAGCATGTACCTAGCGGTATCGAGCAAGTACTGAGCGATACCGAGCATGTACCTAGTGATACCTAGCAGTATCGAGCATGTACTGAGCGGACAAATGAAAGAAAGCCGAATCAGGAGTTATTCAATCTTTCGTTACTGCACGTCAAAGTCAAGGCCCACACGACCGCTCACCTGCTCTTTCGGCCTAACTGAGGCCTGAACGTTTCCTGCACTCACAACTTCGGCTTCGTTTCCTTCTTTCAAAACCGTTATTGCTTTCGGCTTCGTTTCCTGCGTCCTCTCCTTCTGACTTTGTCTCCTGCACTCACGGCTTCGTCTCCTTCCCTCACGGCTTCGTCTCTTTCCCTCACGGCTTCGCCTCCAGTTCGCCTTTCAATTCTCATAGGAAGCCCTAATCCTATACGCGAATACGCGAATATGAATCCGCTGAGTCGTATTTACATATATACCGAAGAAAAAATTTTTGAGGCAATGTCTCGTACTGCCTCGAAGTGTTACGCTCTGATGCGTACGCCTCGTGCAAAAAAATCATAGGCTTCGCTGGATGGTTCGAGGCGTTACGCTCTGATGCGTACGCCTCGACCTGAGGCGCGACTCAATGCGGTCACCTTGTCTGCTTTTTTAATGGTTGCTCATAAGCAAAGCAAGCTTCTCCACAACAAGCATAGTGAATATATTAGCCCACTTATGAGCGATGATAATGGTTATGATGTGAAAGCAATGACTCCCCTACAATTGACATCAGATGTCTTGTAGATACAAACGACGGTCGCTACAAGTATTGAAAAACACGCAAGCAAATGTAACAAATTATCAATCAACATGTATGGGGAGATTATTGATGAATGCAATCTATTCAGTAGTCAATGTTAATGTACATAAAAAATGCGCTGAATCTACCTACAAATAATGGTAGTAGAGATACTGTATGGATGGTGGATCCCTTACGAACAACAGAGATTGATGTACAAATGAATGTCAGCAATCAAACAAGACTCATAATGAATGAACTCTCAATACATGCAAGTGATGAATGGTGGAGCTAAATGACTTTGAATATTCAACCAAAATCAACCCACAGGCAACAATGCTTCGACTTGCAAGAGAATACATCAATTCTCCCTAGCTCATCAAGAAGTGATAACGTTGGATGTATCGCAGATGTGACAGTCATCTAACCAGAACATCTAAGGAAACTATAGAGACACGTTGCAATCAAGGTTAAGATGTAGATATATACACAATATGCCTTATATAAGCAAAGGTAAAGGCAATATGTCCCCAACATGTTCAAAGTATCCCCCAGCCATTGTAGTAAAGACATTATTATCCTTAGTTGAATGCACCGACTCCCTACAAACAAGAGTAAATAATACGTAGCAAAGTGCAAATATCTACAAGGTTGTAGGCAACTTGTCATACGCATTACATGCTATATGAAAGCAAACACCGGATAATGTGCAGCAGAAACAAGCTCACACGAGCTTCTGCTGGAGCCCCGCTATGAATATTACATACTATCTACGAACAAATGCCAAAAGACTACAACATATGTAAGTTCCTACGAGTCATTGTAGGAAATTCGTTGTACACAAAGTACACCATCTGCGAGCAAATATGAAAGAACTGTAACAAATGCAAGCATATATAACCAAAAGTAGGAGATTTATTAATGCATTATGATCCACCTGCATAGAGCAATAAGTAGTGCACGATAGTCTACCTGTACAAAGCAACAAACAATTCAATCCATAAGCTCTTACAATATGCCACCAGATCCGCAAAATCCATGCAAGCGGACAGAAGGCATATACAAATATTTTAAGAATGCTCCCGCACAGACACTAATATGTATGGACATAGATTCACAAAAAGAGCATGTGTAACTACACAACCCGCATGGGCCCCGATGTGTTATTAGTACACACGTGACGTCTATGGAAGCTGTGCGTGTCCCTAAATGAGCGTAGTTCAAGCTCGATCCTTCTATATGGATTGATAGGAGTCAACACAACTCAGATTATCAAACATATATATGGTCAGGATGTCGACCAAAATATATATTTTATACGTTCATATAAGGCTTTCAAGGCCTCCAACAAAGAAAATTCATCAACAAAATCGCAAAGGCAACAACGAGCCTGATCCTCTATCGACAGCTGGACAAAGTCGTCAAAGTTTAATCCACAAATGGAAATGACATCCAAACATCCTGATAATGGCCGTGTTGAATGCAGATCTCAACCAGAGGGGTTAATTTACAAACACTTTCAAATGCCACCCAAACACCCATAAAAATCCAAAAATCAAAATTCTAAAAAAAATATTTAAAATTGAAATGAACCATTAAACACTTAAAATAAAATCCATCCACACTACACAACAGTTTGTCTAAGTGGACAAATTGAAATTTACTTCAGCTCACATAGAGTTAATGCCTAGTTGAAAATATCACTAAGATCCATTTTTAAATTATCTCCTGCTAGTAAGGATGTGGTACGTTTCCTTTGATCGTTAGTTTTGCCACTAAATGGCACCGCAGGAAAAATGATTATGACCCGGGGCCCTCTGAATCGAGTGGTTTTGCTGCCAAATGGCTCAACGAGATAATGATTATGGACATAGTCAATACGTTCCTTAGTGGCATCAAATCCTTGAGATATGAATCAATATGATATGATTTGTAGAGCACAAAGTCCTCTGCTAGCTCAGGTGGATTCAAATTTGTTCCCTTAGACAAACATCCAACCCAGGTTTACAAGGTACCATTGGACGAAGCAACACATGGCTGCTGATAAGGTTCCTTCTGTCAGGTTGGGTCGACCACCTCCTCTCACTAAGTAGACCAGGGACCACGATAGCCTGAGATGACGGAACCATGGGATCTTGATCTAGTTCATCATCCATTCCCCACCAACTGCTTTAAGTGCAAAATGGTGAAATTTCTAATTTTAAATATAAAATCCTCAAACCTTTCAAACTTCTACCATGTTGCTACTATATGCTAGATAACACGTACTCTATAAGTATCTAATTGACGACTAGCCTTAATCGAAAGTTCTCTCTCGTTATTGGGAGGGGTAATTAACTATAGGGTCTTGCGCCTATAGGAAACCAGAACTCAGATTATAAAGTCCTCGTGAAATGAGTGCGAAATCTCTGGGTAGTGTCTTAACTACAAACTCATCTACCCTCCAAAATTTATCCCGAAACTTAATTCCGTTAAAACTCCCCCGAAGAAAAGCACAGCAGGGAAGGCCGGGGCTGAATTTTCGGAACCTACAAAAGCATACAATAATATGCTAAAACTTACATGATGAAAACGTTGTAACACTCAAAAAATATATATATTTACTTATAACCTTTTATAAAATCATTAGAAGTGAAATTAGAGATAAGGGAGTTCAAAAGTCTACGTTGTGCTCACAAAATCACTAATTTGCTTGACAAACAAAACACAAGCATTGGCCTCCATAATTCCTAACTTATTTTCTCTCTCCTCTTCTCTCCATTCTCTCTTCTCTTTTCCTGCAAGGTGGCTAAGGGAATGGATTTTGCAAAATGGATTTAGATATTTATTATTTTAAAAATACTTTGGCATGGCGCCGCAGCTCTTACATCCCCATCTTCATTGCACCCGATAGATATTCCAGATGCTCCCATATTCCTCAAATCCAAGAGCTGAGCATCACTGCGGTTCCACCCTAGGACGTAGCGCTCCCTCAAATATTCTCCCAAACAGAGGGTTGGATGCCGCAATGCCACCCATCCCAGCGTCGTTGCGCTCTCAAAGGAAATTTGATAATTTGAAAATTTACTTCTCCAGTTCATTTCTTGACTCAGTTAAGGATTCATTAAGTATGATAAAGCCCACATTCATCAATCAGGTCAAAATTAAATGAACATTTATTTTAAATTGTATCAATTATCTGAATTTCTATACAACGGATGTTACATCCTACCCTCCTTATAAAAAATATCATCCTTGATATTTTCAATACGTAGTACCATCAAAAGAGGTCTGGATACAATTATCTTATTTCTGCTTCTTTCTTCTAGGTCGCCTTTCATTTCGATTTGTGCTTCTACTGGACGTCTGGACCTTAATCATCGAAATTTGCTTGTTTCTTAATTATTTCACATCGTACACCATAACACATTCAGGTTTTTCTCTGTAGGTTAGATAGGGTTGCACTTTGACCTTATCTTCGGAAACTCTTTTGTCTACATCGGACACCTACTTTCTTAACAATGACACATGAAATAAATTATGAATGTCTGACATATGATCTAATAAGTATAATCTACAAGTAGTTTTTTTTTTTTTCAATCTTTTCAATTACTTCAAGTGATCTTATATATCTAGGACTTAGCTTGTTATCTCTTCCCAATCTAGTTATCCCCTTTATCAGACTAACTTTCAGATATACAAAATCATTGTTCTGGAACTCTATGGACTTGTGTTTTAGAGCAAAATATTTCCTCTGTCTATCACGAGCTGCTTCTAACCTTTTCTTGATTAGTCTGATTTTCTCTATAGCATTGTATACCATCTCAAAACTTATTAATTTCCATTCTTTGGCTTCAATCCAAGTCAATGGTTGTCTATACTTTCTTCCATATAGGGTTTTATATGGTGTTATATCGATATTTTTTTGAAAGTTTTTATAAGTAAATTCGATTAAAAGTATATGGTCTTCCCAACTTCTTCCAAAATCTGAGGCATTCTCAATAGATCTTTTAACACCTGAATAACTCTCTTTGACTATCCATCTGTATGGGGATGGAAAGTTGTCTTAAAGTTCAATTTTGTTCTTGGACCTTCCTGTATACTCTCCACAATTTGGAAGTGAATCTACCATTACAGTCAGAGAATAATTTTAGGGATCTCATGCAATCTTAAAATTCCCTTCACACACAACTAAGATAATTTATTAATAGAATTTGTCTGTCTCATGGGAAGAAAAATGAGCAGACTTCGTCAATCTTTCCATAACTACACATACGACATCATGGCTTTGCCTATACCTAGGAAAATTGATAACAAAATCCATAATGATCTCTTCTCACTTTCACTTAGGAATAGACAACTGCTATAGTAGTCCACTGGGTTTTTGATGTTCGGCTTTCACTATCTGACATGCTTCGCACTTGGAGGCAAACTTTGTTACTTCTCGCTTCAGCTTAGACCACCATAATATATATTTTAGATCATGATACTTCTTATTATTGCTCGGATGAATAGTATATTCAGAATAGTGAACTTAATATAAAATCTTTCCTTAAACTACCATTATTTGTTTGTGGGCCCCAAATAAATCCATTTTTTTTTGAAATATTTAAATTTGAACATTTGTATGAGTGTTTGCCTTTGAAATGCGTGCAACATTTTATTTCAAAGCCCAAAAATGTCTTCTATCTACTTATACATGTATTGCAGATGTATTATTGTTTTTTTGAAGGCGAGTAGGATTTCCAAAATTTTATTATTATTAATTTTTGTAATTAGGAGATTTATATGTTCAGTTGAAGTCCAAAAATTCAATTCTTGCTCATAGGCTAGTTACCCAGTTCGCTATAAGTCTCTTAATTTTGCTCGTATGCAAGCAGTTGTATTCATTATGAGTCCCTTGTACATCTTTTAAATCTTCCTTTTTTTTACTTTAATTTAAGTTTTGTAATTTAAGTTTTGCAATATCTAGAGAGATGAAAAATTTGTAGGAGAGAGAGTCTCTATTTGTTAGGTGGCAGAGCTGATTCTGACAGTTGGGTAGATATAAGTGTGGGAGGGAGCAAAGGGACGGAGGTAACCTGGGTTGTGAGGGCTGGGGAGGAGAAAGTGTTGAATTGGAGGAAGGTGGTCGACCGGCTGAGGGGAGTTCATTTGACTGGTTGCTGAAGGAGAGGGAGCTGGCGAGTTTAGTTGGGAACGGAGGATATCACGGTGAAGTGTGGTCGGAGGTGGTGTGGAGTAGTTGTAGTGATTAGCTGCTGTGTTCATGTATAGGAACATGTGATTGGCAAATTTAGGTGAAAAAGAACACACTCGGTTGGCTGGGCTTGTGTTTCGGAGTGTGGGAAACTACAGTAGTGAAGAGGAAAGGAGTTCGAGCAGCTAGTGTACGACCAGATTTCGGGTTGGTATGGAAGGTGGTCTACATCTCTCGTAGGGAGCTTGGTTTATTTGGCCTGCTCGAGTGCGAGAGAGAAGGAAGGGAGGAGGGGTTTGGGGGTTGCATGAGCGTGAGGAGAATGGGAGTATGGAATAGGTTGATGGAGGAGAGAATAGTAGGCATTAGTTTAGACATTTCTTTTTTGTTATATATATATATATATATATATAATATTATATATATATATATATATATATATATATATATATATATATATATATATATATATATATATATATATATATATATATATAAGTTTTTGCTTGCACGGTAAGTAGGGCTGCAAATGAACCGAGCCGAGCCGAGTATGTGAGTGTTCATGTTTGTGTTCATTTAATATCAGCTTATTCAAGTTTGGTTCATGTTTGTAAGAGCTTTATTGTTTGTGTTCATGTTTGGTTCATTTAAATTAATAAGTGTTCATGTTCGGTTCATGTTCAGTTCATGTTCGTTCATTTAGTGCTTATCGAGCTTGTTCACGAACAAATTTAACAATTTTTTTTTAACTATCAAACAAACACGTTCATGAACATATCTATGAACAAAAACATTTATAATAAAAGAAATTGTCTATGTAACAAAGGCAATGATTATTTATATTTATTAATTCTATAGTCAAATGTTAATTATTTTTATCAAGATTATTCACGATTTCAAAATCAAACACGAATCAAGCTTTTATCGAGCTTCTTATCGAGCTTAATGTCGAGCTTGTTCACGAACTTCAAATGATATTGTTCGCGAACATAAATGAGCCGAACGAATTAGTATTCAAGTTTATTTATTTAAGAATCGAGTATTTAAAATATTGTTCAAATTTGTTTGTTTAGTTAATTAAAAGATCATAAACGAGCTTTAATCGAACTGAACAACGAGTAGCTCGTCAAACGTTTGGTTCGCTTGCAGCCCTAACGGTAAGGTTGCAGCAGTTCAGGCAGGACTCGGGTACTTGAGATAAGTTTTAGGCAAGTTGAAATAAAGTGATATGGATTTTATCAGGTTTAAATTATAATTTTTTTATTATTTTATAGAAATATATCTCTAGATATATATTTATAATAATCAGAATAATATAAATAAATTAAAGAGATGTGAATGACATTCTCATGCAATTTCTCATTTTTCATGCTGTCTCAATTTGGATGCAATCATCTTGCATAGACAATTTTTATCTTTTTACTCGCACGTACAAATATGCAATATGAATTTTACTTGTGAATCTTTTATGTTATAGACAGAATGGTGAAATTCATTTTGAGAACGATGTTATGTAACATTACGCCCTTGGTCCATCGTATTTGATTGCTTTTGCTTGAATTTAAAACCAAATGTCATCTCATGAGTATTTCGATGTTTTGCTGTAAAGGCGTCGTATGTTTTGTAACCGGATACCATTTGAACAATTTTTGTGCAGCGTTGTGCTTGCTAACTGTCATTTTCGTCGCTTGATCTCTTTATTACGAGCATCTCTTCTTTGATAAATTCAACACTTTGAACATGTCGATGTACTTCGTTCCGTGAACCAATGATGTTTAATTGGTTTTGTGCAACGTCGAAATGTTTCGAGCTTTCTACGCAAGTTGTCTATTTCATTGATTGTTATTCTGGTTGCCTTAACTTACATTGATTACATCACTTGTGTTGAGGTTAACAATCACAAGATTGGTAGCAACCACTATTGATAATCAAAATCAGAATTTATCCAAGATAATTTATGGAGTTTAAATTCCATACTTAATAATACTAATGCACTTACTTTATATATATACTTTATTATGCATATAGGCATACAAATTAATTCTATGTAATTTTTGTTTTTATATTTATTTTCTGTCATATATATTTTAATTGTCAGACTTTGTATATTTTTTAATTAAAAAATTAGTTTTAGAAGCAGTAAAAAAACTATCCCAAAGAAAGCCTAAATCAATTTCAAGGTCTTTTCAATTCATTTTATTTCAAGATAGCTCATCTCCAATAGCAATTTCAATTTTGTTCAATTTTTAGTCAACTAAACTTAAAAAACATTAAGCTTGATTCAAGCCTGACTCGAACTGGACTGAAATGCTAAACTTATTATGTTAGTACGGAGAAAAATATTGTTTGGTGCTTACTTATTTATAACAGGTCTTGGGTGCTGCGGCCATGGTTAACAAGTCAGGAAAACACCCTGGTCAGCTGAAAGATGCAGTTACTTCACCTGCAGGAACTACGATAGCCGGCATTCATGAACTTGAGAAGGCTGGATTTCGCGGTTCGCTGATCAGTGCTGTCATCGCTGCTGCAAAACGCTGCCGGGAACTATCATAAGGTGCACTTCTGCATTTCCTTATAACTTTGGTTGAAGAAACAAAGTATAAGTTGAATGAGAAACAGTTAATCCTCATTGTAAAATCTGTTGGTAAAGGTCTGATTTAATTGAAGAATATGTGTTATTCGATGTTAAATCTTGAAATCTTATATTTATTTTTTTCACAAAAAAGCCATTGGGTTTGCTTAGGAGGGGGGTTTTACCATGTATTGTAAGAAAGGCACGGGGTTGATTGAAAAAAAAAATCATTAAAATCTGTCAAGGTGCAGTTTACCTAAAAAATATAAACCAGTAAATTCAAATTTCATGCTTGACTCAATTACAGCTACATTTAGGATACTTTTTTTATTGTTTTTAAAGTAGCTTTCTAGTACAAGAATTTCTTGAATTAGAAATTTTTGTACTAAAAAATTGTTTCTTTCAAAAGAAGGAAAAAAAAAAAAATGTCCCAAATGAAGCCTAAATCAGCAGGAATAAGTATAGTAAGAGTTAGGATTTATGCTTCTAAGATCTTCAGATAGTAAGAGATATGATCAATTGAAACTGACTACAATTGAATCTATATAATCCAAATCTTATGATTTCTTTTATTTGTGCAAGGTGCTGTTGTGGTGCTAGTTGTTGGATCTATGGACTACAGATTTCGATGGAACTTTTGCTCTGGATTTAGATGGTTAACTGCAGGGCTTTTAGTGTTTTCCTCTGACTCCTTTACTATTTGTTTATGGTTAGGCTGATCTTATTTTTTGCTTTCTCTTAGTTTTGTATTTAGATGGATTCCTACGCTCTTGGGTCATATTTCAATTGTTGTATTTTAGCGAGCTTTGGAGTATTTAAGAATATGTAATTTTTATCTTTTTTAACGCGCAAACCCCTCCATGGGGTTTTATTAAAAAAAAACAAAAAAAAAAACTTTTTAAACAAAAATCTAATTCATAAAGTAAATTAGAGGAATGTGATCTTTTCAAACTTCTTTTAACAAATATCTAAGAGAATAGCTTTACAAATTGATGAATCAGAATCATGATATTTGAATTCAACTGTTGAAGATATCAATTGGCATATAGATACTTCTAAGATTTAAAGATTTAAAAGAAAGGAAAGCTAAGTCATTGTGGGTGCATTTTGGGCCTGTTTATCAAGTTTTAGCGCACTTTGTGAATTTTTTTATACACTTTGTGCATCTTACAATTATTTTGCAGTCGTTATAATTTTTTTCATTTTGGGCTCATTTTATATCACTTTTCATTTTTTTCAACTTGCTTCCTTTCTAAATCTTTTAAAAAAGTGTCCTCTCAGTTGTGAGATTATCTTCTAAATATAAGAGAAGAAGAATTCACTCCCTTATTTAATAAAGAGTAAACTACAAAGAAAAATATGATCCATATGATAAGGACAAGTAACTCGATTAAAACAATTTGAAGTAGATTCATTGATTTGCTAAAATATTCATACAAGATAAAGAACTATAGGAAGATGAACCAAATTTCTTTTTTTAGGTCTAATTTTTATTTGAAATAGATTTTGATTCAAATAGAAATTACACCACTAAAGGAGTTAGAGGAGGAGGGATAATCAACAATTTTTCTTCCTTTAATTGCTTTAGAGAAGTCAATTACTGTTTACATAATATTAAATAAAAACCATGTAAGATTTGCAACACCCTTCTCCTTGCTCATGTGAGTTTTTAGGTTGGGGCAATTAGATCTCATATACTATGGATTCCTACATTCAAAATAGATTATGTCACATGAGGCTTTAAAATTTTTACTACTTTTACTTTGTTGTTGATGATGCTTCTGCTTTCCTTTAGAGATCTTCATAACGATTGAGGCATCAATGTAATGTCATCATCCTCCTTAGCTATAGAGTTATCATTGTCTGAGTCATTAGCTTTCAAAGCCACAGATTTTTTCTTTTACATGTATCCTGCATTCAAGTAATCTTTGACTCCTACCATGCTCGTAAGCCAAGCAAGCTATTAATATAATACACATTCAGATCTTTAGATTTGAATATTGTAGTAACCTTTGAATCAAAAGAACTAGGTAGATAATATAGGATTTTGTTACAACATTCCTATTCAGTTTCATACACAATCTCTGAATAGGAGTAGAATTCTTACAAGCAAGGGGTAAGTATACCTTTGTTTCAAAGCATAAGAAAAACCTCGTCAGCAAGGATTACAAAAATAGCTGACGTCAGGGAGCAAGAGCAATCCCAATAACTCTTCTTCTCGTCGTCCAAGCCTTCCCTAACTCATCGTCTTGTCTTAAAGCTGGGAATTGAAATAGATTCTATTCTATAGCAAATGAGTCGTGAAGTCGGCGGAATAGAAATCCATGTTGGGGATGGAACGAGGTGGACTAACTACTGGACTAGGTACAAGGTAAATATAGAAATCTATATTATTTGACAGACGACAGAGTTATTTACCGACTTTGAACAACCGATTGACCGAAATATTATCTATTAAGACTTTCCATTGCACGAGACACTCCTTTTTAGATTATCCAAGATATATCTATGCTGACTCGTCTGTGTCTCAGATGGTGTACAATCACCCACACTTTTCTTCTCAAAGGCAATAGTGGGGGTGGGGAAACGCAGAATTTAGTTCATGCCACGACAATCTATATGGAAGAGCAGTTTTGTTGATGCTTTCCTGTTGAGAATGAAGAAGAGCAGAGAAAGTCTTTTGAGCAGGAAAATTGGTCACGTAGATCTTCTATTTCGCCAGAATTCATTTGGGACTTATGGACTTGATGCGATGGATTTCATTGAATTCAAATCTAAGTGAATCATAACTTAAGCATGACTCAATGATCTAAGACTTGAACTCAAATGAACTCAAATCTAATTGAAATGAACATGAACTTGGACTCACATTTGAACTTCAACAAGGACTCAAATTTGATTTGGACTTGAACATGTTTGAACTTGGCCCTCAGAATAGAGGATACTCCCTCATTGTGCTTGCTAGGACCTGCCCAAAGCCCTCTAGGGGATGCCGAAACCTTGGTACCAATTGATGCCTTCCTATTGTTGATGGAGTTACCTGCCCCGGGTTTGTACCGAGGAATTGGTTATTGTAAGTTCTGATGGATCTTAGAATGTTCGAATGTAATTCTTTGGATGGAGCCGAAGAGGGTGTTTTACAATTAGTTCAATTCTATGTACAATTGCTAGAAGACTTTATGACAATCTTTGAAGTAGTGGGATATAACCACATCTGCTTATACGGAAGTCTATACTTGATATAACCACATTTAACCTTTTTAGAATTGGATAGTTATCTACCTATAGCATGTAGGGATGTTAGTGTATGAGTGAGTGTAATGTACATTTTAGAAATTGTGTCATTTGATTTCATAAAAAATAGTTCGTAGTAATAAAATAAAATGTTTAACCAATGAGATCCCTTAAGTAAATGAAAGATAATTCTTAAACATCGAGGCACCTTTTGCTATAATGACTAGAATTTTCATAAGAAACTCCATTGTCAAGCATGCTCATCCTAGAGAAATTTTGGGATGGGTGACCTACTGAGACATTACACCAACATGACAAAACTATGAGGTTCTTAGGCCAAAGCAGATAATATCTTGATAGTTAAGAGTTTAGGCTATTACAAATTATATCAGAGTAATACACCAACCAGAATATGGGAGATAAGTGTGATACCAGACAAAGTGCTACACCATGGGACCACCTCTTTAACCCTTTATGAGACAAAGTGCTACATGATGGAAGCCACCGCTTGAACTTTTAGGGGCCACCTCTAGAATTATATCTTCCTGATGGATGATTCTATGAAATTGATGCTGATGAGGACGTCAGTTACTTAATTGGGAGAGATTGTGAAACCCCTTAAGTAAAAGAAAGCTAACTCTTAAACATCAAGGTGTCTTTTAGTGTAATGGATAAAATTTCTATAAGAAACTCCATAGTTTTGCGTGCTCATTCGAAAGCAATTCTGGGATGAGTGACCTACTAGGAAGTTACACCAACAAGACAAAATTATAAGGCTCTTAGGTCAAAGAGGAAAATATCTTGATAGTTAAGAGTTTGGGCTGTTACATAACCTATATTATTTGACCTTATTAGTACCATCATATGTGATGCATAATCTATCCCATATCTCCTTCCAAGCTATATATGTGGACTCTTTCAAATAATCTTCATATTTGAATGCATAGAAAAAATAATTCAAGTACTTTGCATTTAATTGAGAAAGATCTCTTTCCTCATTACTCCATTCATTGAAGGGTGTTTCTACCTTAATTCCATTAACTAAATGAAATTATGTAGAATAACAATCTTGAATTAAGTATTACATGTAATAATCAATAGATTGTAAAAATGCTAACATGTGTATTTTTAGAAATTAAAAGGGTTGTTATAAAAAAAAAAAAAGGTGGACGAATTATAGAATAACCCTCCGTAGTATTTCTATTGCAAAAATGTGTTATGGATCAATTTTCTTAAGATTTTTTAAAATGTTACTTATGAGACCTGCTTTAATAGTAATTGAATGTTCATGGGAGGTTGTAAGACCATATTGAACTATCCTTAAGCACACTTAGGGGGGGGGGGGGGGGGGGGGGGGGGGGGGGGGGGTGAATTGGTTATTTTTAAGATTTCCCTTTGAAAATTTTTTTTCTTTTAGATTTAATAAATACAAATGTCAATTGCGCTAACAAGAATTATCCTTTTTCATTGTTGAAGAAAGAGGGGGATTAAACAAAATTTAATTTTCTATGAGAGAGAGAGAGAGAGAGAGAGAGAGAGAGAGAGAGAGAGAGAGAGAGAGAGAGAGAGAGAGAGAGAGAGAGTTAATAACCAACGACAGGGATTGATTTCTCCAATAGGGAGTATAAAAAGAAAATGTCCACATGCAAACTATAACAACATGAAAATTCTAAAAATAATTTTAAAATATAAATTTGAATTTATGTTTGAACTACAGTGTAACGACGCTCTTCCTTTGAGCATTGTGGTGCTTAGTCTTGAGTGTAACAACACTAGAAATCACCACCATGGAATTAAAGTGTTTATCCTACAATAATTCTAGATTTGATATGTAACATTATGGTGATGTATGGTTCTTATATATATATATATATATATATATATATATATATATATATATATATATATATATATATATATATATATATATATATATATATATATATATATATATATTCCATTCATCATCCCTCACTCACTCCTCACCATTATTTCTTATCGTGGAAGGAAGAAAAGAAGGGGGGAGAGAGAAGAGGGGAAAGAGAAACATCACATTTTAGTTATTGATCTGCTTCACCACTTTTTCAAAATTGCTCAGATCAGGGTACGTGATTGATATTCTATTTCTATTTTTTTTAAAAAAAATTTTGATAGCATGATTTCTTATAAAGTTGAATTTATTATATTTTTCTAGAATTTATTGAACTTTTACGCACAGCTTTTTGTATGTTATCATAATGATTATTTTGGACATTTTAACGAGAACATTTTTTTATTTTCATCAGATAAAATAAAAGTTCTTATATTTTGTTCGAGTTATACTGAATATAAATTTTGGTATTCTTTATTTAAGCATACTATTAATATAAACATTGTGAATGAAAATGACTATGTGATTGAGTAATAGCTATTTGCTACTGTTATTATAATACCTTGATAATAATATGTGTAATGATAAGTAAAAGGTTGATTTTGCTGATGTTGGCTGAAGGCTAACTAACCTGCGTAGGATCGTGGGTAGACGAGCTTTCCTTTAAATACTATGAATTAGTGTTATTAATGGCTGATTCACATGATACACTGATTGGGACTTATAAGGTTTTATTATTGTGCTAAGAGACAATGAATAATAACTATATTTACGAAACCAATGATTACTAACTACTGAAAAAATATCATGCAAGCTAGGACTCCTTACTTATTTAGTATGATTACTGGAATATATGCTACTGATTCATTATTATTTTATGACCTTATTGTTATGACACTTATTTACTTTCAATGTACAAATCAACTATTATTATTAATATGCCGCTCTACTGCTACTTTCTCCAACGATATTGTTACTAATTTGTTGATACTAATATTGATTCATTGATACTATTATTATTTACTTATTCCCTTGATCATTGATATACTTAAATCACTCTTGAATGTCATGTGATCATCTGATCTATCACCTAAAAATCACTAAATGATTGTCAGTGATATAAGCATTTTAAAACTATAAATAACTTAATCATTAAGCTTCATTAATCAATTCAAAAGCTTAAATCAAAATCAATCTTATATCTATTAATTGATAGTCCCTAGTGTTAGTTAGCTTATCACCTATTAAATCAATGATAATCATCATTGTTCAAGATCTGAACATTGCAAGTCCTAAATCCTCCCAAATCATTATCTAAATCTAATCCATTAACTAAACCAATTGCAAATTCAAAACTCCAAAAATTTAATGTTTGAGCCTAACCCGAAACCCCTTAGTCCATTACCTATTTTTGGAGAAATTTCCCTTGCCTTAAAACTTGACCAAATGACCTTGGATTCTTAAATTATCACTTTCATATTGATTAGACATGTCCCTAAGGTTAATTACATCAGTTTGAAGGCATTTTAAGATCCCTAACCCCTAAAACTCAAAGCATTTCTATGACTGCAAAATCTTTAAATATTTATAGTCTATACCACTAAACAAGACATCTTGGGATCTTGACCTTGGATGCTTCTCCAAACTTATTGAACATGATCATCATTACCAGTATGATGCATTAAACCAATGTTGGGCCTTCCATAGTTGACCACAAAATCCTTAAAAACTTACACTTTAAAAATTGAATTTTTCTTAAACCCCAATATAGTTAAATCAAATTAGACTATATAACCTTCTTAAAAAAATGTGTAGAATGTCATTAGAGTTTGAAGTGTGATTCAATGATTGATGCCTATACATTGGATTTTTATTTAGATAATTGACCTCATCCAAAATTGAGGTCAACAAAAGGACCCCCAATAGGTGTGATGAACTTGAAAAATAAATCACATATGTTGGTGTTGACCGAAGTGATCAATTAAATCTAGAAGATTTATAATTTGAATGAGATAGTGACTCTCAAATAGATGAGGTTTATACTTGACTAGGATAACATCTCCTAGACCAGTTGATTAAAATCTAAATGAGATAGTGACTCTAAAATAGATGAAATCTATACTTGATTAGGATAGCATCTCCTAAATAAGAATGATAGAAATCTGAATGAGATAGTGGAATAGCTCGAGCTGTAGGGCTACATGTCATAAGATGGCTTTGATCAATAAATCACCAAAACTTTAGAAAATAAGTAAATTAATTAAATCAAATAAATAATAATCATAATACAAATTGTGTTAATAAAGTTTTTAGCTTGGAATACCTCAAGATGTAGGGCTTCGTGTCCTAAGGAGACATTGGTCTATGCCCATTGTAACAACGCCACAAATGAATTGACTAAAGGTTAGTGTTAAATTATAAATCTTATAAATTAGTAACCAATGAATTAAACTAATTAACATCAACAAGAAAAAAGTCAAATTTAAGTAAATATATAATTTTGTGATAATCCAGGCTCACAAGACTATTAATTTAGCCCCAAAGAAGCTGAAATAAATCTTATAAATCTAGTTTAACAAAGATAATTGCTATTTAATTTAAATAAACATTAACATTTTAATAATAAAAATACTTAGGCATTTGAAGCTCTCATACACCTTTCTTGACTTCTTTTAGGAAAGGAAATGTGTATTGGATTGAAAGTTTTACCGACTAATCAAATATTCTAAACAATAAATCATTAATCAACTTCAATAATTAAAATGTATCCTAAAATAAATCTTAAAATATCGAAAACACTAAAACTTAAGCTCAAATTAAAATTCCCTCGACTTTTAACAAATTAAACTCAATCCATAGAAAACCTCAAACAATAATAAACTCATGACATATCCAAATCACACAACGTGTTCACACACTGTAGATTATATATTAGGAATACCAAGTTTAGTTTTGGGTTAGGTTGTTATTCCTTCATGTATTTTTCTATAATGTGGAACTAATTTACATGTAATGAATGATGTTTGTTATGATTGATGTGATTTATTATGCTTATGCTATGATATTTATATTTTGATGCTTACGATGTGATCTGTAATGGACATCTAGATTTCTCAAGGTTAGGAATGATCTTGATTTTATTGGTAATCTTTTTGGGTGAAGAAGCAGGACATTCGCACCAAACAACTTTTTTTTTCAGGTGAACATGCTTATGTAGGGCTATAAATAATAGGGGCGAAATATCATTAAATTTTAAGTTAATCAAATTTTCTACATGTGTTTTTATTTCTTAGCCCTTTTAATTGTTAAAAGCATGGCCAAGATAAAATGTTGCTAACAAATGAGAAAATGATTATATGATGGACTTGTGTTTATGATTTACATACAAATTTCCTTATTAACATGCATGGAGCTTGAGTTATTTTTTATTTTTAATAATATAATTCATTAAATAAAAGAGTTGTGAAAGTTTATAAACTAAAGCATTTCCTCAAAAGAATAGGGATTCAAAGAGAAATGAAACATCTTTCATTGGAGAATTCTTTTCATTTAGATATCTTATTATATGAACATACAAGAAACTTGAAGAAAAGGACCAAGTTGAAGAAGAAGAAATCAAGACTGAAATGAAAATGCTAATGTTATGTGGAAAAAAGTGACTAGTGATATTAAGAATATTGCAAAAGATGTGCTTGGAGTATCAAAGGGAAAGGCTTGTAATAGTAAAAATAGTTAGTGGTGGAATCCAAATGTGCAAGAAAAGATTAAAAATAAGAAGATTTGTTATAAAAATTGGTTTAATTTTAAAAATTCTGATAATTGGGAAATATATAAAGTGGCACGTAAGGATTCTAAGAAAGCAATATGCGATGCAAAGACATTAGCTTTTAGTGATTTATATAATATATTAGATACTAAGGAGGGAGAAAGATATATGTATAAGTTAGCCAAACAAAGAGATAGTAGTAAGGATTTAGTTCAAGTGAAGTGCATTAAGGATGAAGATCAAAAAATACTTTTCTTAGAAAATGATATTCAACTAAGGTGGATGAGATATTTTGCTAAACTTTTTAATAAAGATTGTGAAAATAAGATTGACTATAGTGACCTTAGCACCCTAACTGAAAATAAAGATTTCTGTTTTTATCGGCGTATTAGTAAAATCGAAGTTAGAGAGGCTTTAAAGAAAATGAAGGGTGAAAAAAGCTGTTGGACCTAATGATATTCCAATAGAGGTGTTGAAATGCTTAGGAGATGAAGGAATTTCTTGGCTTACTAAGCTTTTTAATACTATTTTGAAGACTAAAAAGATGCCATATGAGTGGATAATGAGTGTGTTAATTCTTATTTTTAAGAATAAAGATGATGCAGCGAATTATAGAGGTATTAAGTTAATGTGTCATACTTTAAAACTATGGGAGCGAGTTATGGAGCATAGGTTGCGGCATGATACTAATGTTTCTCAAAATCAAATTAGATTCATGTCGGGTAGGTCGACTATGGAAGCCATACATTTATTAAGAGGTTTGATGGAGAAATATAGAGTAAATAAGGAATATATACATATGATATTTATTGATTTAGAAAAAGCATATGATAAAGTTCTAAGAGAAGTGCTATGGAGAGTTCTTGAAAAGAAAGGAGTCAATAATGCTTATATTCAAATCATTAAAGATATGTATGTAAGAGTTATTACTTGTGTTCAAACACAAGGTGGTTTGACATAGTATTTCCCTATTTCAGTTGGGTTACATCAAGGATCAGCCTTAAACACATATCTTTTTTCTTTAGTCATGGATGTTCTCACTAGACATTTACAAGATGATGTACCTTGGTGTATGCTTTTTGCTGATGATATTCTTCTTGTTGATAAGACTAGAGAGGGAGTTGAAGGTAAACTTGAATTATGGATGTGAACCTTAGAGTCTAAAGGTTTTCGCTTGAGTAGATCTAAAATGGAATATATGGAGTGTAATTTTAGTAGTAATAGACCTAGTGAGGGGATTGTGACTTTGGGCGATCAAGTCATTAAAAAGAGTACACGTTTTAGATATCTTGGATCTATTATTCAGAGTGATGGTGAAATAGATGGGGATATTATCAGCAGAATTCAAGTTGGATGGTTGAAGTGGAGGAATGCATCGGGCTTGCTATGTGATAGAAATGTACCCCTCAAACTTAAGGGAAAATTCTATAAGAAGGTAGTGAGGCCTGTAATGCTTTATGGTGCCGAATGTTGGCCATTAAAAGAGAAGCATAATACTAAGTTAAGTGTGGCAGAGATGAGGATGCTCAGGTGGATGAGTGGCTTTACCCTTAGAGATAGGATACGAAATGAGCATATACGTGAAAAGGTTTGAGTAGCTCCAGTAGAAGATAAGATTAGAGAGAGTCACCTTAGAAGGTTTGGTCACATAAAAGGCGGCCTTCTGATGACCCGGTTAGGAGAGTAGAGGTATTAGATTTGAATTATGTTAAGAAAGGTAGGGGTAGACCTAAAAAGACTTGGTTAGAAAATATTAGGAATGACCTTTCTTTATTAGATTTAAACGAGAATTTGACTTTTAATATGACACAATGGAGAAAAAGGATTCATGCCATGTAGTGGGTTAAAGGCTTGATGTTGTTGTTTTTGTTTGTTTAAAAGACTTGCATCATTTCATATTAGCAGAATTCAGGTTAAAGTTGGCCGAGCATGTCCACATTTACTTTCAACAGACCCTAGGTTGAAATTAAGTGGCACCTACCACAAGGAAATTTAACTTTTTTTTATTATTTATTTACATCAATTAAGCACGAAAATTACCTTTTTTATATAAGTTTCTTTCTTGTGTGGGTCTTTGCCTAAATTTTGTTAGGTTTTTATGAAATAAAAATTCTTTTATTCATAACCAAATAAAAAATTAAAGATAACATAGAAAGATAATTCCTTTTTAAGAAGTAAGCTAGAGCTCATATAGGGTCTTATGCATATATATTCTTCCTTCTCTCTTTGCTAGGCACCTCCCCTCATTTGGGTAGTAGCTAACCACTCGACCTATGAATGTACAGTTCTGACTTAGGCATCAAATCATAAGTCATCATCCCATAAGAATATAATCTTATCTATGTAATAAAATGTCATCTCAAAAATAAAACTTTCTCATCTCTAAAATATTAAATCCCAACATAGGATAGACTAGAGTGCTTAGGTCCCAAAATAAGTGCTCCCAACCTATTTTCAGAAAAAAGATAGGCTCCAAACCTCTCATCCTCTTAAATGTTGAAATCTAAGAATATTATTTTTTATCTTTCGAGATAAAAATAATAAAATTCTTAAATGTTGATCATCCCCTAAGAATATAATCGAGGTGATATTATCTATGTCATATATTATTATAAAATTAATAAAATGTCATCTCAAAAATAAAACTTTCTCATCTCTAAAATATTAAATCCCAACATAGGATAGACTAGAGTGCTATGACATAAGTTGTCCCAAAAGCTCAAGTGCTCCCAACCCTCCATCCTTTGAATTTCAGAAACTAAACATTTTGTTATAATTAATCTAATCCCTTTCGAAAGCTCCAAACCTCTCATCCTTGACTTAAATGTTAAACGAAATGGTCTAAGAATATCTTATCATTTTTATGTCTCCTTGACGAGTGGTGAGTTAAATTAAAATAATAACTAATCATGAGACTTACAAATGTAGTCAGATCATGATGATCCTAAATAGTCGCTTGATTTACTTATCATAGTGCTTTTTAACTATGTGACAATATAAATATTTACCAACAGTAATTTGAGTTATATAATCTTTACGATGTTTCTAGCAATTTTATAAGATTCCTTCCTTTAATGTTATGATAATCTGAATATTAAATTAGGTTACTTTCTTGAGTTATGTTCAATGGACCACTTCGAAGGAATCCTAATTTAATATTCCATTAAAGGAATATGCTGGTGTTCAAGTCCATGATATAGAACAATAAAGTAAAAAAGATCTAAAATAATATAAATTATATAATTTATGGATTAAATTACAGCCAAGAATGAAAACCTACCATCACAAATAAAAAAATTAAAAAAACATATAAGTTAAAACGATTGAGATGTAATTATTGATACTTGTTAAATCTTAATTAGGTTGTTAAACCTAAGCTAATGTCCCAAGGCTAACCAAGAGCAGGGTTAAATTGGTAATTTTAAAATTACTTCTCTTGAATTTAAAATTTTGAAACCAGTTAATTATACATAGCAATTTAATTGATGTTATTTGAAAATAAAATTTTCAACTACAAAATTAAAATTGCAGTAATTAAGCAGCGGAAATAAAAATGATACAAAGATTTATAGTGGTTCGGTCAAACACGAACTACATCCACTCCCTGAAGACTCCCTCTTCAGGTTTTGCACTATTACCACAAGTGTCTCTCCTTTTGCCCCCACAGCAAGACGGAGACACCTTCACAAAACTCTCTTCCACCAATCCCTGGTGCGGCAAAAAATCGTTGTCCTTTTACTCTAAGTGTAGGCAGAGAACCTTCATTTTTTTACACCCTCCAAGTGTCGGCAGAGTACCTTCGACTATTTACACTCTCCAAGTATAGGCAGAGAACCTTCGACTGTTCACACTTTTCAAGTGTCGGCAGAGAACTGGATCTTCTCCAAGATCTTATCACTAGCAATCTAGAAAGACAAGAGTAAGAGTGATAACAAACAATTACAAAGAGATCCTTACCTTTGAGTAACCCTATGAACCCTTCACACTCCACTTGCAAGAAATCTCTTTCAAACACTCTCGCACACTCTCTCTTTCAATTGCCCTTGAAAACTCATGAAGACAAAGACTTAGAAGATTATTCACGTCAGTTTAAAATGGACTTTTTTTATACAAAAGACACGAAAAATCATCAAGAAAATTGAATTTTTCAATTTTGAGCATACACGATCGTACAGTGCGATCGGATTTCGTACGTATGAACAATTCAAATACTATTGCGTACGAACATGTTGTGAATCGGCATGAACTCATTCCGTACACAATCATCATCCGATACGAACCAAGTTCGTCCGGTACGAACAGAAAAATTTTAAAAGTTCGTATGTACAAAAAGTTAGGACGAAATGAACGAAAACAGACCCGAGACATTCATCCCGATACAAAAAGTAATTTTGTCTCGTACGATCTTTATTTGAGGAAAAAATAGAGACATTCATCTCGGTACAAAATTTTTTTTTGTCCCTTCGATCTTTGTTCGAGGAAAAAATAAAGACGTTCGTCCCGGTACGAAAAGAAATTTCGTCCCGTATGATCTTCGTTCGAGGACAAAACAGAGATCTTCGTCCCGGTACAAAAATAAATTTCATCCCGTACAAACCATACTTAGAAATATATTTTAATTTATGTTCGTTCCACTGCTCATTGGGGAAATAACTGATCAAATCGTCCTGTATGAAGTCATATCGTATAGTACGATCAGCTTAAAATTATGAATTTAAAAACTCTCCCCTGTGTGTGTGTGTGTGTTTGTGCTCAGTTACTCAATTACAATCACACTCTCTCAGACTCAATAAAATGAAAAAAATACAGACTTCAATCAAAATAAACTCTAAACTGATCTTTGATTTGAAGTCTTCAACAATACGGAGTATGATTTCCCTGAAATGTTAGTATACACAAGAGCAAAACAATTCTTCCAAAATATGTTAGGAGAAATAATAATCAAGTAAATAATATTTGGAATCATCAAAAACATACAAGTTGCAAGAATATCAAACATGCAAAACTAAGTAACAACTATCTCAACAGTAATGTCATTGATCCAATCTAAATAGCCAAAAATAATAACAATAACTTAATCTTGTTTAAACGATCTCGATTAATTAGAAGGAAAAAGGAGGAAAATTCAAACTCGATCCAAGCGAAAGAAGGGAGTGTGAACCCTTCCCTAACAACAGCGTTGATTCGGGGAAAACGACATAAGGAAGAGAGAAAAAGAGGGGAAAGATAAAATTGGTGGCTACTATTTGCGAGAAAGAAATAAAGAGTAAGAATAAGGGAGAGATTCAGAAGCTACAAAGAGAATAATTGACGATGGAACGATGCCTTAGCCTCCTATTTGCTTTGAATGGCGAGAGGGAAGTTCGAGTGCAGGAAAATCACAAGAAGTGAGCATATTGCCTGATTCATGTGATTGGAGAGAGAAATGTTGCAAGCAGAGAAGACCAGATACGATTTTGATCGCAAGAGCTGCGACTCATTCTGTTCGTCGCACATGAGAGATACGAACATGACTTTCTCTTCAACTTTCTAAAACAGTTGGACCGAACAGGCCCATGTCATAATAATTTTGGGGCTATTACCATTATCTATCTTAATGGTTAATTTTTCTCACAAAATCTCATGATACCATCTAAAAGAATTGAAGGCCAAATAGATAACGATCCAGCTCTACAAAATTTTCTTTTATTGGTTTCCATCCATCACCAATTAGAAAGTCTTCTACCTCATCATTGTGTCATCATGCTTCTGTATGTAATACTTATAACAACTCATCTCACTCTGACTTTGAGGTATGCACGCAACACTGATATACTTCGTTGGACTTCACCTTCAGCTTAAGTATTAGATGTTTATGCAATATATTCTTTCAGTCGCAAACTCCACCTACACTAATGATGTTTTTTTGCAGATCTATCATAAGATCTCCATAGATAAGGCCTAAAAATCAATAAAAAATCAAAGTGAAACTCAATCTAAGGTAGGAAATGCATTACAACTGAGATGGAGGGATGCAAATATGTGCGGTGCATGTTTCCAACCATTGCAGTATTATTAAATTGAAGTGCTCACCATTATTATGCTTTAGCACTTTGAGAATTAATGATTAACTATGATGTAATCAGCATATATTACAATTCTTAATAAATTTATTATTTATTAGAAATTTTTAGAACTATAAAACTAAATAAATTTTACACCAAATTAAGATTTTTTTACTTAGCATTGAAAACAAAAAAATACAAAGTATAACCTGTTACCAATTTAACGAAGCAAGTGTCACACCTAAAACGGGTCCAACTGCCAGTCATCTAAAATGGGTGACAGAGCCGACTTTTACATTTATATTTTCAAAATCTCCTACAACAACAACAACAACAACATCAAGCCTTTATCCAACTACGTGGGGTCAGCTACATGAATCCTTTTTCTCCATTGTGTCCTATTAAAAGTCAAATTCTCGTTTAAATCTAATAAAGAAAGGTCTTTCCTAATATTTTCTAACCAAGTCTTTTTAGGTCTACCCCTACCTTTCTTAACATAAGTCAAATCTAATACCTCTACTCTCCTAACCAGATCATCGCAAGGCCGCCGTTTTATGTGACCAAACCATCTAAGGCGACTTTCTCTAATCTTATCTTCTACTGGAGCTACTCCAACCTTTTCATGTATATGCTCATTTTGTATCCTATCTATAAGGGTAAAGCCACTCATCCACCTAAGCATCCTCATCTCTGCCACACTTAACTTAGTATTATGCTTCTCTTTTAAAGGTCAACATTCGACACCATAAAGCATTGCAGGCCTCACTGCCATCTTATAGAATTTTCCCTTAAGTTTGAGGGGTACATTTCTATCACATAACAAGCCCGATGCATTCCTCCAAACCATCCAACTTGAATTCTGCTGATAATATCCCCATCTATTTCACCATCACTCTGAACAACAGATCCAAGATATCTAAAACGTGTACTCTTATTAATGACTTGATCGCCCAAAGTCACAATCCCCTCACTAGGTCTATTACTACTAAATTACACTCCATATATTCCGTTTTAGATCTACTCAAGCGAAAACCTTTAGACTCTAAAGTTGACCTCCATAATTCAAGTTTACCTTCAACTCCCTCTCTAGTCTTATCAACAAGAAGAATATCATCAGCAAAAAGCATACACCAAGGTACATCTTCTTGCAAATGTCTAGTGAGAAGATCCATGACTAAAGCAAAAAGATATAGGCTTAAGGCTGATCCTTGAAATCTCCTAATAAAATAATTTTATTACAATGCTTTGTTTACAAAATTTATCATCCCAATTTTGGTTACAAAGAAAATTAGGATGTTAAATATTAACCATTCATATTGATCACGATGGAGAGTTTAAAAATTAGAAATTTGAATCTTTTTGTCACGAGTTAGGGATAAAACATAACTTTTCTACCCCTAAAACTCCTTAGTAGAATGTAATAGCTGAGAAAAAAATAGAACTTTGGTAGATGCTGCTAGGACCATACCAGCTAAATATTCTCTCCCTAGATACTTCTATAAAGAAGTAGTAAATATTGCTTTATATTTTTTTAATAGTGTGAATGTTATATCTAAATTAAATATGATACCCTATGAATTCCTTAAGGGTAGGACACCCAATCATTCTCATTTACATGTCTTTGGGTGTAGATATTTTATCTTGATCAATGGAAAATCACCCTTAAGGAAATTTTATCTTAAGCAAAATAAATGAGTATTCTTAGGTTATTCATATGCAGGTATGGCCTATAGAATCTTCATTAAGAGGACCTTCGTAGTAGAAGAGTCTACCCATATTATGTTTGATGAATCATATAGGACCTATGAATCTAAACCAGAATAAGAAGAAGTAGAGGTAATTAAAGAGGTAGAAGAAATTAACCTAAGAGTAGAACCACAAGAACCCTTTCCTAGAGAATGAAGATATTCAAATAGTTATCCTACAGAACTTATCTTAGAAGACCCATCTAAAGGTGTTAGAACTAGGCTTGAAATTAGGAAGGAGGTTAGTCATTATGCATTTATCTCCATGATAGAACCCACCAACATAGATAAAGCCTTATATGATGAATTATGGAACCTAGCAATCAATGAAGATATGAATTAGTTTGTTAGGAATGATGTTTGTGACATAGTGAGTAGACCTAAAGACCAAAGTATTATAGGAACCAAATGGCTTTTTAAGAAAAAAATGAATGATTTTGACATAGTAATGAGAAATAAGGCTATATTAGTAGCTAAGGGGTAAAAAAAAATTAAAGGGATTAATTTTGAAGGGACTTTTGCCTAGTAACTAAACCAGAAGCTATTAGAGCGCTCTTAGCTTTTACTTACTTTAAGGGATTCAAGCTATATCATATAATTATTAAAAGCACCTTTCTAAATAGGGTAATTAATCAGAATGTTTATGTTGATCAACCCCCTAGTTTTGAGAACTCTAATTTTCCTAATCATATATTAAAACTAAAGAAGGCTCATATAGGTTTAAATAGGCACCTATAGACTAGTATAAAAGGCTGAATGCAATCCTTTTAGATAAAGCTTTTATTAAGGATTGTATAAACACCACCCAATTCCTAAAAAAAGAAGGAGAAGACTTACTCATAGTTTAAATCTATGTTGATGATATACAATTTGGATCTACAAAAAAAATATTATGATAAATTCTCAAAATTTATGAATTTATGAGTGATGAATTTCAAATGAGCATGATGGGAGAGCTTACATATTTCCGCCAATTTAGTATGAAAAAATGGAATGATGGAATTTTTCTTAGCCAATCATAGGATATTCTAATTTAGACTTTATTAGATATAGGGTTGATAGGAAAAGCACCTCTGAATTATGACAATTTATAGAATAATCTTTAGTCTCCTAATTCAATAGAAAATAAAACTCTTTAGCTTTATCTACTAATGAAGTATAATATATAACTGTAAAGAGTTGTGCTACACAAGTCCTACAACTTAAATAAAAAATCTTATCTCTCAGACTTCTTTTCAATAATATTATAATTATGTGTGAAAACATCAATGTCATTTGTATCTTTAAAAATATAATCAAATACTCAACGACCAAACTCATAGACATAAGACACTATTTTATTAAAGACCATGTGATAAAAGGGGATAGTAAGCTACATTATGTAGCTACCGAATATCAATTGGCAGATATATTTACAAAACCCCTAGCTTTATAAACTTTTAGCACCTTAAGGACTAGACTAGGTGTCATAGATATTCATGCTCGAACCAAGATGATTTGAAAATTGGAAAAATAAATATTATTGTGTGTTTTCTTTTGAATTGGTTGTATTGCTAATTTTTTTTGTAATTTTTTTTTATTTTATTGAACCTTTCCTGGTCATCACACATCACTTTTATGAGTTTTGTTTACATCGTACTGTACGATTCCATATCGTATTGAATGATATTAACAAAAATACCAAATCACTACTCCCAGCACATCCAATGACTCTGATTGATTAATCATTGGTGATTGTACTATACAAATACCTACTTTGTAATGTACGATACATGTGGAAATAGATATTGGATGAATTTAATTTGATCGGTATGATATTTAATATCGTATCGTACTATATAAATGCTTATTTATATAGAACAATTTGACTAGTCAATGATCATCCAGTCTAACACCTCAGGGAAAACATATTCTCCCTAATTATCTATTACGATTATAATTGTGGGGAAAATAAATGCCTCACAGATTTGAAGATCTCCTATTTTGTAATTGACTACTGCATTGAGAATAAACTACTATCTCAAGAGATTGACACCATATTTTATATTGGATTCAATGTCAAAATAGGTTTTTGTAAAATAACATTTCTATAACTAAACACAATTAAAAAAAAAAAAAAACATATCATTGTGAAATATGAATATGAAGTTCTATAGAATGTGTTTAAAAATAGAAATGGAGTTTTAAAAATCTAGTCATTCATTTCATTAGATGTAACCAGGAAAATACTACATCATCTTAAAAAATGAATGTGATATTCTTCAAGATATTTAAAATAAGAATAAGTTTTATAAAATTCATCATTTCTAAGATCAAATATATTAATGAGGATGTTATCTCATATGGGAAGATGATAGTAAAATTCTACTTGTATATTTAAAGTTAGAAATAAACTAGAAATGAAATCTATATTCCTGGAGTTTTTTTTCTTATTTTATATAAAAAAAAAACAAGGCTTATTTTAATCTATAGTTATAAAATCCATATAAGTGTATGCCTCTATAATTAATTACATCCTAAGAGGGGTGCTCTTGAGAAAACTCTTGATTCGAGCCTTAATTTCATATCCTTTGATTACAAACTAAAAGAAAATGAAAGAAATAAGAATTTTCTCAAGGAGAAAGCTCAACGTTAAATAATTCTTAGCAAGTCAAATGAGAAAAAGTAGGATTTGCTAGATTATGAGAGACTCATGAGCATCCCCAGTCTATCTTAAGTTGGGCTTTAATATTTTAGGGAGAGAATTTTCATGTTTAAGTTGATATTTTATTAGAAAGGTATGATTATATTTTTGAAGGTTGTAGGCTTAAGATTTGAAATCTATCATATAACCTAGATCTAAATTGGTTACTACAGAGTAGGGAACCAAACCTATCTAATGAAGTGAAATTTGGACTTGCACGACCTAGATTTGGGAGCCAACTAACTACTCATGCTCTTTAAAATCATTCGTCTGATCTTTTTATAAAAGATGGGTAGAGACATTATTTAAGTTTTGAAGAATTGGGGCCAAAATTTAGAACAATTCCTAATTGGCCCCTTTACTCAAGTAGGGTGATTTGATGATTTAAAGTAAAATATGATTAAAATTTTATACACCTTTAATTTGTATCTAAAATAATGCATACTAATTGTTTCGCATCCATAAAATAATTATCAAGCAGTATAAAAATTAGGCTTAAAATATATTTTTTATTAGGAATTACATAACATATCCTTGATAGAACTACTCCCTAAAAGGCTAGGGGATCTGCCAAACTCGCAGGCAGGGAGGTTCCTAGCAAGGAAGAAAAAGTAAAAATATACATTAATGTTGACTATTAATAGTCTTGTGCATACTTCTTAAATCATTAGTGTTATTATATGAGCTTAAAAATTTTAATTAAATTTTTAATATGAAAGATTTTATTGATATCTTCATGAGCCTCTAATCATATCCAGGCTAAAATAAAATGCGACATACAAGAAAGAAACTTAGAAAAAGGAGGCAATTTTTACTTCTCAATTAATGTAAACAATCAATATCAAATTAACTAATTAAATAAATTAAACGTTCATATAACAACTGCCACTTTATTTATAATCCAGGGTCTGTAAAAATTAAAAGTGGTTTAGTATCACTGATAACAACCCAAATTCTAATCCAAAGATTGATGCAAGTGACTTTCAGTGAGATATTTTATCTCTTCACTTCTTCATCTTTTCTCCTTTTTTGAGCTCATTAGATTCTTTGGTTCTCGATATCCAAATGAAAAGAAACTCATCCCCGGAGGGACATTTTTTTTTCTGTTTGGATATTAAAGTCATCCTAACTTGGATCTCCAAATGGAAGGAAACTCTCTCCTAAGGGATGTTCCCACCTCAAAGTTACACTTTCACAACACTTAACTTAATGAAATAACATTACATTTCATAAATAAAAGAAAAAAAAAATCTAAGACTACCTACAAGGTAATCCTAAGAAATTCAAAATTTAAATCATCTCAAGGAGTTATATATAAAATTAAAATTAAATCAAAACCATGCTTGGCAATGCACTTTTAATTTAAAAAGGGACTTAGCATTTTGCACATGCAGAAAATTTATCAATTTTAAAGCTTAATTTTTTTCCCTTTGATTTGGCCCTGTATGAGCATTGCCACCTACAAAAAATTTGTGGGCATCCAAGTCATTCCTAACCTAGGTTAATCTACCACCCATTACATTAATTCATAGATTATAGAAATAAATAAACATTAACATCATTCAGATCATTACAACCAATATACAATAAAAACCCTAAAAGGACTAACTCATAGCAGTAAAAAGCTAATACTCACCTGGCCTAAAGCAAAAATTTATTATCCTAATCAAATAAATATAAGTGTGTGTAATAAGTTGTGTAAATTTTGGGTATTCTAGGCTTAATATTAATTGAAGTTATCTAAAGATTAAATTTAGTTTATTAAAAGGTAAAGGTAAATTTGATGTTTAAATTTAAGTTTTAGTTTTTTTAGTATTTCTTAAGTTCATTTTTGATTGGATTTTAATTATTAAAGTTTATCAATACTTGATTATTTAGGGTGTTTTAATTAATCATTTTTTAGTCCTTATTTGTTTATTTGATGATTTATTAAAAACTAATAGTTAATTATTTACTTTGATGATTTAATTAATTTTTTATTATTTATTAAATTTTTAATGGTATACTGAAATTTTAATGATTTATTTAATTTTCTATTATTTATTCATTTTTAATTACAATTATTAATTTTAACTTAATATTAACATCTTTCTAAATTTTATTTGATATATATTTTAATTTTTTTTATAAATTTTTATCAATTTTTCTAATTTTATTTAATTATTTATATATATATTGTTATGTTTTTTTTAGTTTAATATTCATGTTTAATATTCATGTTTAATATTTATGTTAATCTTATTATAAGTTATGGGGATTTATGTACATACCACTTTATTTCATGCTATTTACATATCCAACACTCAAAAATATTAATATTACAAGCCTACCACCCATATACAACTTTAATATCAAATATATCACTAACATATTTCATTCCTACCACTCATTCAATCCTATAAAATTTAATATTTTATTTCATACACTCATATTTGTTCTATGGATGGTAGACATGTAATATTAATATTTTGAGTGTTAGATATGTAAATAGCATGAAATAAAGTGGTATGTATGTAAATCCCCCTATAATTTAATATTTGTTTATGTAAAGAAAAATTATTTTATTTGAATATCTTTTGTTTATGATTTTATTTATCATTTTTATATTTATCTATGTTAATTTAATTTATAATTTTATGATTTCAATATTGATGTCTATTATTTATGTATATACTTTTATTTTAATTTAGGGTTGATTTACTTTTACTAAATAAATGAATATTATTTATTATTTTATGATTTTAGTTTGTATATGTCTTATGATTGGTTGTAATTATCATATTAAAATTTAATACGTCCTAAATCATTTGAAACCAACTATTCTAATGGGAGATAAGCTAAGGGTAATCAAAATTAAATTCAAGCGCTCCTAATTACTAATGTTGTTTCCAAACATACGATCGATGGGTTTGAGTTGTAACTAACAAACTAATTTTAACTTGCAAATTAAATTCAATTATAAGATGCATAATAAAATAAAGACAAGGGTTTTTAAAAGGCCCTAAGGTTGGAAGAATGTAAAACACACTATGGGGCTTATGAGCCTTAAAGCCATCTAAGTTTAGAATACTAACCTACATAAGAGCTAATGTCTGGTGATATACACCCGTAGCACGTCCACCTAGTAGCAATGGATGTGACTGATCTCTTTAAGTTTTTTGTTCACCATGGTTCCGCATAGTTCATGCAAAAATAAAAGTAGAAAATTGGTCATACCATGTTAATATTAAATAAAAATAATTGAAAAATACAATTAAATTAAAACATACCATTTTTTAGGCTTGCACATCGGTTTGTTGACTTTCTTTTGGGAGGAGAAGAATAGAGAAGAGAGAGAGAGAGAGAGAGAGAGAGAGAGAGAGAGAGAGAGAGAGAGAGAGAGAGAGAGAGAGAGAGAGAGAGAGAGAGCTTAACCTTTTTTTAAAACTTTCAATTTATAACAATCTCCCGAACAACTCGATCTTTTTCTAAGATTTATACAATTCACCCTTCAACTCACTCACACACTTTGATTCTCAACATATATATATATATATATATATATATATATATATATATATATATATATATATATATATATATATATATATACTTCATTCTCCCAAAACATACACATGTTTTACTTTCCAAAATTCATATAATTCACTATTCAAAGTTCACACACTCTACTTCTCAAAGCATTTCACTTTTAAATAATACACTTTTCAAACACTTAAATTTTAAACATATACTTTTCAAAAACACTTTACTTTTGAATGCATATATACTTTTTAAAACACTTCACAATTCCACACATACACTTTACTATTGCTTTTCAACTTTTATACATTTAACTTTTCAAGTCATTCCCAATTCGCTTTTCAACAATCATGCACTTCACTTTTCCACACATACATACACTTCACCTCACTTTTTCGAAATTCAAACACTTCATTATGATCACACACTTCACCATTAAAAATATAAACTTCCCGTTTTGTTTTCCAAAACAAATACACTTTACCTATCAAAATATACACATATCACATCTTAAAATCACACAATGTTATACATTTTACTTCCCATAATACATACTTCACTTCACCAAATTATACACACATTTTACTATTCAACTTATATGTAAAATCCACTTTACGTTTCACTTAATCATAGACTTCACCATTTAAAACTCACATACTTAACTTTACTATTCACCTACACACACTTCACTTTTTTTTAAATCCATACAATTCACTATACTATTTACATACACCTTTCACTTCACTATTCAATATACACACTCTTCACTTTACTATTCACATATAAACTCTTTCATTTTTCAAAATTTACACACTTCACTTTACTATTAATATATACACTTCACTTCTTAATACACACTTTCTAATATACACATAAAATAGTGCAAATTACCTTGTACAAATTTTCATCACCAAGGATTATGTTGCATATGAGAAGAAAAAAGAGCAGGCTCACATATTTCTTTCCAATAAATCTAAGATATCTACCAAACTTATAATAATATTGCATAAAATATATGAATGCTCTCTAACTCATTTCTCCAAAATACTTTACAAGAGACTTGTGAATGCTTTCCATTGAAAAAGAAAACCTATGAATGCTCTATAAAATTTCTAAAATAGGTTTGGAGAATAAAAATCATGCAAATTTACATATGCTTCATTGCCAAAGTGGTTTAGAGAGTAAAAAGAGTAAAAAATTGCACCTAGTTCACCTTCAACACAAATTGTAGAACAATAGGAACAAAAATCTACATCTATTTTAATTCCAAAATAGTTTAGAGACCAAAAAGAGATCAAATTCCAAATGTAATTTAAGAGAAAGGATATATGAAACCACTTTATTTCCTATTTAATAACTTACATCCTCTAATGTAGTAATTTAGCTTTTATCTATCTAACAGTTATATAAGCATACCCTAATTATATTATTCATTTTAAACTTATATTGTAGCTACCAATTATTACTTCATGGAACAAAAGGGAGGCTCGTACAAATCCCATTCAATTCATCTTTCAAATGCCATTCTTCATTAACATTAACTATCCATCCAAAATTTCTTCATGAGAGTTAGGGTAAGCATCACATAAAGGAAAGATAAATATAAATAAGGTAGCATCTATACCACTTTCAATAAAGGTTCTATCTAGGAGAAATTTGTTAAGCATCTCACACCAAGCTTTATGTTCTTGCTTTAGTTAGTATAATGCCTTTTTCAATTAATACACATGGTTAGGAAAGGTTGCACTTTTAAATCCAGAGGGTTGTTCTACGTAAACTTCTTCCTTGATAACCCCATTCAGTAAGACACTTTTAACATCCATCAGATATAATTTTAGGCCTCTAAAATATACAAAGGCTAATAACTCTAATGGATTTGATTCTAGCAGTAAGGGAAAAGGCCTCCTAAAAATCAACATCTTCTATTTGATTTTACCCCTTAACAACTAATCTAGCTTCATTTCTAATCACTACTCATGAATAATTCATCTTATTTTTGAACACCCACTTAGTTCATACAATACTCTAATACTTAGGTCTACTAACCAATTCACATGCATCATTCTTAACAAATTGGTTAAACTCTTCTGATATAGTTATGATCCATAATTTATTCAATAGCGCTTGATCTACACTAATGGGATTTACCATATAGATAAATATTGAATGACTAATCTCGTTCCTAAGCCCATTCCTCATAACTTCTATAGATGGATTTCCTAAGATATGTTCTCCAAGATGACTAGGTGATATTTCCATTCTCTAGGAAATTGCTCCTGAGGTTCTTATCGATTTCCTAGATCAATGGATTATACTCCTTAAGTAACCTCTACCTCTTCCTCTTCTAACCTAGGCTCTCTAGATTATCAAATTGATCAAATACCACTTGAGATGACTCCTATACAACTATGGTCCTTATACTAAAAATCATATATGCTTTACCTAAAGAAAAATAATTGAAGAAGACTCCTTTATCAAACTTCATGTCAAATTACCTAAAAATGATTTTTCATTAATAAGAATAAAACACTTACACCCAAAGACATGAAGATGCAAAAGATTGGGCATCCTACCATTAAGAAATTCATAAGATGTCTTATTGAGTTTGGGTCTAATCTTAACCCTATTTAGAATATAATAAACATTATTCACTACTTTTATCGAAAAATATCTATGGAGAGAATATTCAGCTGATGTATCCCTAGTAGCTTTAACTAAGGTTTTATTGTTTGTTTTAGCTATCCCATTCTACTGAGGGGTCTTAAGTGTTGAGTCTAGTAATTAGGTTGTTAAGCCTAAGTTAATGTCCCAAGGCTACCAAGAGGGGGGGTGAATTGGTAGTTTTAAAAATTTTAATCCATCTTAGAATTTAAGTTGAACCGAAATGAAAATTTTTCTTTTAAGTTTTTCTAGAAAATGTTTTTCAACCACAGAGTTCTTAAAAATTAAAAAATAAAATGCGGAAACGTAAAAACTGTAAAGTAAATGACACCAGATTTATAGTGGTTCGGTCTATAACCAGACCTACATCCACTCCCCAGAGGCACCCTCTGAGTATTGCACTAATACCAAAAGTGACTCTCCTTTAGCACCCACAGCAAGGCGGAGAAGCCTTTACAACACACTCTTTTCACCACTACCCGGTGCGGTACATAACCGTCCGTCCTTTCACACTCTCCTAGTGTGGGCAGAGAACCGTCCGTCCTTTCACACTCTCCTAGTGTGGGCAGAGAACCCTTCAGCTGTTCACACTCTCTAAGTGTAGGAAGCAATCCTTTCGGCTATTCACACTCACCAAGTGTCGGCAGCGAACCGGATCTCCTTGACAGATCTTCTCACAAGAAATCTAGAAGGAAGAAGGAAAAGAGTGAAGTAATCCCAATTCACAAGTAGAGATTCTTACCTTTGAACTCCAAGTGAAGCCTTCACGCTCCAGTGGTAGGAATCCTCCTTTGAGTGCACTCTCACACTCTCTCCTTAGCTATTCTCTCAAGAGACACGAAGATCAAAATGACAAAAAGATTTGGTGGCAGTCTAATTTGGACTATTTATGCAAAAGACAAGAAAAACTGCCCAAAAATTGCAAAATTTCAATTCAGTACGCAGTGGATCGTCCCGTATGATCGTGGATCGTCCTGGACGATTTTACTTAAACGCTTTGAAACGACCCTATTTGTATATGTATACGAAATATCTTCGTACACGCTGATCGTCCCGTACGAACTAAGTTCATTCGGTATGAATGGTTATTATTAGGTCGGTTTTAGAAAACTGCTGAAAACCGTTCTAAGTCGGTTAATCGTCTGGACGAAAATTTGATCGTCTGGACGAAATTTTTACAGAGAGCAACTCGTTTTTTGACGATAATTAATTTCGTCTGAATGAAAATTTTACAGAGACCAGATCGTCTTGGACGATAATTAATTTCGTGTGGACGAAAATTTTACAGAGATCAACTCGTTTCTGACGATAATTAATTTCGTCTGGACGAAAATTTTACAGAGACCAGATTGTCCTGGACGATAATTAATTTTGTCTGGACGAAAATTTTACAGAGAGCAACTCGTTTTCTGATGATAATTAATTTTGTCTAGACGAAAATTTTACAGAGACCAGATCGTCCTGGACGATAATTAATTTCGTCCCGGATGAATAAGACTTAGAAAATTTTTCAAGCCAGTTCCTATTCGTTCTATGTGCTCAATAGGAGATAACTGTCTGATCGTCCCGTACGATCGGATATTGTCCCGTACGATCAGTATAAATTTTATATGATCTCCTTATGTGTGTGTGTATGTTTTTATTCACTCAATTACAATCACTCCCTAGCAAATTTAATTCAAAGAAAATCACAAGCTTCAAATTCACAAAGTATCTCATGTTGAATTTGATTTGAAGTCTTCGTAGTCTGGAGTTTGATTTTCCTGAAATGTTAGTACACACAAGAGCAAATACAAATCTTCTAAAATTGTTTCGAGATAACTACACATTTGAACAATAATGTTTGGAATCATCAAAACTATACAAGTTGCAAAAATGTAAAGCATGCAAATAGCAACTATCTTAACACTAAGGGTAAAAAAATTATGTTAAATTTCTAGCTCCTTATAATAAAACTCAAACTTATCATTCTTAAGTTCTTCATATTGACCACTATGGGTAGTAGATATCTCACATCCTAACTTTCTTTAAATCCAAGTGGAAAATTTTCTTAATTTCTCAAATGATTCATTTTTATGAAATAAAAAAATAGAGTATTCATCAATAATCACATACCCAAAGGTCTTCTGACCTATGATGGTTATGAAAATAAGCCCATATATGCTTATATACAAGATTTCTAATAGCCTAGAAGTGGTGATATCCCTAATGGAATAAAATGAAGATTTTATTTATTTTTCTAATTTGAGGAATCACAAAGGTGGTCCTTCAACAAATCTAACTTTGGTATGCCTCTAATTAGGTCTTTCTAAGTAATCTTCATTTGGGTTTTCTTGCTTATATGACATCTTCTCCTATGATGTAGTTAGGAATTATCAGCAACAGATTTAAGACACAAAGAATTTGAATAATCACACATTTCAAACCAAGCATGTAAATATTATTAATTCTTTTATCTTCCAAAATAATTTTTCCATTTAAGCTTAAGTGACATCTAGTAGATATAAATTTAATATCAAAACCTTAGTCATAAAGTTGACTAATACTTAGTAGGTTATACTTCAATCCATCTACTAACAAAACATTTTAAATAATATAGTTGTTAGAGTTTCTAATCATACTTGTACACACCACTTTTTCCTGGTGGTGTTATAAGGTATATACTGCAAAGGGTGGCTATGTGTCTTACCATGCAACAAGAATAACACTTAACACATGGAAATAGATTCACTGACCTATATGTGTGGTAGTGCCTTCTTCTAAGGATGTGAGATGCTAGTTGTGAATTAGGGTTATACCATTATATTAGTGTAGGTGGTGGTTCATTATTTAGAAGTGCATGAAATTTCTCTCTCAATAATTCATTTTCACTCTTAAAGCTATCAACTTCAATTTTGAATGCATGCTCACTATGGTCTAATTTAGTTTTAGTGTTTTTAATTATTGTATGATTCTTCTAAGTTAGTATGATTAGGTTTTAAGGATTCGAACAATTTAATTAACTTAAGATGCTTCTTGTTTAGATCATCAAACTCATCAGGTAAAATAGCATGTTCTTTATCTAAAGAACATGCTTAGTTTTAAGATTATTATGCTCTTTTTGTAGTTCAGAAAATTTCAAGTTCAAACTACCATGGAGTTTCTTTAGTTTCCTATATGATTCATGCATTTTTTAGAGATAGCTACTAAATCATCATATGTGAGTTTACATACATCATCTTGATTAGGGTGATCAATTCTATCATTCATCATAAAACATAAATTAGTTACAACCTCCACAAATTAATGTTTTGATGAATCTGAGGTGAAATCTGCCCCAAAATCCTTCTACATCATTTGCTTACCCTTCATGAAGTTTTATTTCCTCTCTCCATTCTCCATGGTATGGTGAGCTTTTAGGTTGGGGTAGTCAAATTTTAAGTATCATGGTTTCCTATATTCAAAATAAATAGTGTCAGAGGAAACCTTAGTAATTTTACCTGATTTAACTTTAGTCCAGTGTTAATGACGTCTGTTCTTTCTCTTCAAAAGACTCTTAAATTATCAAGTCATTAATGTTATATTATCATTCCCATTAGTAGAGCTATGAGTTTCTAAATTATTTAACTTCAATACCACTACCTATTTTTCCTCTGCCCTCTGAATCCAAAAGTCTTTTACTCACACTTTACCTGTAGGTAATGAGTGAGCCAAGTAATTAACAATATAATAGACATCATATCTTTAAATTCACATATAGCAGTAATTTTTTTATCATAGTTATTAGATAAATATTATATAATTTTGTTAACTTTCTCTATGTTTGATATTTCTCTACCTAAAGCATCTAGAGATGTCCCTATCTTAGTAAACCTGGTGTAGATGTCTGAAATAGTCTTGTTTGGTTTCATGCAAAAAAAATCATAGTCATGTAATAATATATTTAAACGAAATTGCTTGACTATATTTTATACCCTTGTATATAATGCATAGCCTATACAAGATCTCCTTACTACTCTACAAGTAGAAACTCTCATATAATTTTTGGATTTAAGTTCACAGAAAAAAGTTGATATATTTAGCATTCAGTTGTGCAAAGTCCCTATCCTCCTAAAGCAATTCATTAAAAGGAAATTCTTCGTTGATGACATTCATAATATAATATGATGGTTTATATTTTACTTGAATCATGTGCCACATGTGATAGCCAATAGATCATAAACATGTTTACATTCAAAATTTTCAAAAATCATATAAAATATTGCCAAATAATGGAGAAAGTATTACTGAATATCCCTTCACAATATTTTAATTCTCAAAGTGTCTCATGGTTTATTCTTTTTCAAGGTTTTCTAAAATGCTAATTTTAAGACCCACTCTGATACCAATTAAAAGTTCAAGTCAGGTTGTAGAACCTTGTTGAACTATCCTAGTCACTCTAAGAAAGAGAGAGAGAGAGAGAGAGAGAGAGAGAGAGAGAGAGAGAGAGAGAGAGAGAGAGAGAGAGAGAGAGAGAGAGAGAGAGAGAGAGAGAGAGAGAGAGAGAGAGAGAGAGAGAGAGAGAGAGAGAGAGAGAGAGAGAGAGAGAGAGAGAGAGAGAGAGAGAGCAGGGAAGAGGTGAACTGGTTATTTAAAATTCCTCTAAATGAAACCTTGATTATTTAAACCAATAAAAAATGTAAGGGAAGGAACTTAATAAAAATATAATTAAGCTCTTTTTTATTCGTAATAATACTAAATGATAAATATTTTGCTTTATTTTCTTTCTTAATTTTAATTTTAATTTTCAAAAAAAAAATCAAACCAAACAAAGCTTGATAATCCAATCATAGATTTGTAGGAATATTAAATGTGTAGAAAATTAAAATGAAGAAAAAATGCTGAAAGTAAAGAAGAATGATAAAACCAAATTTTATAGTGTGGTCAAAATTTGACCTATGTCCACTCCTCGGATTCCTCCTCTCCGAGTATTGATCTAAATTTTTAATGATTCTTCTTTAGCCCCTATCGTAAGATGGAGAAGCCCTTACAAAATCTCTTTTATCAACCCAATGTGGTAGAGTTCCAGAATCTTTTCACCCTCCTGGTGAGGAAGAGTACCTTGAATCATTTTTCACCATCCTAGTGAAGGAAGAGAACCTTAGAATCTTTCTCCACTCACTAGGTGAAGGCAGAGAACTTGGATCTTTGGCCTTGAAGACTTTCTTGCTAGAGAAACCGAAAAGACTAACAAAGATACCTGGAGAACTCAAGGCAAATGCTTTTTTGGAGCAACTGTTTAATCCCCCTTACACTACGTCTCCCTCTCACTTAACTTCTCCTTCTTCATCTCTAAGCTCTAATCTCTCTAGAGCACCCTTATTGAATTTTATCAATAGCCAAAGACCTCTTCAGCACCTTATATAAAATTTTAACTACAAGGCTTAATAATACCTAAAAATTTAACTTTATCACTTATGATCATACAATATGACTAGGGACTGTACTATATGATTGACACAATTTATCTCGTGAGTCCTGTACGAAGAGTAGGGGACCTGTATGATTAGTTCAATTTCTTGAATAGAACATCTAGTATGAGTTCATGATCATGCAATATGATTAATTTAATCGAATAAGCGTTTTGTCCAACACGATCATTGTAGATTAAATATACTACTAGGATAAAATCTGGTCATATAGTATGATTAAGGAAATTATGTGGTATGATCTTAAGGATCAATTAATGATGATTTGATTGACTAATCTTAGGATAATATTAGGCAAAATTTATTGATATCGTACCGTATGATAAGTATCATACCATACAATTAGTTCATATTTTGAATTTTAAAATATTACCTAATTTGTGATCGATCTTGGACCTCCAAAGTCCGTAAATCCTTAACTATATCCTAGTACATCTCATATATCTCAAACCACAAAAGGAAAATAGTTTCTCCCAAACTCACCAAAATATCATCATACCAATTACATGATAGGTCATAAACCATGAAGTTAAACTACTACCATTACTATTTTACCATCATTTTGGGAAAAAAGAATAAGATCTTCATTATTTCATATTGTTGCTATTACTATAGGAAATATAATCATTTTGATGGATAAAACAACAAAAAATATTTAAAATCTGTTGGACATCAGCATAAGATTAAAAGGTAATGGTATTTCAGGCATCAAAAAAGAATTTTTTATGGGTAACTTTTGTCAGAAACATATTTCATGGATTTTCAAGTTCTCTTCGATTAATTTAGGACAAGAAAAATGATAGGTTTTGGAGAAATTACAGGCAAACATTTTGCTAGAATTTTTGGTGGTTACCGGTGAATATGTTCACGAGAAGTATTGGCAAAAATTTTGCTAGCAATTTTTCCAAACATTTTGGCAAATATATCAACAGTTTTACACTAATATTTTTGGTGGATATTTCTACTAGTTATCCACTAGAATTTCAAACAAAAACTTTGCTGAAATTTATGAACTAAATTTTTCATATCAACCATTTCTAGGAGAAATTCCATCAGAAATCTTCCAAAAACCTATAGCATAAAAAATAAAATTATTCTCATGTCAATTAATCTACAATACAATAATACAACATAAGAGAAATATGTTATATAGTAAAACCTTTATAATATTTTACAAATACTTATAACATTATATACAATAAAAACATAATTGCATCAAATTTTACTTAAGTTATTCTCAAAATGTTCTCAAACACATCTAAAAGTTCTTATACATAAAAATAAACAAACATATACAATCTACTCAAAATTAGTTCCCTCAGTCTCGCAAGGTGATGCAGACACTTGTTGCTTTCAACTAAACTGCTCCCTGATTCTTTGAAGTTCCTCAAATATTTAACTTTTTTGTATTTTCATGTTTGCTTATGATGTTTGTACATGCTCCAACTGATATTAATTGCCTCCTATTTTGGACATTAAAGCTCCACAAGTCCGAAAATATGTGTTATAATTTTTCCAATTACTTGAATGGTGAAAAATTTACAATCCAAAAATTTAAATTTGCTCAAACTTGAATATAAACCTCCGTTGAGCTCCAAAAGTTCCAAAATTGGATATGAAATGTAGAAATATGGTTTTACAGACCCCAAAATGTGAAATTTTGATTGTCCGGGATAAAAAATTGGGCTTGGACTCATTTTGGTGGCCGGACGAGCCTACCGACTGGCAGGCCACTGGCCTCCCCTGCCGGTGGTGGCCCATGTGTCAACTTGGGCTGAAGGGGCCCGTGAAGTTCCCCTTAGGAGCACAATTATCCCATTTTTTTAAATATTAGGGCCCAGTTTTAATTTTTATTGTATGTCAGGCCCGCAGCTAAAATGCCTCTTGCCACTTAATTTTTTTATTTAATAAATTTTTATTTTTTTGAATAATTCTAAAAGTAATAATTTTGGACCCAACAAATTATGAAAAATTCAAAATACTTCTAAAAATTTCATTACCTCATATTTTCAAAAAGTTTCCCCCTTTCACACCCCCCCCCCCCCCCCCCCCCCCCCTCTTTTTGTCCTATAAATACACCCCTCGGGCAGGGGGGAAATGCACCTCTTCTCATCCTTCCTTCCCCTTCTAAGTTTTTTACATTTGAGGCATTCCACTTCTATTGGTAGGTGGCATCCCCTACTCAAATTAGTGCCCCTCTTTTATGTAGAAGTTAGAATTTTCCACTTTTTTTTCTCACTTTCTCCCCCATTTTTTTTCTTACTCCAAAGGCATTCTATTTTTTAGGTAGGTGGCATCCTCTAATCAAATTTAGTTCCCTCTTTAGTATTGAAGTTCAAATGGGTGACCACTCCACCACCAAATTTCCTTCGAGATCACCCTACTGTCCAATATGAGGGTCTGAAGAAGACTCAAAAAGTGGACAAATCTAATGATGTCGTATTCATAATAACTAGTGATTCCTTGATCATTTTCAAGAAGAAATTTTACTTTCCTAATTATCTTATGATAAAAATTCCTTAAAATATGCTCATGTGTTATTCACCTCCCCCAAGATTTTTTTAAGGTGTACAAGTTTAGTTTAGAAGTGTGGCTACTATTTCTACCTCCTCCATAGTTGATTGACATTTTTAGCGACATGTGGAGTTAGTTTATCCCAGATTTCTAATAGAGCCACGTCAATCATAATGGGATTTATCGTGTTTTTCAAATATTATGGATGGGTATAATCTCTAGAGTGCCTTTCTCTGATTGGTAGACTTATTGGTGATATGAATGGGTATATCTCTTTCAGATCTATGTGGCTGAATATTCGCACTCGACACCCATCAAAGAGTTGGGTTGGTGATTTTTCTTTGTGTAGAATGACTGGAATCTGCTTAAAATGGGAAAAACTGAAGGATTTACCAATTCTCATACACGTTAGAATAGAGGATTTATTGAAGATGCTCAATCTTCCTGATGTCGACTCCCTTCACTATGAGATTTACTAATTAAGTAGATATATAGATAACTAATATTTGTTTAATGTGAGACTATCTACTCAGGTAGGGAGATTACGTGCTCGTAAGCTAAAGAAGTTGTCCAAAGTCCCATAGGCATTTATCTAACCTTCAAAAGCTCCACCTAAATGATTACGGAACGAGGGTGATCCAAATGCATCCAAAAGGAAAAAGGTGGAGGAGACTTTGACAATCACTAGAAAAGGTCACTATATCTCTTCATCCAAGTCATATATTCTCGAAGATATTTTAAAATATCAATTTGTTGGCCATCAATGGACCAAGGAATTAGTGAGTTCCCATTCTCTTTTTTGGTTTTTTCTTTTTGCATTCTTATAAGGATATGTCCCTTACAAAACATGTCTTATTATTTAAGTTAATGCAATGTATGGATCTTGAAATAAAAATGACCAAGACCTTAAATGACTAGATAATAAATTTGTGAAGGTGGAGTATCTCCAGCGAGAGTACAAGAAAAACATGATGGAAAGATAAGCAACATGAAGGTTATGGAGGAGCAACTAGTATAGTGTAGGGATAAAATTGACAATAACGGCAACTTCAACCTTTTTACAAAATTAATAGGACCACCTTGCATATTGAGTAGGTGGATGCACAAATAGTAATCAATCAGCATATTAAAGATTAGCAAGTCCCTGAGGAGAAGATTGTAACCATTGAAAATGGGAACAAGAGGCTCTAGAGTTTGTTGTCAGAGAAGGAAGCCATGTCCAAGTCAGAAATACCAACTTCAGAGTCATAAGATAATTTAAGAAGTTGGTTCTATAAAAAAAATTAAAAAAAAAATAAATAATATAAAAATAAGTTGGTTACTATAAAGAAGATCATCCAGGATCACATTCAAGAAGCTCGTGATCATATATATTATATAGAGGTGAAGGGCTTGGAGTTGGAGTGTATGGAGAAAGGCTTTATTAGAGATGTTTTGGAGGGTGTCTGTTTAGTGCAACGTAAGACTGGAACTAAGATCGATGGGTTGACACCTAGCAAGGCAAATAAAAGACATATGGGGACAACAATAAAATACATAACACAAAATAAAAAGTATTATTAACACCTACTGATAATACTTATGAAGGTTTCTAATATTCTAAGTTTGAGAGAGCATCTTCCCATTAATATCCTTTAGATTGAAGGTGTTAGGTTTGACCGTAGTTGCCACCAAATAAAGAGCCTCCCATAAGGGAGAGAGTTAATTTCATTGAGGGCCCCTTCTAGCTGCTTGAATGCTGCATAGAATTAGAAACCTGATTAATATATATCGAGATTTTACCCTTCAGCTGTAGTGACACGAAACTCTTTGGTGATATGCAGCGGTCCTGAGTGTGGCTACATCTCTTACTTTTGGGAGAAGATCCAAGTTATTTCTGAGTGTCTACTCATTGTTACTAAAGTTTAAAGCCTGAACTATATTACTTGGGACTCCAATATCAATTGGTATGACTGTTTTCATACCAAAATAGAGATTGTATGAGATTTTTCTTATAGGAGTTCTTGTAGTGGTTTGATAAACCAGAAAACATTTGGGAGTTCTTCAACCCATTGCCCCCTAGCCTTCCCTAGGTGTGTCTTTATCCCTTTAAGAATTATTTGGCCTCTAACCTTTATTTGCTCATTTGCTTGAGGATGGGTGAAAGCTGTATAGACTAGCTGAATATGAACATCCTTATAGAAAGTTGTAAAGATTTTTCTAGTAAATTGGGTCCCGTTGTCAGTGATGACCCTTACAGAAATGCTAAAAAGATAAATTACATTCTTTTATAGGAATTGTTTGGCATTGGTTTCAATAATTTTAGTCATAGATTCTTCTTCCACCCTTCTAGTGAAGTAATATACAGTCAAGATGATAAAATTTTTCTTACCAGTAACTATAGGGAAGGGTCCTATTATATCAATTCCTCAGTATCGCACCTACGATCCAACCAATTGGGAGAGAATCAATAGATTCTTTTTCGGGAGCGATTCATCCTTCCCGAACGCAGCATACAACTCTCCATTGTACTGCGCTCTTTAAGTGTGCTTGTTCCCCCTTCTCCCTTACCATGGCAAGTCTTTGTGAAATCACTCTGATGGGAACAAAAAAGAAAGCGTTAAGAGACCCTCCTGGACCAACCCTAGACACTCTAAGATCCTTTTTCAAACCTGCACCGACATTCTTTTTCAATTACCTTCAAGTCACGGCGGCTGATCCAGTGGGAAGAAACAACTATGTATCTTTTTGATGAGAATTGAAAGTTTTACATGAGAGAAACCTGTCTTTATATATCTTTTTTTGAGGAAAAAATTCTATCATAATATTGAAATGATTCAACAGATTCCTCAAAAGGAGATCAAAGGAACAAAAATAGAGGGAAAGTTCAAATCTATCATAGAATGGGTACCTCGATTTCATATTTGTACCTATTATAATTCTAAATTATAATTATAAAGATATCTTATGATAAGTCTATCTATTAGAAAGAATATTAAGATAATCTTAATATGAAGTATTTCAGAATAAATAACGAATGTAGAACTAAATGAAGTGTACCTATTCCTCTTTCTACACGAATATGTATGAGAATCCGCTTTCAGAAATTGGAATCAGGCCTGCTATTAATGTAGGTATTTCTGTTTCTAGAGTAGGATCAGCAGCCCAAATTAAAGCTATGAAACAAGTAGCTGGCAAATTAAAATTGGAACTAGCTGAATTTGTAGAATTAGAAGCCTTTGCACAATTTGCTTCTGAAGGATGAACCGGATATGGACAGTTCCAATAAGATTTCATTCTTGAACAAAAATCCATTTTTTGATTTCTTTCATCTATTCCATGACCGGAACAAAGGGGGATACCCGTTACGCCACGATTTTTTTGAATCAGAAGAGAGATTCCCAGAAATGGCGGATATATTCACTCTATCAATAACCAAGCCAGATCTATTGTATCATAGGGGATTTGCCTTTTCTATTGATTCCTACGGGTTGGATCAAAAAAGATTCTTGAATGATAGGGTCGTTCTAGTTATCTAAAAAATGGTTGATTATCTTATCATTAATCTGATCATTAAGAAGAAGAAAGAAGAATATTAGTTTGTTTTTGGTGAACTCTCTTTGATTGTTACTATTTTGGTTTGCATCTCTTCTGAGACCTGGACCTTTTATCATAACTTCTGCTCGTTGCATACCCTGATCAACTAATGTATGAATCGCGTTAAATGCCGCGGCTTGAGCAGCATAGGGTGTTCCTTTTCTTGTGCCTCTGAATCCAGAAGTACCTGCGGAAGCCCAAGAAACAACCCGACCTCGTACGTCTGTAACAATTACAATAGTATTGTTGAAACTCGCTATGACCATAGAGATTAGTTAGATTTATAGAGAGAGTGAATCAATGAATGCTTAAAAGCTTTTGGGATAACTTTTTTATTGTTTTTAAAAATAATTATTTAGTATAAAAATTTCTAATTTATAATATTTTTGTACTTAAAAGCTAATTCATAAAACAATATGAAAGCTATCACAAATGATTCCTAAATCATTGTCCAAAGGGAAAGATGAGACCCCAACAACCAAATAATAACCCACACTACAACATTCCACGGCTCTAAAGCAGCAGCGACCAAGCCAACCACAAAAAATAGCTATTTTTTTTTATTTTCGCTTTCTTCGTTTACCGACTCGAATGATAGTATCACGCATAACACCACTTACGTTCAAATCAAATAAGCCCTTATGCTCCAACACTTCCTTTTCATCAACCTCAGAATGAGAAGATGAAGAGCCTCCAAGCCAATCAACTTGCGCCTCAATAGTTTCCTTGGATCTGAAGCCCACATGGGCATTCAAGGCGTTAGTAGAAAGTAAAACAAATGGAACATCAACAAGCTATTCATTCACTCTCAATCCCATAGAGGAGACTAACACAAGCATATCAGCAGGCATCACAGGAGAAGAAATAGAGGGATCCAACTCACTAGAATCAATATTCTCCACCCCCATATTAACATCATAAAGTTCATTATCACCCACATTCAACAACTCATTACCAACAATAGGACCAACAATGTTAGAACAACCTATCTCAATCCCATCTCGAGGGGTTGCCATAAAGACATGGTTACCCACATCACCATCATCACAACACACAACAACCCCATGCTGCTTTGTTGAAGGGGCACCAACATCAGGGATCACAAAATCAAACTTATCCACCCTCCCCAAGGAAATAATCGACTCAGGCAGCACAATACTAGGACTATTATTTTCCACACTAATAGGATCATCTTTACAAATAGGATCACACTCAATATCACAAATATTATTCAAAACCACTCCTACCCCAACCACATTTTTAATAGGATTAGCTAAATGAGGATTCACAATATTACATTCAAATCTAGCATGACCCAAAACTTTACAATGATGATAGTAGTAAGGAAATTCTTCGAATTCCACTGGTTGGAGATAACCCATAGATTCCAAATAAACCCAAAATTGAATAGGATATCGCTTGGTAACATCAAGCTCAATAAGCGCGCAAGCAATAGAGGGTCTTATACCATTCAAAGTGGTATTATCCATCTGTAAAGGCTGGCCAAACAAAGAACCATGCCCATACAGAATCCGAGGAGAGAACATATGCAGATGAAGATTGCGAAAGGAAACCTAAATGGGGATAATAGGAGATTTAATATTAATATCAAAATATGGAATCCACTTAAATAACTTCATATAACAGTTGCTAATGAAGTAAGACTGATGCGATAACACATGATAATAGTCTAAATCATTCAAAAACTTAATGAGAATGTTCTTGTCATTAAGCAATGTAACAAAACATCCTCCCATCAGCTTAAGATTAAAGAAAAATTTACAGACTGAATCAATTGGTAGTTGCCGGCCACAAAATTTTCTAACAAGTGTAAACTCAAATAGAGCAGTTAAGGCTTTCATTTCTTCATCCAAAATTCACAAAGATGGAATACCCTTGCAAGAGGTGATTCTAAGATTAGGAAATTCTGACCGGGAAGAATCCCCAGAAAGAGCATCCCTAAAAGAATGCGAAGTAAACTTCCCCACTAAAAAATTAAGATCACTTAAATGATTACCAACCATCAAACTGCTAATCGAAAGAAAAACTAGGTATTAAGGAGCAAGGAGAGAGTTTACCCATGAGAACGGATAGGAGACAATGCAGAGGTGGAAGGAGAAAACCCTAGCCATCGTGGTCTCAACTTTATAGTGAAGGATGAGGCTTATCGACAAGGAGATATCAAGCATAAAATTGAATATCACGAACAAGGGCTTTAGCGTCTGGCTTAGTTTGAACAGGAAAATGAAGGAGGAAAAGCTGCCATTAAGGTTGACCCGAACAAGGAAGAGAGATGGAGGAACAAGGAGTTCGGTCCATCCGTCTGGCTCGAGAGAGAGGAGGGCTTGCAGCTTTCTTGAGAGGAACCAACTAGGAAAATAGGAGAGATCTCGTGGATATGGCTCGAGATCCATGGACAATTATTTCATTTTTTGTTTAAAAAGTCTTTAACATATAAGAAGCTTGAGCTAGGGTTAAGAAAATTTAGATCTCTAACCTTTTTGGGTTAAATGTTGTCAATATATTTCTTACTCAATTTTTAATCTAATCATGAGGTAAAATTACCATTTAGTGAAATGAATTAATTCTTAAAAAAATTGGTGTTTGGTGTGTTTTTTCTCTTTGCTTGATTGTTTGATTTTTATTATAATTTTATAATGATTTTATAGTTTCTTCTTTGTGATGTATCTTTTTTTATTATTATTTTTCTTAGTATTTTTTTCACCTTTTTGTGATGTCAAAAGGGGGAGTAGTAGTTTGTTGTTAGATTTTTGTAGGGCTACAAGCGAACCAAGCGTTCGATGAGCTACTCAATGCTCGGTTTGATTAAAGCTCGTTTGTGATCGTTTAACTAACTAAACAAACAAACTTGAACAACATTTTAAATTCTTGATCCTTAAATAAACAAGCTTGAACACTAATGTGTTCGGTTCATTTATGTTCACGAATAACATCATTTGAAGTTCGTGAACAAGCTCGACATTAAGCTCGATTAAAGCTTGAATGGAGAGAAATTCAATTGGTAAGCTTCATTTAAGAATATATTCATATAGATTAATCATATTTTTATTTTAAATAGACAACTGCTTTTATTATAAATTTAATTTTATGAACAAAAGGCATTTCACATTTGTTCATATTTGCTAGATTGTTTGTTAAGATGTTCATGAACAAATTTAATATTTGTTTGTTAAATATGTTCACGAATATAGCTCATTAAGACTTGTTTGTTTAAAGCTCGATAATTATTAAACGAACCAAACATGAACCAAATATGAACCAAACATGAACACCCTTAAATTAAATGAACCAAACATAAACACAAACAGTAAAGCTCGAATCAAACACGAACTAAATTTGAACAAGCTAATCATAAATGAACTCAAACATGAACACTTACATACTCGGCTCAGCTTAGTTCGTTTGTAGCCCTAGATGTTTGCACCTTATTGACCTCATTTTTGTATGAGGTCACTAGGACCAATCCAGACCCTAGGATCAAGACCCTAGGATTCCTCCAGACAAATCTAGACCTTAAGATCTATCTAGGTCCTAGGATTCTTCTAGATTCCAGACCCTAGGATCTACTCTAGACCCTAGGATTCTTCCAGACAAATCTAGACCTTAAAATCCATCTAAACTTTAAGATATTTCTAGACTCAAAACCCTAGGAGCCTTCCAGATTCTAAACCTTAGGATCCCTCTAGAACCTATAACTCTTCTAGATTCTAGAGCCTAGAATTCCTTTAGATTCTAGGGCAAATCCAGATTCAAATCAATCCAGAACTTAATGTAATTGAAACCTCAATCAAAATCCAAGGATAAAGGCCCTGTCTTGAAACCCTTTTCCAAGGATTTTTCAAACACTTCAAAACCTAGTCAAATGATATCTGATTCTGAGTCTATCAATCGCATATTGATAGGACATGTCTCTAGAGGAGACTATCCAAATTTAAGCACATTCTGAGATTTCTAACCCCATGAACTAAATTGAAATCCAAAGGCTGTAAAACCTTCAAATATTTACAGCCTGTGCCACTAGACCTACTACATAGTGGATCCTGACCTTGGGACATTCTCCAAAGCCTTCAATCACTTCTAGACCCTTAATCTTGACATGTTAATCATTAAACTATATTTCGGTGGACCCATTTTGACCCCTAGTTGACTAGGGGTCAAAATGATCAAAATATCCCTTAGGGGTTTGAATACCCATTTCAAACCAAATGACCTCTAAATTGCTTGGAACCACTTCCAATAATTCTCAAATATCATTTCAAACTTATTCAAACTCCTCTAGTCACATCCCTCACTGATTTGGTTTGGGTTAACCACCATGACCCAATCATCAGTTGATTTGGTCAATTGAACCCAATCATGGTCAACTCAAGTTGATATATATCCTTTAAGGACTCATATTCAAGTTTAATCCAAGAAAGAGTTTCAAACATTTAAGACCATCCAACTGCCTACTTTGGATATCCTCAAACTTTCATGAGTCAAATCATATTTGATTTGACTTTGTCAACTCATGAGATTTGGTCAAATCTCTATGATTAAGCCAAACCATCATGTGTATCCAATCAAACCTCATTCAAGCAAACCTTCTACACCCTTAATCTCATTCCAATATATGGTCCAAAATATATCTAAACCCATTTGAAATCAAGACATGTTTCATTTGACCCAGTCAAGTCATTTTGACTTGGTCAAACCCATTTAAAACCCCTTACATTACCTCAAACTCTAATTGCATAGTTTAACCTTCATTCCATCCAATGAGTGGTGCCACCTTGCATGACACATCAGCTACCTTGACCCATTGACTAGTCAAACAGTCAATAAAGGGTCAAAGTAGTCTCCAAGTGGCTTAAAACTTTGATTAAACCTCTTTAGCTCAAATCATAGTTAACCCCAACTATTAAGACTCCATCTAGAACATTCCTAGGCTATTTTCAACCCTTGGATTAGGATCAAATAGCCTTTATCCTTCTTCCCCATGTGTTCCAAAAGACAAATCCCTTTACACCTCATCGTCTTTTTTGTCTTTTTGATTCCCTGCTCCCACCAACTTCTAGGCCACATGGAAAGCATCTAGGGAGTTGTCCAGTTGATCCTAGCCGCCTATTTGATCAGAAGATCATTCAATAGGGTAAAATGTCCTTTTGAGCTATCATTCTTCACTTTCCTCTCTCTCTCTCTCTCTCTCTCTCTCTCTCTCTCTCTCTCTCTCTCTCTCTCTCTCTCTCTCTCTCTCTCTCTCTCTCTCCAGATTCAAGCCCCCAGCTGAGCTCTCAGCTCATTTGAGCCCTCCATAACTTCGTCTACTCAATCCCAGTTAACTCCTACCATCCAAAGCTCGCTAGCGAAAAGATCTTCGGTGAACCGAGGCATTTTTCATTCAAGGCATTCTACTGTTCGATCCAGGTGTCACCAAGCTTCGAAGTCTTCTACAAAATTATATGTGGATAGACAACAATTTTAGAGCCATCTTTAACTGATTAATTTGTCCATTAAATCATGGTGAAACCCTAAACCTAGATTAGGACACTCTAGTCTAAATAACATTTTATTATGTTTGTCTCCAAAATATCAAAAATATCCCCAATGATTCTGTTCATATCTAAAATCTAGATTTAAAATTTTATAAAAAATAATCAACCCAATAGAGAGAATGAGTTGATTTTCAAGTTTTGGGTCTCGGTCCAGTTCATGTACGGGTGTTGCATGTTCTGGACCATCGATCTCGTGATATATGGTCCTGATTGAGCCTTCCCACGACATCTCGTAATCGCACAGATTGATCTGCGGCGTAAGTCTCCATCCAACGCCATCTCAACCGTCCATTCGAAACATCGGGATTGGCTCTCTACCGTTTGATCTCTCTTAACTGAGATCAAACGGTGGGATTTGATCTCTGCCGTTAGATGTAACCATAGGGTGATCAGACGAACGCTGAACGTCACTTACATTATTAAGTGGGAAACCGCATGGGTCCCATGCACGGTAATCACCAGCTAATGATTGTGCCTCTGTAATCATGGCCAATGATTGGCCCGACCCCACCCACATCTTGACTCGTCCATACCAGCTCGCCATGTGTCTGCCGACGCCGCTAGAGATGTTATTTAATTAAAATTTAGTTTTTAATTAATCCTAAATAACATAAAATTTCAAAAAAATCATTAAAAATTAAATATAATTCCAAAAAATTAATATTTTATAACAAATTGCTCATAATTTAAATACTTTATTTTCAAAATAAAAATAATTTAAAATATTATATGTTTTTTTTAAATTATTCCAAAAATTAAATATTTGATATTTTTTTTTATTAAATTTAGTTTAAATTAACAAATTTCTTCTTCAAAATTAAAGAGTTTACTTTAAATATTTTAATTAAAGTATTAAGAATATTCTTAATATTTTAAAAATTCAAATTAATGCTCAAAATATTTAATACAATTTAAATAAGCTTATATTATTTAAATGTTTGAATAATTTAATATTTAATTAATTAAGCATTGAATATTTTCAAAACTTAAAGATTCATATTAAAGTATTTTAAATAATTGAATAATTATTTTAAATTATGTTAATTTGAAATTAAAATTAATTAAGGTCTATTTCATATTCTAGATAATTTCTAATATTTAATTATTGAATTTAAAATTAATTTAAATCATTTCAACATTTGATTATTTATTTAATATTAATCTAAATGCTCATTAAAGTATTTTCCAAAATATATTTTAATCAAATTAAAATTTCAAAAACCATTAAGATTTAATTAAATTTTATTTTGAATATTGATTATTTTTATAATCAACTTAAACACTTCAATTAATCTAAAACTTCAAAAATCCATAAGACATTCAAATTAATTTAGAAAAACTTAAATAATATATCCAACTTTTAAGAAAATTGAGAATTTAATTTTAAACTATTTTCAAAATTTAAAACTTAATTTATTTTAATTAATTTAAATTATTTGAATATCTTTAATATTTGATTAAATATTATATTAATTACTTTAAAATAAAAATTATATTTTCAATAACTTTTAAAATTCAGTGGATCTCTCAAAACATTTTAAATTATTTGTGATGATATTTTTAATTATTTAATTTTAAAACCTATGTATACATATATAGATATATACATATTTATATATTTTAAATTTATTTTAAAATTATATGAATTTAAATCCTTAACTTTAAGAGATCCCTTTGAAATTTTAAGCCTGGATTGAGTTTGAATGAATAGAATTAATGGGAATGATTAGTGAACAATCATATTTTGAGTGTTCATTAATTTAGTTTTTAATTACATGTTTTATTTCAATCTTTGCATGCTTAGGAAGCACACACCACTTAACCTAGGCTCTCCTAGATTTAGGAGTTGATTGTGATTGTGTTTATGCATGTATATGTTGGTCAAGGGTTAGAAACTTCGATTCAAACCTACATAACCTAGTGGCATCATTAAGGACAACAATTAAGGACATGTTTAGAAAACTTGGAGAAATTCTTATAATTAGGATGCACATCTTCTTGTATTGAAACTTTGAACATTTTAATTTAGTGACACATACAACCCATAGAATTTTACTTACTATTTTTAAAATTCATTAAGCCCCTTAATTGATTTTCTTAAGCTTAAACCATTAATTAACCCTCTAAAACTTCTAAAATTTAAATAAATCAAGTTTAAATCCAAAAATTATAAATAATATCTCAAACTGACCATAGTTTAAAGCTTAATCAATTAAAAATAAAACCCCTTTGATTTGATAGTAAATTAAAACTTAATTTAATTTTAAGTGAAATTGAATATTTGATTAATTTAATTAATTAATAATAATTAAAACTTCTAGAAAATTCCCAAACACTTGGGAATCTCTCTTAAGGTCATTCCTAACCTTTGAAGTTGATTTCAAGGAGTTGGGAGTTCATTTGGAGCAAAAGCAATAAACAGGCCTTTGATTAAACAATTTTAAAAATTCAATTAATTCATCAAGCTTTGAAAAATCATAACTAACTCCAAAAAATTCCAAATTGATCAAACTCAAAGGCATTCAACTCATATGAAAAATATAATATTTATTAAAAATATCAAACTTCCAGAAGTCATTCAAATTCAAAAAAGCCAACTTTGGTCAAACTTAAGTCAAAATATCAAACCAGCATAACTAAATGTAAAAAAATCCAAATCCAACAAATTTAGTGTCTAACAACTCATCTTAAGATCTAGTATTTTATAAAAATACTAACTTTCTAGAATTTAACCTTAATTAGAAAGTCAATTTTAACCCCTTAATTAAATGATTAAATAATCAAGAAAATTCCTAAAACTTAAAAATTACTTTAAAACTCTAGAAATGTTTAATCAACCATAAAACTAGTAATAAACCAATCTTAATTAAAATTTATTTACTTTTAAACCTTAATCAAATTAAATCACTTAATCATACCGTATACCACTAGGTAACCTAGGCCTACGAGACTATTAAATTAGCCATAAGAAAGGTGAAATAAACTTCATGGCCTCGGTAAGCAACAAAGGTGGTAACCAATAACTTTTCAAATTATATTTTAAAATCAACTTTAAGTCATTAATACTTAAACTTAAACTTAAACATTTTCTTAAGCATTTCAACCAACTAGAACTTCAAACAACTTTAATCAAATATCCTATATAGGACATATCCAAACCACATAGCCTTTTACACACTTTAGATGGTTTGTTAGGACAACCAACCCTAGTTTTAGGCCAGGCCAGTGTTTACTTTACTTCAGCTGTGTGCCTTATTTTCAGTGGTTTCATTGCATGCTTGTTGCTAGCTTAGAATTAATTGATTATTTATTTATTTACTACACTTTGTGTTGTAATTAATTATGTCCTCTCAATTTTTTAATATTAACTGCTTGAGATCAATTATAACTACTTGGGATTGTATATAACAGTTGATTATTAGGATAATCCTACAGGATCGAGTCTAGATATTAAATTTTAATGTAATTTGAGATATATTTGAGTTGTAATATTTAAATGATTTGAGAATGGGATGTTAAAACATCTAATTTGGAATCCAAAGAGGAAGGGACTTCCCTTAGGGGATAGTTCCTCTCCATTTGGAGGTCCAAATTTGGATGACTTTGAAAATATCCAAAGAGAAAAGATAACACCCCATCTAAGGGGGAGTTTCTTTTCATTTGGATATCCGGACCAGACAATCCAAGGAGTTACTGAAGGATGAAAAAGTGGATAACGAGAAGAATCCCAAATCTCAAAGTCACTTGATTTTTAGGATTATAAATTCGGGTTGTTGTCAGTGGTGCCTAGCCACTTTATTTTTTTACAGACCCTGGGATGTAATATTAAGTGATACTTACTACTTGGACATTCAATTTGAGTATCAAGTATTTAATTTGATTGCTTTATTTAATTGATTGTGCTGTAGAACTACTTATTTCTTGTAATCTTTTTACTTGCATGCCATGTTTGTTTTAGCCTAGAAGTTGCTCGTAGGCTCATAACGACTCATTTAAAACTTTTCTACTTTAATCAAAATTAAAGCTTTTATGACAACATAGTAACTCTAATGAATTTAAGAAGTAAGCCCGGGATCATCGGGAGTTCGCATGCATATTTGTTGCATCTTCTTCCTTTTGGTAGGAACCTCCCCGCTTGTGGGTTTTGGCAGACCACCTGGCCTATAAGGGTGCATATCTGTCAAGGGGAATCTATGCATTCTTCTAGGATAAAAACTATTTTTAAACATTATTTTAAAACTTCTTCATTTTAAATTTTTAGCATTTAATCGATTCAATTAGCATGCATTATATTAGATACAAATTTAAAATAGTCTAAATTTTAATTATATTTTTTTAGACATCAAAACCCAACTTAAGTCAAAGGGCCAATTATGATTTGCTATAGATGTCAGCCATATTCTCAAAACCTATTTTAAATAATGTCCCTACCACTCAACATTAAATGACCGGATACTTATTTTCAAAGCGCTTAGGTGATTTAGCTGGCTCCCCAATCTATGCCAATGTAAGTCTAAATTTGCATTGAACTAGTTAGGTTCGGGTCACTTATTTTTCAATACCCAATTTAGACTTAGATTTTGAGGCAACCTCCAAGAATTGAATCCCACCTATTAAAATTGATCATTTGAACTAAATATTACTTTTAATCAAATTCAAGCCCAACACTAAGGATATGTTAGAGTGTTTTTGAATTATTTTAGAATCTTAAAATACTCCATACTCTTCTTCCTTTGACTCCAGAAATAAATGCTCAAATTTGACCCAATCTCATTTGAAATTTCCAACCCTTATCTACTTTGACATTAATCTTTGAAATCTTAAATAAAATTTTTACTGCTATTTTAATTGAGAGTATTTATAGGAAACTTTGATTTCCTACGATGTAATTAACTACGAGGGCTTCCGCTTGTAGGAGGTTTAGCAACCCAGATCTAAATTTTCAAAAATCAAACTATTCAAAACCCTCAATTAATTATCTTTGGGAAATCAAAATTTAACGATCGTTGTCTCCATTTTCAAATGATCAATAGTGATTGATAACTTCTTTCCTCGGAGAGATATATCAATTTCTATTATGATTTTGAATATGAAATTAATGATCTCTTATCCTAATTATTATAGTTAAATAATTGATTGAACATTATTTTGATCTTTTGAGATCATATGTTGTCTCTCTTGAGTTTGACTACGATAATTAGGATGAATTCAAAATTTTGTAATTTGAACCCATTAGGGAATTATATGTTCACCTCCCGATGTGACATATTATTCATAATGACGTGTTAAATTTCAAACTTTAAAAAATTTAATAATTCCCAAAGATTATTAAACTTTTTTAAAATCACACATATTTAATCAAACTAAAAAAATGACGACTCCGCTGGGATAAGTCTCACTCTTCATCTTTAATAGCGGTACAAATTTTATTGCATCAGAAGTTTTGACTACCTTTCTTTTCGTTGGTCCCTCTATCCATTTCTCCCTTGGATGAGTGTGGCCAACTCAATTAAGACATGTCAAAAGAGAGGTGAGCATAGGAAACCTCTGTCAAAGTTAGGCTTTGACATTTTGCCTCCAAGTTAATTAGAAGAGCAAAAGAGTCAAGCCAAATCCTCCTATAAATGTTAGAAACTGGCATGCTCAGATCAATCAATAACATGCTATGTTCAAATTCAAAATCAAAATTTTAATATTCTAGCATAATTCAATATTTTGTCAAATCCTTCATATAGTCTATCATTGCATATGGAATTGTAACTCTTATCATCCCATATGTGTGATAGAATATAAATGTCTTCTTTAAGTCCAATTCAAAAGATCAATCCTTCTGGCAAAGGCATTCTTTGACATTTCATCCTCGAGTCATTCATCAAGATGAAAGAGTCGAGTCTGCTCTTTTAAGAATCTTCCCCCAAAATTTGTAAACCTTTATGTTGAATGTGAATTCAACATATTGAGTTTCAAGATAAGGGGAGATTCTACTAGAATTTCAAAAATTCAAAATCTCTTTCAAATCCTAATTGATCCCTATATCCTATCACTACATATGAAATTATAGCTCTTATAATTCAATATGTGTGAAAGATTATAAACGCCTTCAAATTCAACTCAAAAGATCGATCTTTTCTGCAAAGTCAAGCTTTGACATTTTATTTCAAAACAGTTCATCGAGATGAAAGAGTCGAGTCAACTTCTTAGAATCTCGTCATCTAAGTTTTTGTTAACCTTTTTGTTGAACGCGAGTTCAACATATTGAGTTTCAAAATAAAGGAAGATTCTGTTGGATTTTTGAAATTTCAAAACTTACCCAAAATCTTTCAAATCAATTTCAATCATCATTGTCATGTGTCTTCTATAACATTCTATAGTAGTTGAACACATTCAATGCAAACCCAAAAAATTTCAATCAATTTTGGTCTTTGACATTTCACCCCCAAATCACTTGGTAGGATGAAAAAGTCGAGCCTAGTTTCTCAAGATCTTCATGTTACCTTTATAAACTTGCACATTCAAATAGAAATCAATGTGTTGAGTTTCAAAGTTAGAAGAAGATCTGTCCAATTCCAACTTCAAAGCCAAATTTAAATCTCAAAATTGAATTCAAGTTTGGTTCCAACCTCAAATTGAAATTCAGTCTTAAGTCCAAATTCAATTTCAACATTAAACTCAAGTTTGACTTCAACCTTAAATTTAACTTTAAATTTGATTTCAAAGTCAAATATGGGCTTTTACATTTCACTCTAAGTTAATTGGTGAAATGAAAGAGTCAAGCCCAATTTTTTGATTCTTTATATCAATTTTATGAACTTACATGATTGAATGAAACTCAATATATTGAGTCACAAAATTTGAAAAAATATCCATTCGACTTTAACCTCAAATTCAAATTCAAATTCAACTTTAAGTATGAATTCAATCTTAACATTAAACTCAAGTTTGATTTCAACTTTAAATTCCACATCAAATTTGATTGCAAATTCAAATCAGGACTTTGACATTTTGCCCCAAGTTAATTGGTGGAACAAAAGAGTCAAGTTCAACTCTTAAGTTTCACTCGTCAATTTTATAAACTACCATGTTTAGTATAAACTGAACACGATTGAGTTATAAAATTTTGAATTAAATCAATCAAACTCAAAATTTAAATGTCATTTCAAAATCACTAATTCAATACACTTTCTTAATTCCAGAAACTCAAGTATACTCAAATGGTTGGGAAACTCGTCTTCTCACTGAATAGAGATGTGCCTGTAGAAGAAATTCTCAATGGAAATTTAATTCAGTATGAGATGGAATTTTAGAATGTCAATATTTTAGTTAATTGGGAAACACTTATTGATCGATCTGCCATAATACAAGGAGATTCCCCCTTTTTAGAGATTACTTTAGGGTCCGGAGTTGACTCCCTCATCTCTGAGATGGAGGTCGCTATTGCCCCTGTATCAATTGTACCCTCTACTCAAGAAGATAAGAACCAAAAGTCAATAACAACGGATGAGCTACCATCTCAGTCTGGGATTGCATCAGGTTCTACCACTCCTTTTGTCGGCAAGAACTGGAAGAAGAATTACCTTCGAAGAGTCAGAAAGATGTTTGTTAAGGCCAGAATGGCTGTTGGATCAGAATCTTTAGAGAAAGATAAATTTAATGTCTATCAAGGGTTCGTTGCTCCTTCTATATACCTCTCCCTATTGGAAATCATTTCCACCCTTCTCCTATTATTCAAAGGAGAGAGGTCATGAGGACGAGAGTGCAATCTAAAATACACCTTCTTGACTACTACACAGAAAGCCTCAAGCAAGCCAGAATTGAACAAATACTAATAACAGGCCATAGGCCCCCAACTGAGGGTTATATGTTTTAAATTTATTTTAAAAATATATGAATTTAAATCCTTAACTTTGAGAGATCCCTTTGAAATTTTAAGCATTGATTGAGTTTGAATGAATAGAATTAATAAGAGTGATTAGTGAATAATCATATTTTGATTGTTGATTAATTTAGTCTTTAATTACATATTTTATGTCAATCTTAACATGATTAAGAAGCTCACACCACTTAGCCTAGGCTCTCCTAGAGTTAGGAGCTGATTGTGATTGTGTTTATGCATGTATATGTTGGTCAAGGGTTAGAAATTTTGATTCAAATCTACATAACCTAGTGACACCATTAAGGATAATAATTAAAGACATATTTAGAAAACCTAGAGAAATTCTTATAATTACGATGCAAATCTTCTTGACTTGAAACTTTGAACATTTTAACTTAGTAACACATACAGCACATAGATTTTTTCTTATTGTTTATAAAATTCATTGTGCCCCTTAAATCATTTTCTTAAGCTTAAACCATTAATTAAACCTTTAAAACTTTTAAAAATTTGAATAAATTAAGTTTAAATATAAATATTATAAACAATATGTCAAACTGACCAGAATTTAAAGCTTAATTATTAAAAAATAAAATCTCTTTGATTTGATAATAAATTTAGACTTAATTTAATTTTAAGTGAAATTAAATATTTAATTAATTAATAATAACTAAAAATTTCAAAAAATTTCCAAACACTTGTGAATCTCTCTTTAGGTCATTCCTGACCTTTGGTGTTGATTTCAAGGAGTTGGGATCTCATTTTGAGGAAAATAATTAAAAAGGCCTTTGATTAAAGAATTTTAAAAATTGAATTAATTCATCAAGCTTTGAAAAATCATAACTAATTCCAAAAAATTCCAAATTGATCAAACTCATAGGAATTCAACTCATATGAAAATATAATATTTATTAAAAGTATCAAACTACCAAAAACCATTCAAATTCAAAAAGGCCAACTTTTGGACAAACTTAAGTCAAAATTTAAGTCAAAACTTCAAACCAACATATCTAAATGTAAAAAAATTTAAATCCAGCAAACTTAGTGTCTAACAACTCATCTTAAGGTCTAGGGTTTTATAAAAATAATAATTTTCCATAATTTAACTTTAATTAAAAAGTCAATTTTAACTCCTTAATTAAATGATTAAAATAATTCAGAAAATTCAAAAAACATAAAAATCACTTTAAAACTTTTGAAATATTTAATCAACCCTAAAACTAATAATCAACCAATCTTAATTAAAATTCATTTATTTTTAAACCTTAAATCAAATTAAATTGCTTAATCATTATGGGTACCACTAGGTAACTCAAGCCTACGAGGTTATTAAATTAGCCCCAAGGAAGGTGAAATAAACTTCATGGCCTCGGTGAGCAAAAAAGGTGGTAACCAATAACTTTTCAAAATATATTTTAAAATCAACTTTAAGTTATTAATACTTAAACTCAAACTTCAATATTTTCTTAAGCCTTTCAACCAACTAGAACTTCAAACAACTTTAATCAAATATCCTATATATGACATATCCAAACCACACAGTCTTTTACACACACTTTAGATAGTTTACTAGGACAACCAACTCTAATTTTAGGCTAGGCCAGTATTTACTTTACTGCAGTTGTGTGCCGTATTTTCAGTGGTTTTCATTGCATACTGGTTGCTAGCTTAGAATTGATTGATTATTTATTTATTTTATGCACTTTATATTATAATTAATTATATCCTTTCAATTTTCAAATATTAACTGGTTGAGATCAATTATAACTGCTTGAAATTATATATAACTATTGATTATTAGGATAACCCAATAGGATCGAGTCTAGAATTTTATTTTTTTTTAATATAATTTGAGATATATTTGAGTTGTAATATTTAAGTGATTTGAGAATGGGATGTTAAAATATCCAATTTGGAATCCAAAGAGGAAGGGACATCCCTTAGGGGAGAGTTCCTCTCCATTTGGAGCTCAAAATTTGGATGACTTTGAAAATATCCAAAGAGAAAAGATAACACCCCGTCCAAGAGGGAGTTTCTTTTTATTTGGATATCCGGACCCGTCGATAAGGAGTTGTAGAAGGATGAAGAAGAGGATAACGAGAAGAATCCCAAATCTCAAAGTCACTTGAGTCTTAGGATTAGAATTTAAGGTTATTGTTAGTGGTGCCCATCCACTTTACTTTCTGCAAACCCTAGGATGTAACATTAAGTGGCATTTGCCACATGGACATTCAATTTGAGTATTTAATTTGATTGATTTATTTAATTGATTGTGCCATATAACTACTTATTTTTCTAGTCTTTTTACTGGCATGACGTATTTGTTTTAGCCTGGAAGTAGCTTGTAGGCTCATAAGAATTCATTTAAAACTTTTCTACTTTAATCAAAATTAAAACTTTTAAGACAACATGGCAACTCTAACAAATTTAAGAAGTAAGCCCAGGATCATCAGGAGTTTGCATGCATATTTGTTACATCTTCTTCCTTTTTGGTAGGCACCTTCCTACCTGTGGGTTTTAGCAGACCCCCTTGCTTATGAGGGTGCCGATCTGTCAAGGGGAATCTGTGTATTATTCTAGGATAAAAACTATTTTAAGCCTAATTTTAAAACTTCTTCATTTCAAATTTTGAGCATTTAATCGATTCAATTAGCATGTATTGTATTAGATATAAATTTAAAAGAGTCTAAATTTTAATTACATTTATTTAGACATCAAACACCCAACATAAGTCAAAGGGCCAATTAGAATCTGCTCTAGATGTCGTCCCTATTCTCAAAAACCTATCTTAAATAACATCTCTACCACTCAACATTAAATGATCATATATATGTTTTTAAAGCACTTAGGTGGTTTAGCTGGCTCCCCAATCCAGGCCGAGGTAAGTCCAGATTTGCATTACACTAGTTAGGTTCGGGTCACTGATTTTTCAGTACCCAATTTAGACTTAAGTTTTGAGGCAAGATCAGTCTATAAGACCTCAACCTTCTAATAAAAATGATCATTCAAACTAAATATTACTTTAAATCAAATTCAAGCCCAACACTTATGATAGGCTGGAGTATTTCTGAATTATTTCAGAATCTTAAAATACTCCCTACTCTTCTTCCTTTGACTCCAGAAATAAATGCTCAAATTTGACCCAATCTCATTTAAAATTTCTAACACTTATCTCCTTTGACATCAATCTTTGAAGTCTTAAATAAAAATTTTATCTCTATTTTAATTGAGAGTATTAGTAGGAAATTCTAATTTTCTACAATGTAATTAACTACGAGGGCTTTCGCTCGTAGGAGATTTAGCAACCCAGATCTAAATTTTCAAAAATCAAAATTTTCAAAACCCTCGATTAATTATCTTTAAGAAATTCAAAATTAAACAATCTTTATCTCCATTTTCAAATGATTAATAGTGATTAATAACTTCTTTCCTCTGAGAGATATATCAATTTCTATTATGATTTTGAATATGAAATTAACGATCTCTTATCATAATTATTATAGTTAAATAATTGATTGAACATCATTTTGATCTTTCGAGATCATATATTGTCTCTCTTGAGTTTGACTATGATAATCATGATGAATTCAAAATTTAATAATTCGAACCCATTATGGAATGATATGTTCTCCTCCCGAGATGACATATTATTCATAATGATGTGTTAAATTTCAAAATTTTAAAAATTTAATCTTTCCCAAAGAAAATTAAACTTTTTGAAAATCTCCTTTATTTAAATGAATCCAGTTTACTATTTTGCTTTTGTTTGACCATATTATAGTTTACAAATAAATAAAAAAACTCTCCTTATTTTCAAAAATTCATCTTCTAAGGAGGAGTTTAGAGAATATAGAAATGATTTGAATATATTTAACAACGTTGTTTGCCATCATCAAAAAGGAAAATATTATTTTAAATTTGGACCTAACTACTGTGATTTTGATGATAAAAAATATTATTATTTTCTTACTATGTTATCTCCTGATAATTGAGTTTATTGCATATCTATTTTGGCTTGCTCACTAATATTTCAGGTCCACTATTCACTTATAACTTCGAGCAACACAAGGTTAGGTAGATTAGAATCAAAGTCTATATTTTCAATCTTTATGTACTTTTATCTTTATTAAGTCAATCACATATTTAGGTGGATCCTAAAGCTGAGTGACCTAACACACACACACTCAAGGGGGTGAGTTGGCGAGTTAAGAAGAAGAAAAGTTTTTTGAACTAATCATTTTATACAAATTATATTATACTGGATGATTAGTTAACCCAAAAAATGTTTAGTTAGGGCTCTTTTATTGATTAATATTAATTAAACTAATCATACTAGACAATCTTTTTCATAATAAGATGATTAGTTATAATTATGAAATTCAGCTGCCAATCACAATTTAAGCAATATTTTAATTCAAATTCTATTATAATCGTATCGTACGATATGCATAATATTGTATGATATATAATAATCATGCCTAAATTGATCATATGATTAGGGGAGCAATTATGATTAATTTGTTTGATCGAATTGTACATAATGATTTGATCGATCGTATTGTATAACCCAATTCTTACATGGGATGATAATTAATTATCGCCAATCATACTTGATGATTATCCATATTTTTTGGACTAATAGTATTGGATGATGCTCTCAACCATCCTGGATGATTAGTTCATCTTTAAATTGATTGTACAGGGTATATATCATTATATAATACTAACAAAAGTATTTTAAACTAATCATACAATATAATATTAGATGATCAAAGTTGGCAGATAGAAATTTAGGACATTTTTGTAGGCCCTCTATTTAAACTCTCACATAGTCTTATTTTTAAGCTTTTTTGCTGCTAAGTGTCTTGAGAGAGAGTGAGCATAGAGAAGGAGTTTATGAGAGCTTTGGGAGAGAAGAGAAGGAGAGATTTTTGTGAGTGCAAGTTGTGAGGGATTCATAAGGTTACTCTAAGCAAGGTTTTTGCCTATCTTCTTCAAAGTTTTACCTTGATCCATTAGTGGCTCTATGGGGATATTCTATAATACTAGGTTGTGGTTCTCTGCCATCTCTAGAAGGGAGAAAAAGGATTGCATGTTATTTGCCGTCACAAGGAGGGTGATAAAGGATTCCATGTTCTCTACCTTCACTAGGACGGTGAAAAAGAGTAAGGTTTTCTATCACACTGGGTTATTGGTGAAAGTTAGTGAAGGTTGTTAGAACTTATAGAATTGTCCCGAGGCTAACTAAGAGTGGGGGTGAATTTGTAATTTAAAATTTTATTGAAACACATAGAAAAATCATCTTTTTAATTATTTTTCAATATCTAAAAATCAATAATTTTATCCCTTGATATAGAAGCAAAGTAATTTTATAATAACAAAAAATAAAAAAATTTCAACCATGGAGTTATCAAAAAAATAAATGTGGAAAATAAAGTATAAAAAAATAAAACAAAGAATAAGCACACCATAGATTTATCGTAGTTCAATCAACCTAACCTACGTCCACTCCCCAGAGTCACCCACTCTAGGTATTGCACTAAACCTTTAGTGACTCTACTTTAGCCCCCACAACTAGGTGGAAAAGCCCTTATAAAATCTCTTCCACGAATTAGGTGTGGTAGAGAATCATAATCCTCTTTCTCTTCCAAGGAGACTGCAGAGGACCAAAGAGATATTATTCTTCCCATAACTTCCCTTAAGATAAACCTTGAATATATGGTACTAAGATGCAAGATTACTGGAGAAAAAATGTGAAATCCCCTCCATAATCCCTTGAAACTCACAACAATCTTCTTCCTCTCAAACTCCTCCCTTTTGTCTCTCCCTTTCAAGGCTCTCTCTTAAAATTTTCTTAAGAAGAATGGAGACTCAATGCATGCCAAAGATACTTACCAAGTGTCTTGAAAAAGCTTAAATAGAGGACTTTGAAAAACTCTAAAGATTTAATTTTGTCATTAAAGATCATCCAATACAATCAATAGATCATCCTGTATGATTAGTACAAAGCAGCTCTTATAGATAGTATAAATAGATATGTCATTTATGATCAGTTCAAATATTCATACTGATCGTCCTATATAATATTGTGATCATCTAGTATGATTTGTAAAAAAAGTATATTATTTCATCTTGGATGATGTGAGATGTTCAAGTATCATACCATGTATGTTCTTTGTCATCCATAATCATCATCAATCATCTTGTATGATCGGATCGAATAATTTTACCATAATTATTCTCTTAATTATAGGATTAGTTTAGACATGATTGTCATTTATTGTCCAGGATGATATGGATCATCCTGTATGATATGAATAAATTTTGAACTATAAAATCTTGCCTAAATTATAATTAATGGCTTACTTCTTGATCATAATAGATCATCCTATACGATATATATCATATATTATAATTAGTTAGATGAGTCGATCATATAATATGATATAAATCGTATAGTATTATTAGTTCAAAATTTAAACTTCTAGTTTTGACTCAATCTCACTTCCCCTAAGTGTGTGTGTGTGTGTGTGCTTGGTTACCAAGCTAGCATACAACCTTATAAGATTTGACTCAATAAATCGAAATTACATCAATGAATATTACAATAATCTTTACAGCATAACTTATTCTACCCAATCTTAAGCCTTGAATCTTTATTGGATGGTATATAGTGTTCCTAAAATATTAGTACATATTCAAACAAATATGGAATGCAAATACTAAGAGATAAAGATGTGAGAAGCAATGTTTGTTATCATAAAAAATATAAACTCACAAGCTAAAGTTATAAAACTCCCCCTTTTTTAAGATGACAAATATTACTGGTTGAATTTGTAAACTAAAAATATTTTCTCCTAATCTCCCCTCACTAAGATAATTATATTAAAAAATAGGGGAAAGCAAAATTTTTTCTTAATGAAAACAAAAAAATATTTAAAAATAACATAACAGATAAACTAATGCAAATACAAGATAAATATATGCAACTTAAACACAAATACAACCAGTACATTCTCTCCATTTAACATTTTTAAAAAGAAGAGAAACACATAAAAAATAAAATTGAACACACATAACAAACTAAAGATCATACGGATCCTGATGAGGTGTAGGTAGTGGTGATGTTTAAGAAGAATCAATTAATTTTAGCAAATTTTCTAGGAATAAGAAAGTTACCTCATGATTTTATTCAAAAGTTTTGTAAGAAATGTATTGACAATGCTTAAAACAAGAAAGGTTAGAGATTCAAGTTATATTCACCCTAATCCATGCTCCTTGTAGGTTAAAATCTTTTAAACAAAAATGTAATTTATAAAATAAATTATAGAAGGAATTTTAGTGTTCTTAATCTTCTTGTAAAAAATATATCTAATAGAATACTAATGCAAAAATAATGACTTGAGAATCATGATTTTCAAAATCAGGTGTTGAAGATATCAAATAACACATATATTTTTTTAAGATTTAAAGTTTTGAAAGAAATTAGAGCTAACTCATTATGGACTCATTTTCTGCTTCTTTATCAATTTTTGGCACACTTTAAGCATCTTTTAATTTTTGATACACTTTGTGCATCTTGCAATTATTTGGCGGATATTGCACATCTTTTGATTTTAGGCTCATTTTGTGCCTCTCTTTTTTCGCCAACTTGCTTTCTTTCTAAATATTTAAAGAATGAGATCTTTCAGTTGTGAGATTATCTTTTAAATATAAGAGAAGAAGAAATCACTCTCTTATATAAAGAAGAGTAAGCCACAAAGCAAAACCTAATCCATATGATAGAAATGAACAACTTGATTAAGAAAATTTGAAGTAGATTCATTAACTTGCCAAAATATTCATATGAGATAATGAAATTTAGGAACATGAAGCATATCTTTATTTTTAGGTCTAATTTTTAATTTCAAATAAATTTTGATTCAAAAAATTTTTCACCAGTAGAGTAAGAGGAAGAGGGATAGCTATAAATTTCTCTTTCTTTAACTGTTTAGAAAAGTTGATAATCACTTACGAAAAATTTTAAGGAAAAATGAGGTAGATGTTACTTTTTAAGACAAAATATGATTAGATAGAAGTGATTGGATTCTCATATGCAAATATAATATGAGATGTGATTTAGGAGTGTTGATCAGAGAGTGCTCTCAAAAATATATATGGAAAAAAAAAGATTACAAACATAAATATCTTACTATAAAATAAAACAATTAAGAATATAGAAAATAAAAACATTCACGGCGATCAAAAATAAAATAAAGTACATATGCATATGTGTTAACTATAAGACAGATAAACACACAAATAAAACTTTATACATCATCATCTTACTCATTGTTTGATGATTACGAAACTAGAAATATCTAGGAGATTTTTTGCTTATTATCATTTGTTCATCATACAATTTGCTTATTTTTACTCTTTTCCTTTCCAGGAAGAGCTTTCATATGTCAGGGTTTCTTACATCCAAAGCAAATAACATCTGAAGAAATCTTAACATTCTTATCATGTTTATCTTTGTTCCACTTTATTAATGTTGATGCTTGTGCCGTTGTAGATTTTTAAATTTTCTTGTTATTGGTGTTATTTCTTACTTTAATCATTCACTAAGCTACTTTTACTCTTATCATTGACTTTTAGCATTGTAGTTTTACCTACATTCAAAAGTCTTTGACTCACACTTTGCTCGTGGGGAATGTGTGAGCCAATCAGATTATTAATAGAATAATTATACAAGTTTTTGTTTCATATATAGCAGTTACTTTAGCATTAAATTTTTCAGGTAGATAATGTAGAATTTTATTGACCTTTTCAAAGTTTGAAAGTTTTTTACATAAAGCAAGTAATGATGTCATTATTTGAGTAAACCTAGTATACATGTCTAAGATAATCTCATAAGATTTCATGAAAAATTGTACATAATTATATATTAAAATATTCAACTTAGATTACTTAACTTCACTAGTACTTTTTGTATGTAAAATATAGTTTATCCCAAATTTTCTTGCCACTAATACATGTAGACATTCTAATATAATCTTCAGAATTCAAAGCATAAAATAATAATTCAAGAATTTAACATTCAATTGACCATTGATTTATTCTACTATAGTCCATTCATTAAATGGAATATCAATTTTGACTCCATCTATAATACGTGACGGTACCGAATAACCAGTTTGAATCATTTGCCATACTTGATAATCAATTAATTACAAGAAAATTGACATGCAAATTTTCCAAAAATTAAAAGAAATATTTTCAAATAAAGGTGATCACATAGTTGAATAGCCTTTAGTAATGTTATGATTTCCAAAGTTAGTCATTGATTATTTTTTTTAAAAAAAATTCTAAACTCTGCTTTTGAATCCCTCTCTAATACCATTTAAAAACTGGCCCAAGGCTAACCAAGAGGAGGTGAATTAGTAATTTAATAACTTCTTTAAACACAAAGAAAAATTCTCTTTTTAAAGCTTTTTCAACATCTAAAAATAAGTAATTTTATCCCTTGATGCAAAAATAAAGTAATTTGACAAAAAAAATTAGAGATTTTTTAATGATGTAGTTATCACAAAAATAAATGTAGAAAATAAAGTGCAAACAAATAAAATTAAGAATAAACACATTAGAGATTTATAGTGGTCCGGTCAACCTGACTTACATTCAGTCCCTGGAGTCACCCAATCCAGGTATTGCACTAAACCTTTAGTGACTCTCCTTTAGCCCCCATAACTACATGGAGAAGCCCTTACAAAATCTTTTCCACCAACTAGGTGTGGTAGAGGATCGTAATCTTTTTTTCACCCTTTAGGAGATGGTAGAGGACCATAAATCCTTTCACATATAGAGAACCTTAAATCAATTTCACCTTCCCTGATGTGACAGAGTAGCAGGGTCCTTTGACACCAAAGAGATCTTCTTCATCCCAAAACTTTTCTCTAAATAAACCTTTAATACGATGGTACTAAGATGCAAGCTTGTCGGGGCAACCGTGTGAAACCCCTTCCACTCTCCCTTGAAACCCAAAGGATCTTCTCCATCTCAAACTCTACCCTTTCCTCTCTCCATTTCAAGGCTCTCTCTTAAAGTTTTGTTTAAAAGTATGGAGACTCATTGTATGCCAAAGACACTTACCAAGTGTCTTAAGAAAGCTTAAATAGAGAGCTTTGAAAAACCCTAAAGGTTCAATTCTGTCATCAAAGATCATCCAGTATGATTATTAGATTTTCATGTATAATTAGTACAAAATAGCCCCTACAGACAGCATGAATAGAATTATCATCTATGATAAGTTTAAGTTTTTGTACTGATCGTCTTATACGATACTGCGATTGTCCAATATAATTAGTAAAAAAGGTATATTATGATCAAGTATCATCCCATATATGTTCTATGTCATCAATCATCCTATATGATCAAATCAAATAATTTTACCATAATAAGTCTCCTGATTATATGATTAATTTAATCATAATTGTCATTTGCCATCCAAGATAATATAGATCATTCTGTACAATATGAAAAAATTTAGAATTATAAAATCTTGCCTAAATTATGATTGATGATTGATGATTGATTTCTTAATCATAAGTGATCTTCCTATATGATATAAATCGTACAATATAATTAGTTAGATAAGCTGATCGTACAATACGATATAAATTGTATGAGATGATTAGTTCAAAATTTGAACTTCTAGTTTAAACTCAATCTTAGTCCTCCTGAGCGTGTTTGTTCCTGATCATCAAGATAGAATACACCCTTAGAGGACTTGACTTAAAAATAAAAAATAATCAATGAATATTACAAAAATCTTTGCAGTATAATATATTCTATCCAATCTTGAGACTTGAAATTTTGTTGGATGGTGCATGGTATTCCTGAAATATTAGTACACAAACAAATAAATATAAAATGTAAATACTAGGAGAATAAATATATGAGCAAAAATATTTTTTATCATTAAAAATATAAACTCGTGAGCTTTAGTTGCAAAAAATGAAAGAGATTGTGTAAGGGGTTCTCGATCTTATTATGGGGAAAAGGAGAGACCCTAATTTAGTGCAATAATTAAAAAGGAGGCTTTGTGGGGAGTGGACGTAAGTCAAGCTGGAAAAAACCACTATAAATTATGGTGTGTTTGTTCTTATTATTTTAAGCAATTTCTTTTTTCATGATTAATTGCGTGGTTGAAAACTTTAATTTTTTTTTATTGTGAAATAAATTCACTTCCGCATTGGTTGACAAAATTGTCTGATTTCAAATATTTAAAAGTTATAAAGTTTTTTTTTGTTATTATTTTTTTTAATTTCCAATTAAACCTCTCTTCCCTCTTGATTAGTCTCGAGCTAGTTTTTTAAGGTCTCACAATCTCCTTGAACTTTTAAGTGGTATTAGAGCGATATTCAGAAAACTAAGTTTTAGAAAACTTTTAAAAAATGATCGATGGCTAACTTTAGAAATACTAATAATGTGGAAGGATATTCAATCACACAACCATCATTATTTGATAACATTCTTGTTTAATTTTTAGAAAATTTGTATGTCTATTTTATAATAGACTATCGCATGTGGATGTTAGTTCATGAAGGATATTTTGCACCTTCTTGCTTTATAAATGACATTAAAATAGAACTATATTTTTTTGAATGGAGTATTGAGGATAGAGATTTAGCCCAATTAAATGCAAATATTTAAATTACTTTTTTAATGTATTAAAACTTGAGGATTATATGTGTGTATGTGCTTGCACTACCTGTAAAAAAATTTGGGATAAACTCTGCATAACTTCTTATAAAGGAAAGAATGAAGTGAATTAATCTAGGTTAAATATTATATTTCATGATTATGAACTATTTTGCATGAAACCTAGTGAGCTAGTTTTTAAATGTATATTAGGTTCACTCAAATAATGATATCCCTTCATGTTTTAGGTAGAGAACTTATAAAATTTGAAAAAACTAATAAGCTTATGTGTTTTCTACCTAGTTCATATAATGCTAAAATATTTATTATTATTAAATCCAATGATCTAAATATTTACTCAATTTATAACTTGCTTGGATCACTCATTACCTATGAGTAAGGAGTGATTCAAAGACAGGTTAATACAGGTGAGAAAAGAAAGGAGAAAACTATAGCCTTAAAAGCTAATGATTCTTAAAGTGACAGTTCCATATAAGAAGATGATGATTATATAGCATTGATAATAAGTCAATTTAAAAGCTTGTTAAAGAAAAAGTAAAAGCTTCATCAACAACGAAATAAAGGTAAATAAAATAAAATTCTAAGGCTTTTTTTGATGTCTTGTGTTTAGAATGCAAGAAGCTAGGGCACTTGAGGACTGATTGCCTAAATCTTAAACCTCACCCAATCAAGGAGAAGGGTGAAGAAAAAAACTAAATTCAAAAAGAGTAAATAATGGACTCAGAAGATTTCCTAGGTAGACTCTGCTTCATACTCATCTAAGATAGAAGCAAAAGTGAAAGTAATCAACTTGCGCTTAATGGCAGATGACAATCTTGATCATTTTAATGAAGAAGAGGTATATGAGCTTTCTTATAATGAATTATTTGAAGTTTCTAAAAAAATTCATAATGCATATAGAAAGTTTAACAAAATGTAAGCCAGACATAATTCTAATTTTTCATATTTACAAAAGAGCATGAATGTCTTATAAAAGATCACTCTACTTTGGATAATAATCATATAATTTTACTTGATGAATTTAATGTATTAAATAAGAAGCATCTTGATTTAACTATTGAAAAATGATTCCTTGAAAGCATCTCATGTTGATTTAGAAAATTCCTTTAAAGAATTAAAGGCGTGTTTAGATGAAGCTGATGATTGGGTATATTAAAAATTGACATTTCAATTCTTGAAGGTTTAAACAAATTTTTGCAAGTGGAATTGACTAATTCTAAAAATTAAATACAGAATTTCATAAACCATCACCATAACATGCATCATTTGAACCTAGGAAGAGGCATTATAACCCATATACACTAGTGAATCCATTCCTAGGAGTTCGGTGTTTTTCTCGCGGCATGCTAAGATATATCCCACACTTGCATTATTCAACATAGAACACATTTAGTGTGGAGGTCAAAACTATATAAATCACAGCATAACATGCAAGCATTTCATCCATCATTCCATAAGGTGGAACCCAAGTTTCTTTGGGTTCCCAAATATAATCTTGGATGATTTTGTAGGGATGGTATTACAAAAGGCCTAGTGAGAGCATGTAGTGCCTTGATAGTGGATGTTTAAGTCATATGACTAGAAATGTAAAATAATTCATCATGTTGGAGGCCAAGGCAGGAAGCAGTGTTACATTTACAGATAAAATTATTATGAAAGTGGTTAGATCAGATATAATCGAAAACTCAAAAAAATTTATTATTAAAATTATTTTATTGGTAAATAACTTGAAACATAATTTGCTCAGTATTAGCCAACTATGAGATAAAGGCTTCAGCATAAAATTTTTATCTACTAGCTATATGATTAGCTTAAATGGAAATATTATTTTGCAAGGGAAAAAAATTAATAATGTTTACATGCTTGATCTGAATTATATTGAATTTATTACTTCTCTTTTTTAAAAAACTATTGTTGATGAATCTTGGTTATAGTATAGGAGACTGTGTCATGTAAGCATAAAAAAACCTTAGAAAAATCACCCAAAAAGACTTAATAAAAGGCATACCCAATTTAGATTTCACTAGGGACCATCTGTGTGATGCCTATTAATTAGGAAAATAAGTCAAATCCTCCTTTCACTCAATTAAGGACATTAACACTAACAACCCCTTAGAAGTCCTTCACATGAATCTCTTTAGACCTATTGGTACAGCAAGCCTAGGAGGGAAAGCCTTTGTGTATGTGATTATTGATGATTAGTCAAGGTTTACTTGGGTTAGATTCATATCTTATAAAAATAAATTATTCAAGAAGTTTAGGACATTCTCCACTTGGATTCAGAGAAAGCTAGGTTGTAAAATTCTAACCATTCACAATGATCATGGTTAAGAATTTGAGAATGAAAATTTTGAATCTTACTTTAAGGAGCAAGGGATAGATCACTACTTTCAACTATCCTAGAACTTCTCAATAAAATGGGGTTACTGAAAGAAAGAATAGAACCTTAGTAGAAGCCGCTAGAGCCATATTAGATCAATACTCACTTCCTAAATATTTTTGGGCAGAAATAGTAAATAAAGCCTATTACGTTCTGAATAGGGTTAATGTTAGATCCAAGCTAAAAAAGACATCCTATGAAATCCTTAAGTGTAAGACACCTAACCTCTCTCATCTTCATGTCTTTGGATTAAAAGTGTTCATTTAAAATATTGAGAAATCTCTATTAGAATAATTTGACCCCAAATCTGATGAAGAAGCTTTCCTAGGATACTCAAATGTTAGAAAAACCTATAGAGTTTTTAATAAAAGGGCACTTGTGAAAGAGGAAACCACTTTTGTGGTATTCGATGAATCTGATAATTATGGATAGTCTAGGGAAGAAGAAGAAGAAGAAGTTGTTTAAGCGATATAATGAGTAGAATCTATAAATCTGGAAGAAAGGGTATATCCTAAGATTTAACTGTATAAAGAATAGAGATATTCTTCAAGTCATCCTAAAGAACTGATCATAGGAGACCTATCTGAAGGTGTTCAGACTAGCATGGACTTAGAAAAGAAGTTAACCATTATGCCTTTATCTCAATGATTGAGCCCACATATATAAATCAAGCAATATATGATGAATTTTGGATCCTAGCCATATAAAAAAAATTAAATCAATTTTCTAAAAATGATTTTTGGGTGCCAGTTGAAATACCTAAGGATTAGAGTGTTGTTGGAAGAAAATGATCTTTCAAAAATAAAATGAATGACTATGGTGTAATGGTAAGAAATAAAGCAAGACTATTGGCTGAGAGATACAACCAGATATAAGAAATTGACTTTGAAGCGACCTTTGCCCTTATAGCTAGACTAGAAGCCATAAGGGTGCTACTAACATTTAAGGGATTCAAATTATATCAAATAGATATTAAGAGTACCTTTTTAAACAGGGTGATTAAAGAGAATTTATATGTTGAGTAACCCCTAGGATTTGAAAATTCATAATTTCTCAATCATGTGTTCAAATTAAATAAGGCATTATATGAATTGAAACAAGCATCAAGAGCATGGTATAAAAGGATAAGCACATTCATACTAGATAGAACCTTTGTTAAAGGTAGTGTAAAAACCACCCTATTCCTAAAAAAAAAGGTATTAGAAGAACTACTCATTATCCAAATCTATGTTGATGATATTTTATTTGGATCCCCTAATAAAAACTAATGTGATGAATTTTGTATAACAATGAGTTAGATGTTTGAGATGAGTATAATGGGAGAACTGAACTATTTTTTTTGGATTTAGTATAAGGCAGAAGAATGATGAAATTTTCTTAGTCAATTAAATTATATTAAGGACATCCTTCAAAAATATTAAATGGACAAGGTTAGATAATAAGCATTCCCATAAGCTCTACAATTTAGTTAAATAAAGACTCAAATGGAAAAATTAGTTGATTAGAAGAAATATAGAGGAATAATTAGATCACTTATTTACTTGACTGCTAGCAAACTTGCTATTACATTTAATGTTTATCTCCTTGCTAGATTTTAGTTTGATCCAAAATAATCTCACTAGACTGCTGTTAAGAGAATGCTTAGATATCTCTTAGGAACTTAAAACTTGAGAATTTGGAATCTTAGGTATAACACTTTGAAATCATAGGATATTTTGATTCATACTTTACAGGACGTAAGATTAATAGGAAAATCACTTTTGAAATTAACTTCTCAATTTATAGGACAATCTTTAGTCTCCTGGTCAAATAAAAAATAGAACTCTATAACCCTGTCCACTATTGAAGCGGAATATATTGCCTTAAGAAGTTGTGTGACACATGTTCTTTGGTTAGAGAAATAAATACTAGATTTAAGATTACCTATAGGCACCATTCCAATCTTATGTGATAACATCAGTGCTATATGTTTTTCAAAGAATCCAATCCAACACTCCAAGACCAAACACATAGACATAAGACATCATTTCATGAGGGACCATGTTACCAAAGGAGAAGTCTAGCTATATTATGTACCCCCTGAAAATCAACTTGCATATATCTTTATAAAACCACTACTTTTGAAACTATCAGCATCTTAACAAATAGATTATGTGTTATAGATATTCATGCTTAAAATTGCTTACTTTGAAATTTTGAAATCTGAATGTTGTGTTTTTTTTTTTATGTTCTATCTTTTGATGATTATTTTCTTTTGATTTTATGCATGCATTTGTCTTTTTTTTTTCTTAAATTTAAGAATCTGATCACTACTCATTTTAGTAATTGAAGTTTTTTTTCTTTTCTCTAAATGAAAATCATACCTTCTTTTTATTTAATATTATGTAAGTAGTTATTGACTCCTCTAAAATAGTTAAATAAAGGGAAATTAATGATTATCCCTCTTCCTCTAACTCCTTTAGTGGTGTAATTTCTTTTGGAATCAAAATCTATTTCAAATTAAAAATTGGACCTAGAAATAAAGATCTACTACATCTTCATACTCTCTATCTCATACGAATATTTTTGCAAGTTAATAAATCTAATTAAAATTTTTCTTAATCAAGTTATTTGTCTCAATCATATGGATTGGGTTTTGCTTTGTCGTTTAGTCTTCCTTATATAAAAGAGTTTATCATGTTGGAGGCCAGGTTAGGAGGTAAGGTTACATTGAGAGATAACACTACTAGAAAAGTAGTGGGCTCAGGTATAATTGGAAACTCAAAGAATTTTATCATTGAGATTAATTTAATTATATGGTTTAAAGCATAATCTACTTAGCATTAGTTAGTTATGTGACAATGGATTTGACAACAATTTTTTTCCATGAAGTGGATGATTAGTTTGAATGACAGTTTTGTTTTAGAGGGTAAAAGAGTTAACAATATTTATATGATTGATTTGAATTACATTAAATACCTGTTGACCTCATTTTTGTATGAGGTCACTAAAGCCCTTCCAAACTCCAGATTAATTTTAGATCCTAGGATCTACTCTAGACCTTAGGATTCTTTCCTAGAGCTAGACCTTAGAGCCTACTCTAAAGCCTAGGATCCCCTTAAATCCTAGATCTTAGAATCTCTCTAAATTCTAAGACCAATCCAGACTCAAATCAATCCCTACCCTTGATCAATTCAAACCTCAAATCAATCTGAACTCCATTCAATTCAAATCCAAATTAATTCAAATTTCAAACACATCCAAACTTTGACTCAATCCACTTGAGAATCCAAATTTCAACCTAGACTTTGATCCCACCTTTAATCTAGCTTTGACCTTATCCATCCATTAACAATCACAACATGATTGTAAATGATTTGGATACTTCAATATTAATTATTCAAACCTGAAATTCATTCCAAATCCAGAAACCCAGACTCAAATCCTAAGTCTTAAGGCCCTGTCCTAAAGACCCTTTTCAAAGAATTTTCAAACATTTCAAAACCCAGCAAAATGGTCTTTGATTCAGGGTCTATCACTTGCAAAGTGATAAGACATGTCTCTAGAGGTTACCCTCCAACTTTAAGCTCATTCTGAGGTCTCTAACCCCAGAATCTGAATTAAAATCCAAAGGCTGTAAAACCTTCAAATATTTACAGCCTATGCCACTGAACCTAACCCCTTTGAGATCTTGACCTTGGAATCCTTATCAAAGCCTCCAATCACTTCCAGACTCTTGATTTTAACCCATTGAGCAGTAAACTGCATTTTCCAGACCCATTTTTGACCATAGTTGACCAATAGGTCAAAGTTGACCAAAATACCCCTATGGGGCTCAAATAAGGATTTCAAACTAAATGAGCTCCAAATTGAATGCAACCACCTCCAACAAGTTTCAAATGTTATTTCAAATCTTTTGAACCTATTCCCAACCCCTGGGTCAACCTGGTTGACCAAGTCAACAGGTTTGACCCAAGAGGCCCTTTAAGGATCAGAATAGGTGTTTTGACCCAAATGACCTCTCTAGGCCATGCAACCACTTCCATTGGTCTTAAAATATCATTTCAAACCTGTTGAGCCCAAACCCAGACCCTGGGTCAACCTGGTTGACCAAGTCAACCCAGGTTGACCAAACAGGCCCTTAAGGGCTCAAATAGGGATTTTGATCAAATTGACCTCCCCAGACCTAGGGACCACCCTCAATGGTCTCCAAATGCCTTTTCAAACTTGTCCAGCCCAGACTTACCCCTTTGGTCAACCTGGTTGACCCAGTCAACCTGGTTTGACCCAATGAACCCTTAAGAGCTCAAATGAATCATTTTCGACTCATTTAACTATGTCAATACCTTCAAACCCTTGAAACCATTCCATTCAATACCTTGAATATTTCTAAACCTATTTTGAGCTCAACCCAACCTGGTTTGACTAAGTCAACCCTCAATTCTAGGTCAAAGCTTGGTGGTGTTTGTTCCTATTCCTACTAAGCCTTGACTTTGACCTTTGACCCTTGATTGAACCATTCCAAATATCCCTCTCCCTCCTCAAGTGCCACATCATCAATTTTGACCTGGTTGGCTGGTCAAACCAAGTCAACAAAAGCCTTAAGCACCTCTTTGAATTGGTCAAACTTCCTATTTTGACCTCAAAGAGTGTGAGTTTAGGCTTGGAGCCTCTCCAACCTATAGCCTTGACCTCTCCTATGCCACATAAGCACCCATTGACCAGTTGACTGGTCAAAATGGTCAATACCCCCCTTAAAACCTATTTTTCATGGTCAAAGCCCTACTAAACTCCTTTTCCTCCCTATATCAACTGCCTAAAGCTCCTTTTTTGCTTTATTTCCCTGATTAATCCCTGCTTAAGCTGCTCCAAGGGTTTGGCTTAGACAATTTAGGCAATGTCCCCTCCCACTCATCCCAAAGCCGGCCAATAGAAGCAAGGCATGTCCAGCCTTTGGGTCAGCCTTCTAGCTGTCCCAGGGACACCTGGCATCATCTGAGGACATGGTGAGTCAATCCCAGCCATTCATTTGGCTTGGGGGCGTTTGAATAGGGGGGAAAGGCCCTAATGCCTCATATTCGAACCCTATCAATCTCTCTCCACTCAAGCTCTCTCAAACCCAGCCCCCTGTTCCACTGAGCTCCCCAGACATCTCCAAGCACATCCCCACTCAGATCCCGGCGATCAAATCTATCTCCGGCGATCTTCCGGTGAGATCTAGTACAATCTATTCAAGGAGTTGTTCCGGTCGATCCAGGCGATTTTGAAGCTCGGAGTCAACTAGGGATCTACACTTGGACAATCTACAAGCTCAACCATCCTTTTAACGGTTCAATCCGTCCAAAAATCAAGGTGAAAACTGAAACCCTAGATCTAGGTACACTTGATTAAATAGCTTTATTTTCACCGCGTTTTAAGTTCTAAAATTACCTCCCCAAAATTTTTGTTCATCCCCTTCTAAAATTACCTCCCCAAAATTTTTGTTCATCCCCTTTATCTAGATTTAAAATTTTAGAAACATTGATCGAGCCGATCGAGAGAACGAGTTAAAAAATGCTTTCTAGGGCATTTTCGTAGTCTCGTTCAGGTGTACACTTTCTGGACCGTTGATCACTAGATCAACGGTCCAGATTGAGCCTTTCGGGACCAACATCCGACCGTGTATCCGTTTGGCTTTCGGCTTTTGGTCCGGCGGCATCCTGATCGTTCGTTTGAGATCACGGGATTAAAGTCTAACCGTCCGATCTTTCTTGACGAGATCGAACCGCGGGATTAAATCCCGTCTATTGAATCAAACCCGCGGTTTTGATCCAACGATCCACGCCGACCGCTAACGTGGTTAAGTGAAACCGCGTGAGGCGGTTTGCGACTGACGCGTGGCTGACCGCCGTCGCCAATCATTGGCGCCGCCGCGGTTTCGATCCAGCAAACTCCGTCGCGCCGCGTGTCCCTTGCCGCCGCGTGTTTTGAACCCACGAACCAGCGGCTGCCGCGTGGCCGCCAGCGCCGTTTTTTTTATTTAAAATAACTTAAAAAATCATTTTAAATACAGAAAACTTCTAAAAATTATTTAAAATTAAATATAAGTCAAGAAAAATCATATAATATATCAAATTCTTCAGTTTTTCAAGGCCTTTAATTTAAAAATAAAATCACTTTAAGATAGGCTTTGTATTTTGAGAAATTTCAAATATTGATTATGTGATTATTTTAATTATTATTTAAGTAAAATAATTTCAAATGTTTTCATTTTTTTTTAAGTAAAGTATTTTAATATTTTCTGAACTTCCAGAAAGTTTTCAGAATTATTTAAGTAAAATTTGTTTTTTTTTTATTTGAATTATTTGAGTATTTTAATAGTTTATTAATATTTAATTAAGTATTGAATATTTTAAAATAAAAAAATAAAAAAACTTATTTTCAATAACTTCAAAAAAAATCAGAAAATCTCTCAAGTCTTCAAAAATATTTTGTTAATTATTTTAAATTTATGTTATATATATATATAAGCATGTTTATATATATATTTATTTATAAAAAAATATAATACTTTGAAAATATATATATATATATATATATATATATATTGTAGACTCTTAAACTCTTGAGAGATTTATTGAAGTTCTAAACCTAGATCAAGCCTATGTGAATGGAATTAATGGGGATGATTAGTGAGTGACCACTTCTTGGTTCATTCACTAACCTTGATCTAATTATATCTATTTTATCTAATCCTTGCATGTTTAAGGTACACACACCACCTAGCCTAGGCTCTCCTAGATCTAAGGACTTGTTTGCTTACTATTGTGTATGTATGCCATGCTTATTCAAAGGGTTAGAGGAACTTTGATTTGAACCTATTCAAAATTAGTGACACAATTAAGGACAATAATTAAGGACTTTGATTAGAAAACTTAGAAAATTTATTGTGCTTAGAATTGATATCCTCTTGACTTGAAATTTGAACCACTTAAACTTAGCGACATTCTCAGCCTTAGACAAAATTTTTACTGATTTTTGAAATCATTAAGACCATTAATTAATTTTCTAAGTCTTAAACTCTTAATTGAGCCTCTAAACTTCCAAAAAGTGTAATAAACTCAATTTAAATCTAAAAATTATGTTTAACCCCTCTAACTGACCATAATTTAAACCCTTAACCAATGAGAATTAAAATCAAAATTATTTGACAGCAATTTAAACCTTAATCTAATTTTAAGTGAAAATCAATATTTAATTAGAATAATTAATTAATTATTATTAAAAATTCCAAAAATTTCCCAATTACTTGGGAATCTCTCCTTAGGTCATTTCTCACCTTTGGAGTTGATTTCAAGGAGTTTGGAATTCATTTGGAGGAAAATCACAAAAAGGCCTTCTAATTTAGAAATTTTAAAAATTCATTAAATAGTCAAATTTTCCAATATCCATAACTAATTCCAGAAAAATCCAAATCACCCAAACTCACTTGCATTCAACTCCTAATAAGGTCTTATATTTACTAAAAATATTATATTCCAGAAAACTGTAATATTTCAAAAAATCAACAAATTGGTCAAACCGTAGTTAAAACTAGTTCAAACCTTCGTAATAAAATGTAGAAAAATCCGATTTCAATGTACTTACCTTCTAACTGATCGTAGTGAGGTCTAGTATTTTAATAAAATACAAACATTCCAGAATTTGAGCTTAATCAAAAATTCAACTTTTGACCCTTTAATTAAGTGATTAAGATATTCAAAATTCTTAAAAACTCAAAATCATTCTAAAACTCCAGAAAATATTGGTTTAATGCTTAAAACACTTAACAAATCTTTTAAAACACAACAACCACCCTAAAGATGAAGTGTATTGGCTGGACTACTCCGGGCTGCGGGGCTAAGTGTCCTAAGGAGGCTGGTTCCTCGAGCTTGGTGGCACAACGCCACGAATGGATTCTAAGGGGTGTTAAATCTTAAAATAGATTAATTTTTAATTATTTAACGCTTTAAAATCTCTAATTCAATTACATTAATTTGGTTTATCGGCTGGACTACTCCGGGCTGCGGGGCTAAGTGTCCTAAGGAGGCTGGTTCCTCGAGCTTGGTAGCACAATGCCACGAATCAATTAATGGCAAACTTAAATTAATCAAACTTTAAAATCAGCAACCAACTCCCTTTAATATCAATCCACTCCTTTAATTCCAACCAATTTAGATAACTTAATCAACCCCGATTGCTACTGGGTAACCCAGGCCTACGAGGCTATTAGCTTAGCCCCAAGGAAGGTGAAATAAACTTCACGGCCTCGGTGTGAAACAAAGGTAGTAATCAATTAACTTTTAAAATACATTTAATTAAAATTCCTAATTCACTAATACTTAAAGTTTAACTTAAATCCCCCTTTTAAGCCTTAACAAACCCAGAATTTTAGACAACTTTAATGAATCACCCATTTTAGGATCTACCCCTGCCACACGACCTTCTACACACACTTTAGATGATGTGCTAGGACAACCAACTCTAGATCTAGGTTAGGCTGGTGTTTACATTACTGCTGTTGTGGATGAAATTGCTTTGTTGTGTCTGCTTACTTTTTTGCACTCTGTGGATGATTGATGTGTTTGGCGACTAGGTTACCCTTAGGTTAGGAGCGATTTGAATGTTCACACAGTTTTCTGCAGGTGGCCACGCTCATGCAGGGCAATAAAAGGAGGGCAAAGTTAATAAAAAAAATCAATTATTATAAATTCTTTGCACAGGTGCTTCAGCTGCTAAAGCCCCCAAATCATAAAAAGAGCGTGGCCAGTGTGTTTATTTTCTTTTCTGCTCATATACAACTGCTTGGGAAAAACTGTTTTTTTTTTTATATATTAATTGCTTAGGATAACCCTGCAGGTGAGTCTAGATTTTTATTTTGATATCATATAATTTGTGTAAGTGTCAAGTGTTGTAAAAGTTGATTTTGAGTTGGGATACATAGACCCAAAGCTTGGATTCCAAAGAGGAAAGGATACCCCTTTAGGGAATACTCCTTTTCCATTTGGAAATCCAAATTTGGATCATACCTCTTCCTTACCCAAAGAGGAAAGAGTGGCCTTCCCCCTTAGAGGGAAGTGACCTCTTGTCCATTTGGGTAATCCACCACGAAGATTCCAAGAAGATTGAAGAAAAGGAGTCCAAAGAAGAATGAGATTGAAGATTTAAAGATTGAGAGTATCCCACTCAAAATAACTTGCGTCATTACTAGGTTTAGAATCCGGGTTGTTGTCAGTGGTGCCCGGCCACTTTACTTTCTGTAATATTCTGGTTTGTAATAAGCAAGGCAATTCTGCCTATGGACATTTATTAATTAATTTATATTTGATGTGATGATTTGATTGCCTTTAGGATTACTTGTTTTTACTAGTTTTTTGGCGATTGCATGCCGCTTTTTTTTGTTTTCGCCTGGATACGTGAGACTCGTGAGGGTGTAAAAGTTTTCTACTCATAACCTTAAAAGACTAAAATTTTAGTGAGTCTAAATAACATAGAAAGATAACGAATCTAGGGAATTAGCCGGGGATCGACCCCGGGGTCGCATGCATATTTCTGCATTACTCTTTCCTTGCTTTAGACCCTTCCCCGCCTGCGGGTAGAGTCCGGATAGTCTGACCTATGAAGACGAGGTGCCGGACCTGGGGAAGTCCAGTCTTCTAAAAAATTATTTTCTAAGCCTATTTTTAAGGTTTCATGCATACTTGATTTGGGAATTGTTAACTAGCATGCATTGCATTAGAAATGAATCAAAAGAGTCAAAATTTTAATCTCATCAGCTTTAGCATTTTTGCACCCAACATAAGTCAAAGGGGCCAATTAGGAGAATCTCTAGACGTCGGCCCCAACTCTCCAAAACTTTAAATATAACGTCCCTACCATTCTTTCATAAAAGATCAGACTCATCTCTTTTAAATCGACTAGGTGGTTAGCTGGCTCCCCAATCCAGGCCGGGGTAAGTCCAGATCTTGCACTGCATTAGTTAGGATCGGACGACTGTGGTCCAGTGTCCAAAATAGATTTAGGTTCCGGGGCAGATCTTTGATTATAAGACCCCAAACTTCAGGAATATAGTCCCAAATTTCTAATAAAATACTCAATTCTAATTAAAGCTTCATTTCAATCCTAAACATAAAGCCCAACACTTAGATTAAGTTGAGACACTTCCGGATGGTTCTGGAATCTCAAAGTGTCCCCTACCTCTCATCCTTTAACTCCCTTAATAACTGCTCAATTTTGATCCATTCCCTTTTGATTTTCCAATAACTCTATTCATACTTTGATATCACTCCTAGAAACTCTAACAAAATTCTGCCACCATTTTAATCGGGAGTTTTCGTAGGAGATTTTTGTCTCTACGATGTAATTAACTACGAGGGCTTGCGCTCGTAGGAGATTTGGAACCCCACACACCTGATTTAAAAAAAATTTGATTTCTAAAATTTTATTAGACTTCCTTGGGAAAAGTTAAATAATGATCGTCATAGTTGCGTTAGAAGAATTATCGTAGAATGGTCTCATTTCCCTCTGGGGAGATATATCCTTCTTCGATAAGGCTTCGGATGTGAATGCGACGATCATGTTTCTTGAATATTGTAATTGGGTATTTAGTTGAACTCTACTTTGTTCCCTTGGGGCCATATAAAGTTCTCATTAGAACCCGATCATAATATTCATGATGAGTTTACATAATCCTAAGTCTGAACACCATTATGAAAGTTTATTTTCATCCTTCAAGGTGATATACTCTTTCTAGCGAGTTGATTCGACCTTAGAATTGGAACTCAACCTTAATCTTAAAATTCCCAAAGAAAACTAATAGTTTTCAAAACCTGTTTTTCAAAATTCTACCAACAAAAAATGGTACGCCCGGTGGGACAAATCTCTCTCTCCATCTTTAATAATGGAAAAATTTTGTTTCATCGGTAGTCTTAACTACCTTTCTTCTGTTGGTCCCTCTACCCATTTCTTTCTTGGGTGAGTGTGGCCAACATCTAAAAGAAAATACCTTTCAAATAGAGAGGCGAGTGGTGAAATCTTTGTCTAAGCTGGGCTTTGACATTTTGCCTCCAAGTTAATTGGTAGAGCAAAGAAGTTAAGCCAGGTTCCTTGAATATTCTCAATCAATTTTGTAAACTCTCTTATTTGGTGAAAACTCAACATATTGAGGTTCAAGATTTAGAGAAAATTAATCATGCTTAAAATTCAAATTTTAATTCAAAATTGACTAACTTAAATCACTTTTCCTTAATTCCAGGATACTTAAATACTCAAATGGCTGGAAAACTCATCTTCTCCCTGGATAGAAACTTGACAATAGAAGGAATTACCTCTGGCAACTTGATCCAGTTTGGGATAGAATTTCAAAACTTTAAGTTATCAGTCAACGGAGAAGAAATGATTGATCTCTCTGCTGGAATACAAAGGGATGTCCCCCTAGTCGAGATTACTTTAGGGTCAGGAGTTGACTCCCCCATCTCTATGATGGAGGTCGTTGTCGCCCCTTCGACCGATGTGCCCTCTACTCAGGAGGATAAGAACCAAGAACCATTAACAATGGAAGGATTACCATCTCAATATGAGATTGGATCAAGTTCTAACACCACTGTAGCCAGCAAAAGTAAGTGGAAGAGATGCTTTAAAAGGGTAAAAAAGAAGGTTGCTAAGGCCAAAAGGACTGCTGAGGTAGAAGCCTTGAAACAAGCTAAATTTGAGGCCAATCGAGAATTTGTTGCTCCTTACACCTACCCCCTCCATGGTGGAAATGTTTTCCACCCTACTCCTGTTATTCAAAGGAGGGAGGTTGTGAAAATGAGAGCACAATCTCCAATACACCTTCTTGACTACTACACAGAGAGAATCAATCAAGAAAGAACCAAACAATCACCTGCAATAGACCATCGGCCCCTAGTTGAAGGTTATGACCCATCCACTCTACTAGATGAAGTTTGGTCACGTTACTACACGTGCCCCACTGCGTCTTTTATAGAGGAGGATGTGCAGAAACCACCCGGGGTGCCACTCTCATAATTGCTAGGTTACTAGTAATTAGGGAGGGAAATAATAATGGATATGAGATCTTATCAGATAGTGACACCATTTGAATTTAACTTCTAGATGGGTCCTATCGCGATAGATCCTTAAATTGAGATGATGCATCATTAGTTAGGGATAGTGCAAACCCCACAACAATCTCTTCCTCTTAAGAGATTGTGGAAATATAATTTACATTGATTGGGCCTTGCCACCTGGACTTACTATTTTGAAGGAAATCATATTATTTCTCAAGTGTACTGGGTCAAAATTTTCAAGATAGTTGATCCATCTTTTTAATGAAGATTGACCTCTACTTTTAATCAAAAATAGGAGAGAGTCATGGTTGACCCCACTGGATCTTTAAAGGCACCTCCCTCCCACCGCTTCTGCGGGTTGATTTGATTTTTGAACTAAAATTTGTATCAAATTTAAGTTGGTTTTAGAAATGAAAATCTTCTTAGTCTTCTCACGATTTTTCATCTTATTGGCTTCTCTTGCATGTTCTAAATATATTCAATGATTTTCAAAGTCAAGTTGATATTTTTTTTATCAAAAGATTGGGTCTAATTTGGGGATTATTCTTCCTTGGATAAGAGAATGAGTTTTCTTCTCTTATACTTGTGATATAATCCTAGATTAAAAAAAGAGCTATCATGTTAAGGTTTTAAAGAAAGCGAAGCCTCTTATTAAAAGAAAAAGAGAAGAAAATTCAAAGGATGCAAAAGTGCATTAAAAAAATTAAAAAAAAATAAAGAAGAAGAAGTGCAAAGTGTGTCAAAGAAATAAAAAAATGTGCAAAGCACATCACAAAAAAAAGTGAAAGAGGCTTCCTTCTTTTTAAATGCTTAAATCTCAAATAGCCTGATCATATTTAATAGCTTGACTTTGAAAAATCTTGAATCTAGATTTATTGTCATGCATGGACAGTTTATTAGATAGAAAATTCTATGCAAGAGAATTGAAAAGATTAAATTTCTCGATCCAACTTAAATCCTTTTGAAATTAATTTTAATTCAAACTTTCAACAAGGGAGAACTTAGTTCAGTTTCTATGAAATTTGATCCGGGTCAACAAAATCCAAAACCCTTGGCTCTTTTCGGGTCAATTGGGGTCACTCTACTTCTTACTATACTTTTGAATTTGTTCCCACTTGCCATTTTGACAGGGTCCAAATGATTAAGAGGAAATTTTCAATAAAAAGAATGAATCTTCTATTCTCAATAAGAATTCAAATCCCATTCTCAAGAGATATATGTGAATCTTTAAACATAGGCATCGTTTCTTTTAAGATCCACTATGTAAAATAACACTCTATGCTGGGTCCAAGGTTGTTCTCAAATAGAGGTGTGTTTTACATCGCACAAAATTGACTTTCAAAATTGAGTCACAACTAAGTAGAGTGCCTGACTCCAATTGGAGGATCTTAAAGGCCTTGAAGAAAGTTGTTTTGAACTCAATAAAATTTAAAATTACATAAGTCACGTATGATTCAAGCTCATTATAAATTGTGTCACCTCAGGACTTTCCAAGTATGAGACTTGGAAATAGTCCTTTCGAGACTAATTTTAGTCCACCATAAGATTAATGGAAGTTTTGAATCAATGTTGACTGGATCGTCCACCAGAGATGATCTATAAGGGAGGTTCATGACAATTGATTAATTTTGAAGATGCCACCAGATGATTCATTTCATTTGGGTGGTTCTTTAAGAAGTATCATGCATGATGAGGATCAAGTTAAACATCAAATTCACCCCTTAAAATTCATAGAAATCAAATCAAATTCAAAATCATCAATCAATTGTTTTTAGTTTTCTTTTCCTTAAGGTTAGTTCCTTCCTTCCCTTAGGATTAGACCTGCTAGTGGTGGAGTACGCCCTCTGTGGCACCATCCTGGCTTTTACCTGTGGATCAGTGGTGGAGTACGCCCTTCGTGGCACCATCCTAATTCCCATTCTCTAGTGGTGGAGTATGCCCTTCGTGGCACCATCCTAGTTTGCCAGTTGAGGTCCTCTGTGTGGAGCAAGTTTCCTCCCCACATGACCATTCGCTAGTGATGGAGTACGCCCTTCGTGGCACCATCCTAGTTTGCCAGTTGAGGTCCTCTGTGTGGAGCAAGTTTCCTCCCCACATGACCATTCGCTAGTGATGGAGTACGCCCTTCGTGGCACCATCCTAGTTTGCCAGTTGAGGTCCTCTGTGTGGAGCAAGTTTCCTCCCCACATGACCATTCGCTAGTGATGGAGTACGCCCTTCGTGGCACCATCCTAGTTTGCCAGTTGAGGTCCTCTGTGTGGAGCAAGTTTCCTCCCCACATGACCATTCGCTAGTGATGGAGTACGCCCTTCGTGGCACCATCCTAGTTTGCCAGTTGAGGTCCTCTGTGTGGAGCAAGTTTCCTCCCCACATGACCATTCGCTAGTGATGGAGTACGCCCTTCGTGGCACCATCCTAGTATGCCAGTTGAGGTCCTCTGTGTGGAGCAAGTTTCCTCCCCACATGACCATTCACTAGTGGTGGAGTACGCCCTCCGTGGCACCATCCTAGCTTTTACCTGTGGATCAGTGGTGGAGTACGACCTTTGTGCCACCATTCTGATTCTCGCTCGCTAGTGGTGGAGTACGCCCTCTGTGGCACCACCCTGGCATTTGACTTGGGGATTAGTGGTGGAGTACGCCCTTCGTGGCACCATCCTGATTCACACTCGCTAGTGGTGGAGTACGCCCTTCGTGGCACCATCCTAGTTTTCCAGTTTCGGTCCTCTGTGTGGAGCAAGTTTCGTCTCCACATGACCATTCGCTAGTGGTGGAGTACGCCCTTTGTGGCACCATCCTAGTTTGCCAGTTGAGGTCCTCTGTGTGGAGCAAGTTTCCTCCCCACATGACCATTCGCTAGTGATGGAGTACGCCCTTCGTGGCACCATCCTAGTTTGCCAGTTGAGGTCCTCTGTGTGGAGCAAGTTTCCTCCCCACATGACCATTCGCTAGTGATGGAGTACGCCCTTCGTGGCACCATCCTAGTTTGCCAGTTGAGGTCCTCTGTGTGGAGCAAGTTTCCTCCCCACATGACCATTCGCTAGTGGTGGAGTACGCCCTTCGTGGCACCATCCTAGTTTTCCAGTTGAGGTCCTCTGTGTGGAGCAAGTTTCCTCCCCACATGACCATTCGCTAGTGGGGGAGTACGCTCTTTGTGGCACCATCCTAGTTTGCCAGTTGAGGTCCTCTGTGTGGAGCAAGTTTCCTCCCCACATGACCATTCGCTAGTGATGGAGTACGCCCTTCGTGGCACCATCCTAGTTTGCCAGTTGAGGTCCTCTGTGTGGAGCAAGTTTCCTCCCCACATGACCATTCGCTAGTGATGGAGTACGCCCTTCGTGGCACCATCCTAGTTTGCCAGTTGAGGTCCTCTGTGTGGAGCAAGTTTCCTCCCCACATGACCATTCGCTAGTGATGGAGTACGCCCTTCGTGGCACCATCCTAGTATGCCAGTTGAGGTCCTCTGTGTGGAGCAAGTTTCCTCCCCACATGACCATTCACTAGTGGTGGAGTACGCCCTCCGTGGCACCATCCTAGCTTTTACCTGTGGATCAGTGGTGGAGTACGACCTTTGTGCCACCATTCTGATTCTCGCTCGCTAGTGGTGGAGTACGCCCTCTGTGGCACCACCCTGGCATTTGACTTGGGGATTAGTGGTGGAGTACGCCCTTCGTGGCACCATCCTGATTCACACTCGCTAGTGGTGGAGTACGCCCTTCGTGGCACCATCCTAGTTTGCCAGTTTCGGTCCTCTGTGTGGAGCAAGTTTCGTCTCCACATGACCATTCGCTAGTGGTGGAGTACGCCCTTTGTGGCACCATCCTAGTTTGCCAGTTGAGGTCCTCTGTGTGGAGCAAGTTTCCTCCCCACATGACCATTCGCTAGTGATGGAGTACGCCCTTCGTGGCACCATCCTAGTTTGCCAGTTGAGGTCCTCTGTGTGGAGCAAGTTTCCTCCCCACATGACCATTCGCTAGTGATGGAGTACGCCCTTCGTGGCACCATCCTAGTTTGCCAGTTGAGGTCCTCTGTGTGGAGCAAGTTTCCTCCCCACATGACCATTCGCTAGTGGTGGAGTACGCCCTTCGTGGCACCATCCTAGTTTTCCAGTTGAGGTCCTCTGTGTGGAGCAAGTTTCCTCCCCACATGACCATTCGCTAGTGGGGGAGTACGCTCTTTGTGGCACCATCCTAGTTTGCCAGTTGAGGTCCTCTGTGTGGAGCAAGTTTCCTCCCCACATGACCATTCGCTAGTGATGGAGTACGCCCTTCGTGGCACCATCCTAGTTTGCCAGTTGAGGTCCTCTGTGTGGAGCAAGTTTCCTCCCCACATGACCATTCACTAGTGGTGGAGTACGCCCTTCGTGGCACCATCCTAGTTTGCCAGTTGATCTGCCTATTTGGAGTAAGTCTTCTATCAGCATCCTATAGGCCTAAGGTTGGGTGATGCCCTTCCTTAGACCCGAGGTTAGGTATTCCCTACCTTGGTTTCTCCAGTCCTCTCTTCAAAATAGGTGTAAGCTTTTCTCTAGTTTCCAATGGACTTAAGGTTGGGTGATGCCCTTCCTTCAACCCTTTAAGATCCTACTCCTATTCGGTCAACGCCAATGTGTGCAGCAGAAGTTCCTTCTACCACACACATTGGGGGTCCATTTGTTGACCTCATTTTTGTATGAGGTCACTAAAGCCCTTCCAAACTCCAGATTAATTTTAGATCCTAGGATCTACTCTAGACCTTAGTATTCTTTCCTAGAGCTAGACCTTAGAGCCTACTCTAGAGCCTAGGATCCCCTTAAATCCTAGATCTTAGAATCTCTCTAGATTCTAGGACCAATCCAGACTCAAATCAATCCCTACCCTTGATCAATTCAAACCTCAAATCAATCTGAACTCCATTCAATTCAAATCCAAATTAATTCAAATTTTAAACACATCCAAACTTTGACTCAATCCACTTGAGAACCCAAATTTCAACCTAGACTTTGATCCCACCTTTAATCTAGCTTTGACCTTATCCATCCATTAACAATCACAACATAATTGTAAATGATTTGGATACTTCAATATTAATTATTCAAACCTGAAATTCATTCCAAATCTAGAAACCCAGACTCAAATCCTAAGTCTTAAGGCCCTGTCCTAAAGACCCTTTTCAAAGAATTTTCAAACATTTCAAAACCCAGCCAAATGGTCTCTGATTCAGGGTCTATCACTTGCAAAGTGATAAGACATGTCTCTAGAGGTTACCCTGCAACTTTAAGCTCATTCTGAGGTCTCTAACCCCAGAATCGGAATTAAAATCCAAAGGCTGTAAAACCTTCAAATATTTACTGCCTATGCCACTGAACCTAACCCCTTTGAGATCTTGACCTTGGAATCCTTATCAAAGCCTCCAATCACTTCCAGACTCTTGATTTTAACCCATTGAGCAGTAAACTGCATTTTCCAGACCCATTTTTTACCATAGTTGACCAATAGGTCAAAGTTGACCAAAATACCCCTATGGGGCTCAAATAGGGATTTCAAACCAAATGAGCTCCAAATTGAATGCAACCACCTCCAACAAGTTTCAAATGTTATTTCAAATCTTTTGAACCTATTGCCAACCCTTGGGTCAACCTGGTTGACCAAGTCAACAGGTTTGACCCAAGAGGCCCTTTAAGGATCCAAATAGGTGTTTTGACCCAAATGACCTCTCTAGGCCATGCAACCACTTCCATTGGTCTTAAAATATCATTTCAAACCTGTTGAGCCCAAACCCAGACCCTGGGTCAACCTGGTTGACCAAGTCAATCAAGGTTGACCAAACAGGCCCTTAAGGGCTCAAATAGGAATTTTGATCAATTTGACCTCCCCAGACCTAGGGACCACCCTCAATGGTCTCCAAATGCCTTTTCAAACTTGTCCAGCCCAGACTCACCCCTTTGGTCAACCTGGTTGACCCAGTCAACCTGGTTTGACCCAATGAACCCTTAAGAGCTCAAATGAATCATTTTCGACTCATTTAACTATGTCAATACCTTCAAACCCTTGAAACCATTCCATTCAATACCTTCAATATTTCTAAACCTATTTTGAGCTCAACCCAACCTGGTTTGACTAAGTCAACCCTCAATTCTAGGTCAAAGCTTGGTGGTGTTTGTTCCTATTCCTACTAAGCCTTGACTTTAACCTTTGACCCTTGATTGAACCATTCCAAATATCCCTCTCCCTCCTCAAGTGCCACATCATCAATTTTGACCTGGTTGACTGGTCAAACCAAGTCAACAAAAGCCTTAAGCACCTCTTTGAATTGGTCAAACTTCCTATTTTGACCTCAAAGAGTGTGAGTTTAGGCTTGGAGCCTCTCCAACCTGTAGCCTTGACCTCTCCTATGCCACATCAGCACCCATTGACCAGTTGACTGGTCAAAATGGTCAATACCCCCCTTAAAACCTATTTTTCATGGTCAAAGCTCTACTAAACCCCTTTTCCTCCCTATATCACATGCCTAAAGCTCCTTTTTTGCTTTATTTCCCTGATTAATCCCTGCTTAAGCTGCTCCAAGGGTTTTGCTTAGGCAATTTAGGCAATGTCCCCTCCCACTCATCCCAAAGCCGGCCAATAGAAGCAAGGCATGTCCAGCCTTTGGGTCAGCCTTCTAGCTGTCCCAGGGACACCTGGCATCATCTGAGGACATGGTGAGTCAATCCCAGCCATTCATTTGGCTTGGGGGCGTTTGAATAGGGGGGAAAGGCCCTAATGCCTCATATTTGAACCCTATCAATCTCTCTCCACTCAAGCTCTCTCAAACCCAGCCCCCTGTTCCACTGAGCTCCCCAGACATCTCCAAGCACATCCCCACTCAGATCCCGGCGATCTTCCGGGGAGATCTAGTACAATCTATTCAAGGAGTTGTTCCGGTCGATCCAGGCGATTTCGAAGCTCGGAGTCAACTAGGGATCTACACTTGGACAATCTACAAGCTCATCCATCCTTTTAATGGTTCAATCCGTCCAAAAATCAAGGTGAAAACCAAAACCCTAGATCTAGGTACACTAGATTAAATAGCTTTATTTTCACCGCGTTTTAAGTTCTAAAATTACCTCCCCATAATTTATGTTCATCCCCTTTATCTAGATTTAAAATTTTACAACATTGATCGAGCCGATCGAGAGAACGAGTCAAAAAATGCTTTTTAGGGTGTTTTCGTAGTCTCGTTCAGGTGTACACTTTCTGGACCGTTGATCACTAGATCAACGGTCCAGATTGAGCCTTTCGGGACTAACATCCGACCGTGTATCCGTTTGGCGTTCGGCTTTTGGTCCGGCGGCATCCTGATCGTTCGTTTGAGATCACGGGATTAAAGTCTAACCGTCCGATCTTTCTTGACGAGATCGAACCGCGGGATTAAATCCTGTCCGTTGAATCAAACCCGCGGTTTTGATCCAACGATCCACGCCGACCGCTGACGTGGTTAAGTGAAACCGCGTGAGGCGGTTTGCGACTGACGCGTGGCTGACTGCCGTCGCCAATCATTGGCGCCGCCTCGGTTTCGATCCAGCGAACTCCGTCGCGCCGCGTGTCCCCCGCCGCCGCGCGTTTTGAACCCACAAACCAGCGACTGCCGCGTGGCTGCCAGCGCCGTTTTTTTATTTAAAATAACTTAAAAAATCATTTTAAATACAGAAAACTTCTAAAAATTATTTAAAATTAAATATAAGTCAAGAAAAATCATATAATATATCAAATTCTTCAGTTTTTCAAGGCCTTTAATTTAAAAATAAAATCACTTTAAGATAGGCCTTGTATTTTGAGAAATTTCAAATATTAATTATGTGATTATTTTAATTATTATTTAAGTAAAATAATTTCAAATGTTTTCATTTTTTTTAAGTAAAGTATTTTAAAATTTTCTGAACTTCCAGAAAGTTTTCAGAATTATTTAAGTAAAATTTGTTTTTTTTTATTTGAATTATTTGAGTATTTTAATAGTTTATTAATATTTAATTAAGTATTGAATATTTTAAAATTAAAAAAAAAACTTATTTTCAATAACTTCAAAAAAAATCAGAAAATCTCTCAAGTCTTTAAAAATATTTTGTTAATTATTTTAAATTTATGTTATATATATATATATAAGCATGTTTATATATATATTTATTTATAAAAAAATATAATACTTTGAAAATATACATGTTGTGGATGAAATTGCTTTGTTGTGTCTGCTTACTTTTTTGCACTCTGTGGATGGTTGATGTGTTTGGAGACTAGGTTACCCTTAGGTTAGGAGCGATCTGAATGTTCACACAGTTTTCTGCAGGTGGCCACGCTCATGCAGGGCAATAAAAGGAGGGCAAAGTTAATAAAAAAAATCAATTATTATAAATTCTTTGCACAGGTGCTTCAGCTGCTAAAGCCCCCAAATCATAAAAAGAGCGTGGCCAGTGTGTTTATTTTCTTTTCGGCTCATATACAACTGCTTGGGAATAACTGCTTTTTTTTTATATATTAATTGCTTAGGATAACCCTGCAGTTGAGTCTAGATTTTTATTTTGATATCAATGTAATTTGTGTAAGTGTCAAGTGTTGTGAAAGTTGATTTTGAGTTGGGATACATAGACCCAAAGCTTGGATTCCAAAGAGGAAAGGATACCCCTTTAGGGAATACTCCTTTTCCATTTGGAAATCCAAATTTGGATCATACCTCTTCCTTACCCAAAGAGGAAAGAGTGGCCTTCCCCCTTAGAGGGAAGTGACCTCTTGTCCATTTGGGTAATCCACCACGAAGATTCCAAGAAGTTTGAAGAAAAGGAGTCCAAAGAAGAATGAGATTGAAGATTTGAAGATTTGAAGATTGAGAGTATCCCACTCAAAATAACTTGCGTCATTACTAGGTTTAGAATCCGGGTTGTTGTCAGTGGTGCCCGGCCACTTTACTTTCTGTAATATTCTGGTTTGTAAAAAGCAAGGCAATTCTGCCTATGAACATTTATTAATTAATTTATATTTGATGTTATGATTTGATTGCCTTTAGGATTACTTATTTTTACTAGTTTTTTGGCGATTGCATGCCGCTTTTTTTTGTTTTCGCCTGGATACGTGAGACTCGTGAGGGTGTGAAAGTTTTCTACTCATAACCTTAAAAGTCTAAAGTTTTAGTGAGTCTAAATAACATTGAAAGATAACGAATCTAGGGAATTAGCCGGGGATCGACCCCAGGGTCGCATGCATATTTCTGCATTACTCTTTCCTTGCTTTAGACCCTTCCCCGCCTGCGGGTAGAGTCCGGATAGTCTGACCTATGAGGACGAGGTGCCGGACCTGGGGAAGTCCAGTCTTCTAAAAAATTATTTTCTAAGCTTGTTTTTAATGTTTCAAGCATACTTGATTTGGGAATTGTTAACTAGCATGCATTGTATTAGAAATGAATCAAAAGAGTCAAAATTTTAATCTCATCAGTTTTAGCATTTTTGCACCCAACATAAGTCAAAGGGGCCAATTAGGAGAATCTCTAGACGTCGGCCCAAATTCTCCAAAACTTTAAATATAACGTCCCTACCATTCTTTCATAAAAGACCGGACTCATCTCTTTTAAATCGACTAGGTGGTTAGCTGGCTCCCCAATCCAGGCCGGGGTAAGTCCAGATCTTGCACTGCATTAGTTAGGATCGGACGACTGTGGTCCAGTGTCCAAAATAGATTTAGGTTCCGGGGCAGATCTTTGATTATAAGACCCCAAACTTCGGGAATATAGTCCCAAATTTCTAATAAAATGCTCAATTCTAATTAAAGCTTCATTTCAATCCTAAACTTAAAGCCCAACACTTAGATTAAGTTGGGACACTTCCGGATGGTTCTGGAATCTCAAAGTGTCCCCTACCTCTCATCCTTTAACTCCCTTAATAATTGCTCAATTTTGATCCATTCCCTTTCGATTTTCCAATAACTCTATTCATACTTTGATATCACTCCTAGAAACTCTAACAACATTCTGCCACCATTTTAATCGGGAGTTTTCGTAGGAGATTTTTGTCTCTACGATGTAATTAACTACGAGGGCTTGCGCTCTTAGGAGATTTGGAACCCCACACACCTGACTTAAAAAAAATTTGATTTCTAAAATTTTATTAGACTTCCTTGGGAAAAGTTAAATAATGATCGTCATAGTTGCATTAGAAGAATTATCGTAGAATGGTCTCATTTCCCTCTGGGGAGATATATCCTTCTTCGATAAGGCTTCGGATGTGAATGCGACGATCATGTTTCTTGAATATTATAATTGGGTATTTAGTTGAACTCTACTTTGTTCCCTCGGGGCCATATAAAGTTCTCATTAGAACCCGATCATAATATTCATGATGAGTTTACATAATCCTAAGTCTGAACACCGTTATGAAAGTTTATTTTCATCCTTCGAGGTGATATACTCTTTCTAGCGAGTTGATTCGACCTTAGAATTGGAACTCAACCTTAATCTTAAAATTCCCAAAGAAAACTAATAGTTTTCAAAACCTGTTTTTCAAAATTCTACCAACAATACCCAAATTCTTTGTATTTGAAAAGCAATGTTGATGAATCCTAGCTATGGCATAGGAGACTATATTATGCAATTATAAAGATCTTTAGGAAAATTATCCAAAAAGACTTGGCTAGAGGCATGCCCTAGTTAGATTTCACAAAGGACCATACGTGATGCCTACCAACTAGGAAAGCAAATTAATTCATCATTTCATACAATTAAGGACATCATTATCTCTAGGCCATTAGAAATTCTTCTTATGAATCTATTTGAACTCATTAGTATTGCGAACCTAGGAGGGAAATCATATTGATTTTTTTATTGTTGATGATTATTCTAGATTCACATAAGTTAGATTCCTAGCATAAAAGAGTGAACAATTTGAGAAATTTAAAACTTTATCAACTTGGATATAGATAAAATTATGATGTGAGATCTTGACTATTCATAGTGATTATGGAAGAGAGTTCTAAAATGTGAAGTTTGAATTCTTTTATTAGGAGGTAGGGATAGACCATAACTTTTCTACCCCTAGGTCAAGAAAATTGAATAATTGAAAGAAAGAATAAGACTTTAGTAGAAGCTATTATGGCCATATTACTAAAATATTCTCTCCTAAGATACTTTTGCGTAGAATCAATAAATACAACTTATTATGTGTTTAATAGGGTTAATATTAGATCCAAGTTAAATAAGATAACCTATGAGTTCCTTAAGGGTAGAACACCAAAGTTTTCTCTTCTACATGCCTTTATTTATAGATGCTTTGTCCTGATTAATGGAAAATCACCTCTATTAAAGTTTGATCCAAGATCTGATGGAGTCTTCTTAGGATATTCATTTGTAGGTAAAGCTTATAGGATCTTTAATAAGAGGACCTTTATAGTAAAAGATTCTACCCATGTCGTATTTGATAAATCAGATAAATCTTTTGAGCTTATATTAGAAGAAGAGGAAGAAGTAGAGATCACCTAAGAGGTAGAATTCATTAACTTAGGAGGTAGAGTAGAACCTTAGGAGTCATTAACAAGAGAATGGAGATACTCATCAAATCACCCTAGAGAATTCATCTTAGGAGATCCATCTGAGGTGTTAAAATTAGGCATGAACTTAAAAAAGTGGTTAGTCATCCTACATTCATCTCTAAGGTAGAACCCACCAATCTAGATCAAGCACCAACATATATAATGAATTCTAGATCCTAACTATGTAAGAAAAATTGAATCAATTTGCTATGAATAAGGCTACATTAGTAGGTAAGGGATACAATCAGATCAAAGAAATTGATTTTGAGGAGGCATTTTCCCTATAGCTAGGTTAAAAGCCATTCGAGTTCTACTAGCCTTTACTTTCTTTAAAGGGTTCAAGTTGTATTAGATAGATGTTAAGAGTACCTTTCTAAATGAGGTTATTAAGAAAGATGTATATGTTGATCAACTCCCAAGTTTTTAGAATTCATAATTTCTAAATTATGTATTCAAATTAAAGAAGGCATTATATGGATTGAAGCAAGTACCTAGAGCTTAGTATGAGAGGCTTAGTATATACCTCCTATTATAATCCAGGATCCCTAGTTTATAATTTTGATGATAGCAAATATTATTGATTGAATAGTATCTTTTCTCAGTAAATATTTTAAATATTTCTTTTGTCTATAAGCACTAACATTATATGTAAAATATATATTGCTCAAGGCTACTTAAAGCTCAAGACTGGGTAAAATAGGAATGTCAAGTAAATAAAAGTTTATAATTTTATTTTTTATTTCTTGAGTCAGGCCACATAAGAGTGTATGCAATTTGGTGACTATGCATACACACATAGGGGGAGTGAGAAAAATTTAAAAGTTAAATTTTTTTATATAAATCATACTGTATGACTTACATTCATACAATACAATCAATTATAGAAAAAATGACCTTAACAATTATTTAAATAATAAGTTTTTATGAACTAATCATACTGTATGATATGAATCATATTATATGATTTATTTTGATATGAAAAATCCTAGCTGCCAGATAAATTAAGTAAGATATTCAAAATTTGATTTATGAACTAATCATATTGTATGATCTGATTTGTATTGTACAAAATTTTAAATTTTATTTAAATTAACTCTGATAATTAGCCAATTAAATCACAGTTTAATTAATGATAGCATATTATATTATATAATCAAGATTGTACTGCACGATTAATAAAAATGAAATTTGGTCATCCCAAAGATCGTACCAAATAAAAACCATGATTTTTGGACTAATCATAATGTACGATATTCATATTGTACTGGATGACCAACTTGAAATCAACTAATCGTATTGTATAATAATAGTAAAACAGGACGATTGATAGATAATTTCCAATCATCTTATATAAATAGAGAGAAAGAAAATAAATTGTAACGGATGATCCTTTGATCATATTATATGATGCATTTGAAAAGTTGAATAGTTCATTTGAATAACTATTTACATCTTATTGGATGGGCCTAGTTTTGAATTGATCATATTATACAAATTCTAATCATATTTTACGAACACTCGTGACCAACTTAAATTTTTAGGATTTCTTGAATCCCAATACTTAAGCAATATTTTAAGAATCTCTTTAAAATAAGAGAGGATTATGTGACTACTGAAGGTACTATGAGAGAGAAGCTTTAGAAAGAAATCTAGGGTTTGAGAGCAAGGAGAAGGTGAGGTTGAGTGTGAGAGAGAGGAGTGTGAGGGGATCACACCGTTGTTATGGGCTAGCTACAACCTTGCTCCTCTTGTGGCCTTGTGAGTTCTTAAAGGCTCTTCTAGGAAAGAGGCATCTAAGTCATGTCCTCAAGGTACTCTACCTTCTCCATGAGGAAAAATAGGATTTGAGGTTCTTTACCTATGAAAGGATTTCAGTTATCAGCTATCTCCATGAGAGAGAAAAAGGAATTGGGGCTCTCTCCCTTCTCTAAGATGGAAAAAAAAGATTTAAGGTTTACTTTCATTGTTAGGGAAGGTGGCAGATTCCTACACTTAGCTGCATCAGGTTTGATGAAAGTGAGTCTGTAAAGGTTTCTCCATCTTATTGTGGGAGCAAAAGGATTGTATCTTTTTGTTAGTGCAATTCCCAAAGCAGTGGACTCTGGGTAGTGAACATAGGTCAAGATTGACCAAACCACTATATAATTTCTTGTGTTCTTTACATTTTCAACATTTTACCTTTTCCACTTAATTTCTTTAAAAACTTCTTGGTGAAAATCTGAGATTAATGTTCTATTATGTTAATTTGAATTTCATCAACATTGTTTTAATTGTTGTTAAATTATTAGCTTTCGTATTGGGTGATCAAACAATTTTGTCAAAGTTTTAAAAAATTGACAAAAAAGAATAAAAATCCTGCTTAGGATTCTTTAAATCACCAATTCACCCCCCTCTTGATGCGCCTCAGACTAGTTATATGAGGTTTAAAAAATTTCTCAAACTTTCAAGTGGTATTAGAGAGGGTTACAAAAATAAGGTTTTTGAAAACTTTTAAAAAATAATCAATGGCTCATTTTGGTAATCATAACACTACTGAGGGTAATTCCATAATTTATCCACCTTTATTTGATAATATACCTTTTGACTTTTGGAAAATTTACATGGATGTTAGTTTAAGAAGGATATTTTGTACATTATCATTTTATGAATGACATTAAAACTAAACTATTGTTTAACGAATGGAGTAATGAGGATAGAGATTTAGCCAAATTGAAAGTAAAATATTTAAATTATTTCTTTTATGCATTGAAATCTAAATATTATATGTGTGTATCAACTTGTACCACTATAAAAGATATTTGGGAAAAATTATACATAACCTACAATTCGAAATTTTAGAGTTTTTTGAAGCCCTCTATTTAAGCTTTCACATAAGACTTTGTAAGAGTCTTTGGCAGCCATTGAAGATTCATTTATTTGGGGAAAACTTGAAGAGAGAATTTGAAAGGGAGAGAGGAAATGGTGGAGTTTGGGAGAGGGAGAAGATCCTTAGAGGAGATTTTAAGGGATTGTGGTGGGGTTTTCACATGGTTGCTCTGGAAAGCTTGCACCTTAGTACCATCTAATTCAAGGTTTATTTTGAGGGAAGTTTTTGGAAGAAGAAGATCTCTTTGGTGTCAAGGGACCAAGCTCCTCCGTCACTCCTAGGAAGGTGGAAGTGATTTTGTAAGGGCTTCTTCACCTAGCTATTGGGGCTAAAGGAGAATCACTAAAGGTTTAGTGTAATACCCAGAGAGTGCCTCCGGGGAGTTGACGTAAGTCAAAGTTTGACCGAACAACTATAAATCTGGTGTGTTCTTTCCATTATTATTTCCACATGTATTTTTATTACGATTAATTGTGTGGGTGAAATTAATAATTTATCTTTTTATTGTAATTATAATTCTCTTCAGAATCATGATATGAAAAGATATTTCTTTTCGTTAAAGAAGATTTTAAAATATCAAATTCACCCCCCCGCCCCCCTCTTGGCGCATCTCGCACTTTCAGTTGGTATCAGAGCAGGTTTTAAAAATAGTATTTTATAAAACCATAAAATAATCGATCATGTCATATTTTGGAAATCTTAACATTGTGGAAGGCTATTCTATTATGTGATCACCTTTATTTGAAAATATTTCTTTTAGTTTTTAAAAATTTTGCATGTATACTTTTTTGCCATCAATTGATTATCGAATGTGTCACATGATTCAAACTGGCTATTATATACCATCAAGTATGGTAGATGGAGTCAAAATTAATATTCCTTTTACTGAATGGAGTAGAATAGAATAAATCAATGCTCAATTAAATGCTAAATGCTTGAATTAATTTTTCTATGCATTAAATTTTGATGATTGCATGAGAATCTCCACATGTACTACTAGCAAAGAAATTTGGGATAGATTATGCACTACATACGAAGGTACTAGTGAACTCAAGCAATCTAAGTTGAATATTCTAATGCATGATTATGAACTTTTCTGCATGAAATCTTATGAGATGATCTTAGATATGTGTACTAGGTTTATTCAGATTTTGACATTATTACATACTTTATGTAGAGAACTTTCAAACTTCAAAATGGTTAACAAAATTCTATATTCTCTCCTTGATAAATTTGATGCCAAAGTCATGTCTATATGTAAATGAAAAGATTTGAATGCTTATTCTATAAATAATCTAATAGACTCACTCATTGCCTATGAGTAAAGTGTGAGTCAAAGACTTTTGGATACAGGTAATGAGAATACTATATTGCTAAAAGCCTAAGACATAGATGAATGTGGCTTAGTAGATGATAAGAGCATGGAGACAACATTGATAATAAATAAAGTTGAAATTTTATTGAAGTACAAGCATAAATATCAACAAAAGTGCAGTAAAGGTAAAAATAGTAAAAATGTTAAGTTTTCATCTAATGTTATTTTCTTTGGGGGTAGGAAACCAAACATTTGAATTTTGAATGCACCAACTTAAAAACTCTTCCTATAAAGGAAAAGAGTAAGAATAAATTGATTATAATATTGGAAAAAGATAAACAACAAAAAATCTCTTGGGAATACCTAGCTTCTGAATTATCAGAACAAGAGCTTGACGATGATATATAAGCAAGTTAAGGATTATTTATGTGTGTGTTTATGTGTTTTTGTATGTTTTCTTATCTATTTTGTGTGTTTATTTTTTATTATATTTTATTATATTTTAAGAATAATTTTATATCTTCGTTTCGTTATTATGTTATTATTTTTATATGTTATTTTATCTCTTCCTTTAGATAATGTTAAAGGTGGAGAATATATTGTAGTAGGTTGTATTTATGTTTTATTTTCTTTTTCATTATTTAGCTTTTAAAAAATAAAAAAATAAAAAATATACTTTCCCCTATTTTTTAATGTAATTCTTTTAGTGAGGGGGAGTTTAAGAGAAAATATTTTTAATTTGTAAATTCAACCAATATTATTTATCATCATCAAAAAGGAAGAGATTATTACAACTTGAGCTTCCAATTTTATATTTTTTTATGATAATAAATACTATTGATTAATCTTTTATTTATCGTAGTGTTTGTAATGCATATCTGTTTGTGTGTTAACTAATATTTCAGGTACACCATGCACCATTTTTTGAAGAATCAAGAATCAAGTTTGTGTAGAATTGGTTATATTAAATGAGTCTATAATTTTTATTTTTTGAGTCAAGTCTTATAATGATATATGTTAAATTGGTGACCATGAAAACACATAGGGTTAGAGCTTTCTTTTAAGTGAAATTTTTTTTTTACTATCTATAGATCGTATTGTATGATTTTGAATTATAATGTACAAACTACTGCAGCTCAATGACTACCTGTGAACTAATTATACTGTATAATCATGATCGTACTGTACGATCATGATCATATTATATAATATATTTCTAAATTGAAACCCTAACCACCACATTAATTTAATTAAGTTTTTAAATCCTGAATTTTGAACTAATCGTACTGTACGTTCAAATCATATTGTACAAATATTTGAATACTTACTTAAATTAACCCCCTGATTAGTCAATTAAATCAAAGATTAATTGCATATTGGTAATCATACTATATGACATTATTCATACCGTATGATTAATCGAGACTATTTTTTATCATCCAGAACATCACATCGGATGATCCCTTAATTTTTGAACTATCGTACTGGACGATGAGAACATTATATCGGACGACTTGAAGCTTTAATAGATTATATTGTACAAAGTATATCATACCAGACGGTGAACAGAGACGAGTTTTTATCATCCTAGCATTCATCCTAGACGAATAGATGGAAAATAATATATCATGTTGGACGATGTTATATTGTAATGTATAATGTTATTCATAATAAATTACCTGTTCATACTCCTTTATACCAGGACGAAGGCTGTTTTGAACTTATCATACTGTACGATCTTGGATTATACTGTACAAACAGAAATGACAAATTGGAAATTTTATGGTTTTTTTAAGCCCTATATTTAAGCTTTCTAATAAGACTTTATAAGAGTCTTTGGCAGCCATTGAAGCTTCATTTTTATGGAGAAAACTTGAAGAGAGAACTTGAAAGGGAGAGAGGAAAGGGTGGAGTTTGAGAGAGGAAGAAGATCCTTGGAGGGGGTTTCAAGGGAGTGTGGAGGGGGTTTCACATGGTTGCTTCGGCAAGCTTGCACCTTAGTACTATCGAATTCAAGGTTTGTCTTGATCAAAGTTTTGGGAAGAAGAATATCTCTTTGGTGTCAAAGGACCCAGCTCCTCCACCACACTAAGGAAGGTGGAAGTGATTTTGTAAGGGCTTCTTTGCCTAGTTGTGGGGACTAAAGGAGAATCACGAAAGGTTTAGTATAGTACCCGAAGGGTGCCTCCGAGGAGTGGACGTAGATCAAATTTTGATCAAACCACTATAAATCTGGTGTGTTCTTTCTTTTATTATTTTCAAATTTATTTTCATTTCGATTAACTATATGGATAAAATTGATAATTTATCTTTTTATTGTGAATGTAATTCACTTATGATTCATGTTATGAAAAGATATTTCTTTTCGTTAAAGAAGATTTTAAAATATCCAATTCACCCCTCTCTTGGCGCACCTCGCACTTTCAAAATGTCCTACTTCATGACTACAAATTAATTCATATGAAACCTAGTAAATCAATTTCTGAAATGTATATTAAGTTTAGACAAATAGTGACATCCATGCATACGTTAGGCAGAGAACTTACAAATTCTAAAAAGGTCAATAAGATTTTATATTGCTACTTAATTCTTATGATACAAAAATAACTGCAACTGCTGAATATAAAATCTTGAATGTTTACTCGAGTGATAGTTTGCTTGAATCACTCATTGCTTATGAGTAAGGAGTAAGTCAAAAGCAAAGTGATGCAAGAGAGAAGTAGACGGAGGGAACTTTAGCACTAAAAATAAATGATTATGATAGTAACAATTCTGTAGTGAAGGAGGAGGATGACATTGCCTTAATGATACAATAGTTCAAGAGCTTTCCAAAGAAAAAATAGAGTCATCAACAGTATTGGAGCAAAGGTAAAGCAAAAAAAATATTAAAGTTTTTGATGACACAATTTGATTCGAATGCAAGAAACCAAGCCACCTCCAAATTGAGTTTCCCAACCTGAAGACTCACCTGAACTAGGAAAAGGGTGAAGAGAAGCCAAAGTTTCAGAGGGGTAAGCAAAAGTCACAAAAAGCTTTATGGCCAAATCCGCCTCAGAATCTTCATAATCATAAGCAGAGGAGGAGGTAACATACTTGTGTCTTATTGCTAACGATAATCTTAATCAATCAGATCAAGATGAGGTATATCAACTTTTCTATGATGAATTACTCATTTTTTTTTAAATATTCATGATTTGTATATGAAGCTGAAAAAGATGCATTAGTCCTAATACTAAATTGTCTACTTTGCAAAAAGAGCATGTTAGCTTAATTACCAAGCATTCTAATTTAGATAGTGATCATATGACCTTGCTTGATGAATATATTGCCTAAAATAAGAAGCATATCAACTTAACTAATGCACACAAATCCTTAAAAACATCACATATGGAACTAGAGAAAGCATACAAAGTATTAGAAGCATCTGAATTAGAAATAGATGGTAGAGAGCATGTATTGAAAATTGAAATGTCCATTCTTAAAAGTGCAAATAAATTTTAGAATCAAAACTAACTGCACTTAAGAATAACAAACCACCACCTACCTTAGAACAATTTCTTAAGCCCTCAACACAGCATACATCACATAAATTTAGGAAGAGACACCATGACCAACATAGCATGATAGGTCACATAGCCTACACTTGCATAATCCACTATAGGACAAATCTAGTGTGGAGGCCAAAATTACATTCATCACAGCATAACATGCATTCATCCCATTCATTCAAGCAAAAGGTGGAACCCAAACTCACTTAGGTTCCCAAATCTATCCTTTGAATGACTATGTAGGACTGCTCTCATAAAAGACCTAATGAGAGCATGTGGTACCTGGACAGTTGATGCTCACATGGCTAGTTGTATGAAGAAGTTCATCGCACTAGATGCTAGGCCAGGAGGCAAGGTGACATTAAGAGATAATACCACTAGGAAAGTGATGAGCTTAGGTATAATCGGTAATGCTAAAAGCTTTATTATTGAACATATTTTATAAATAAATGGTTTAATGCATAAATTACTTAGCATTAGTCAACTATGTGATAAAGTTTTTGACATTAAATTTCTTTATGAAAAGTACATAATTCATTTAAAAGAAAAACTTGTGTTAGAAGAAAAATGAATGAATAATATTTACATGCTAAACTTAAACTCTATTGAAAATTCTAATTCCATATGTTTGAAAAAATTTATTGATGATTCCAAGTTGTGGTATAGGAGACTATGTCATGCGAGCATCAAATTACTTAGCAAGATTATCCAAAAAGACCTAGTTAGAGGCACACCTAAGTTAGATTTACTAAGAACCACGTATGTGATGTCAGCCAACTAGGAAAATAAGTCAAGTCTTCATTTCATTCAACTAAGGATATCAACACCTCTAGATCACTAGAAATCATTCATATGGATCTATTTGGACCTATTAGTATAGCTAGCCTAGGAGGTAAGGCATATGGATTTATAATAGTAGATTACTACTCTAGATTTATTTGGTTAAGATTCCTAACACATAAGAGTGATTCATTTGAAAAAATTAGAATATGCTCCACTTCGATTCAAAGGAAATTAGGATATAAAATTTCAACCATTCATAGTGACTATGGTGGAAAATATGAAAATGATATATTTGAATCTTTCTATCACGAGAAAGGTATCTAACATAACTTCTCTACCCCAATGAAAAATCACCCTTAGGAAAATTTGATAATGACCCAAATAGAAAGTCAGTAGATTAGAAAAAATACAGATGAATAATTGGATCACTTTTTTACTTGACTGCTAGCATACTTGATATTATCTTTAGTGCTTGAGTCTATGCTAGATTTCAAGATGATCCAAAAAAATCTCACTTGACTGCTTTGAAGAGAATCCTTAGATATCTCTTAGGAACCCAAAACTTAAGTATCTATTATCTTAGGCATAACGCTTCCTTTAAAATCATAGGATATTTTGATTCAGACTTTGTAGGATGTAGGGTTGATAGGAAAAGAATTTTTGGAACATGCTAATTCATAGGCCAATCTTTAATCTTTTGGTCTAGTAGAAAATAAAACTCTATATCCCAATCTAACGTTAAAATAGAATATACAGTTGTAGGGAGTTGTGTTGCACAAGTCCTATGGCTTAAACAACAAATTTTAGAACTTGGACTACATGTTGGCACCATTTAAGTCATGTGTGATTACACTAGTGTCATTTGCATATCAAAGAATCCTATCCAAAATTCAATGACCAAACACATAGACATTATGCAACACTTTATTAGAGACAATGTAATAAAAGGGGATATATAAAGCTATATCATTTAGCTACTAAAAATCAATTACCAGATATATTTACTGAACTCCTAACATATGATACCTTTAACACCTTGAGGATTAGACTATGTGTTATGGAAATTCAGGCTTAACTCAGAATAAATCAAACTATGCCATCATTTGATATAAATAATTTGAATGTGTTTACATTGTTTGTGTTCCTTTATTTGGTGTTTTCATCTGTTGTCATTTTCTTCTTTTTTTTTTGTTTAAAAAAGGGTGTTTTTTTATCATCACACACACACACACACTTCACTAGATAAAAAATTGAAAATCAAAACTTTCTTATCGTACTGTATAATCCACAATTTGTGCTAAACGATATGTCCACTTATTTACAAATCACAACCATTAGCCAAATAAAATGCCAAGATGAGTTTAATTATTGGTGATTGTACTATATGAACAACTCTTTGTACTGTACAAAACATGTATTAGAATCTTTTGGGATGAATTTAATACGGTCGGTATAATAATTATTATATTTTATATTATACAAATATCTATTTATACTATATAAAACACGTATTAGACTCTATTAGGAATAATTCAATATGGCCAGTATGATCATAATTACCATTCAAATTATATGAACAAATATTTAGCCGACCCCACGTAGTGGGATAAAGGCTTGATGTTGTTGTTGTTGTATATTTGTATTGTATAAAAATTCAATCAAAAGTTGTTCAAATGACTCCTCAAGATAAACACAATTTTTTAAGGACATCTAGTATGATATTAATCGTACTATATAATTTGACCACCTTTTTTCGACAAGTCATCCAAATAATTTAACTCCTCTAATCAAATGTATGATATTGCATCATACAGTACAATTTATGGAAATCTATAAATTGGAGAGTTTTTGAAAGGTTTCAATCACTCAACTCATCCTTTTTTCAAACTCCACTTCTCCAATTTAAAATCTTCAATGGCTGATGGAAGTAAACTGGGTTGAATGACCTAAGGGATCTCCTTCTCCTCTCATCACTTTGATGACTGATTTCTATCCACAAGAAATGAGGTTGTATAATACAAATTCAAAGAGGCTCGAATCACCCCCCTCTAGAATGCTAAATTAACCAGCTCTAAACTTCTAGGTGATGAACCTCTTTGCATCTATCACTCCCTAATTCTTACTCACACTAGCCTTTCCTTTCAATTCCAAACTACTCTACTAATGCTTAGCCAATCGTAGGCTCAGTATCAAAATTTTTGCCATTACCTCATTTATATGCCAACAACATGTAGAAATCACTAAGGAAGATCTAGGGGAGCATATTGGTCTTTCTACTAAAGGACCTTATCCGTAATCCATAGTATCTACAACTGATTTTGATTAGAGTTCTATAAACCTGACAATTTTCAATGTGGCCATAAATCATCAACAACCCTTAGTCCACACCCTAAATTAGAATGCCCGAGTTATCCAGCATGTTCTTAGAACTTCAATTATACCAAAGTTGGAGATCATGTCAATATCACTCTACTTCTTTTCATAGTCATATATTTAATAATATTCAATACCCAATTTGATGAAACTTAAGATGATTATTTATTATATCCAAAATATGAATTCTATTTGACATCCCAATACTAGAAGAAAGTAAAATGTCGCATTAGGACATGTAATAGGCTATGGCTTCGACAAGAAATACCAAATCAACTACCTTGCTCCTCCTGATAATCTTGTCATCTTCTATTCAAACGCCTCCTTCTGTATTTTTTTTCATTGGCAGCTTGAGCACGACGAGCTAGATTTTATTGAAAATGGGGAGTTGCTCCTATAGGTGGACCTGCACCACCACCAATAATTCGACCTGCACCACCACCAATACTTCCACCTGCACCTATCTACCATGCATACCCTCAAGATGACATAATTCAGGGGCTCGAGCGATTTAAAATCTAACTGGAATATCATATTTAATAACAACAATAGAAGTATGAGGAAGACTTAGCATGGTTTGGAGAAATGTTTTTTCAAATTGAAGATCATTTCACCTCCATCCAGAAATACATTCAAAAACAACCACCCCCACCCCCTGACTAGGATCCGTCATATTTTTAGTGTTTGTTTGTTAATTTTTCTTTTTGTAATGTTCACTTTTATTGTTGTTCCTCCTCTTTTTGGTGATATCAAAAGGGGGAGAAATTATAATTTTGGTTGTATATTTTATTTTAATTGATTCCTATGTTTATTTTTTATTTTTATTTACTACTATTTTATTTTATTTATGTCTTTCATTTAAAAAAAAAATAATTTCAAAAAAAAGTGTAACCACTAATTTTTAAATCTATCACCTAGTGAAGGGGAACTTAGGAGAAAAATAATTTTTATCTTACTTATCTACTAATATTATTTGTCATAATAAAAAAGGAGAAGATTATTATAATCTAGGTGATTTTGATGATGAAAAATATTATTGATCGAATTCTAGCTTTTATAACTAAAAATTTTAGATATTTCTTTTGTTTGTGAGCACTACTATTACAAATAAAATATACAATGCTCAAGGCTATTGGAAGTTTAAGACTGGGAAGAATAGGTATGTCAAATAAATAAAGTTTGTTCTTTTATTTTTCTTTATTTTCTATTTTTTGAGTCTGACCACATAAGTGTGTATGCAATTGAGTGACCACACACACACAGGAGGAGTGAGAAAATTTTAAAAGTTAACATTTTTTATACCAGTCATATTGTATGACTTATAATCATATTATACAATCAGTTATAGAAAGAATGGGCATAACTGCAAATTAAATAAATAGTTTATGTGAAATAATTATACTATGCAATCTAGATCGTACTGTATGATTTATTATTATATGAAAAACCATAGCTGCTAGATAAGTTACGCAAGATATTTAAAATTTGATTTTTAAACTATCCGTACTGTAAGATCTGATTCGTAATGTATGAAAATTTAAAATATTACTTAAATTAACCCTTATAATTAGTCAATCAAATCATGGTTTAACTAATGATAGTAAATCATATTATATGATCATGATTGTATTGTATAATTGATAAAAATGAAATATGATCTTCCCTAAGATTGTACCAAATAAAAACCATATTTTTAAATCTAATTATATTGTATGATATTTATATTGTACTAGAAAACTAAATTGAAATCAACTAATCATATTGTACAATGATAGAAGTACGACACGATTGATAGAGACGATTTCTAATCATCCCAAGAATTGTCGTGTACAAATAGAGGGAAAGCAAACGAAATGTACTAGATAATCTATGGATCGTATGATAAGATGTGTTTGAAAAGTTGAACTGCTCGTTTGAACAACTATTTACATCGTACTCAACGGGGCTTTTTTTGAACTGATCATACTATATTAATTCTAATAGTATTGTATGAATAGTGATGACCAACATGAATTTTTAGGATTTCTTGAAGCCTAATACTTAAGCAATATTTTGAGAGTCTTTTTAAAATATGAGAGGATTATGTGACTACTCGAGGTACTTTGAGAGAGACACTTTTGAAAGAAAATAAGGGTTTGAGATAAAAGAGAAGATGAGCTTGAATGTGAGGGAGAAGGAGTATGAGGGGATCACACAGTTACTCCGGGCTAGCTACACCCTTTCTCCTCTCGTGGCTTTGGTGAGTTCTTCCAGGCTCTCTTGGAAGAGAGGCTTCTAAGCCAAGTCCTCAAAGTATTTTGCCTTCTCTAGGAGAGACAAAAAGGATTTAAGATTATATATATATATATATATATATATATATATATATGAAAGGATTTCAGTTCTCTGCCATCTTAAAGAGGGAGGAAAAGGATTCAGGGTTCTTTGCCTTCTCCATGAAGGAGAAAAATGATTCAAGGTTCATTGCCATCACCGCGAGAGGTGGCATAGCTTCTGGCACTCTATGGCAACATGCTTGGTGAAAGTGAGTATGTATATGCTTCTCCACCTTGTTATAGGAGTAAAAAGGGAGTCACTTTTTATTAGTTCAATTCCTAGAGTGGAGGACTCCAGGAAGTGAACGTAGGTCAAGGTTGACCTAACCACTATAAAATTTCTAGTGTGCTTTTTCATTTTTAGTATTTTACTTTTCACACTTAATTTCTATGATAACTACTCAGTAAAAATCTCAGATTAATGTTTTGTTATGTTGATTAGAATTTCATTATCATTATTTTAATTATTGTTAAATTGTTAGCTTTCGTATTGGGTAATCAAACTGTTTATTTCAAAGTTTTAAAAATTTTATAAAAAGGAATAGAATTCCTGCTCAGGAATTTTTTAAATTACAATTTCAACCCTCCCCCTCTTGGTGCGCCTGGGGCTAGTTCTGTGAGGTTTAACAACCTTCTCAAACTTGTACCTCCTAGATAGAGCCTTTGTTAAAGGTAGTGTAGGCGCCAACCTATTCTTTAAGAAAGTAGAAAAAGATCTATTTGTTTTTCAAATTTATATTGATGATATAATATTATATCTATAAATAAGAATATTTATGATGAATTTTTAAAAATAATGAGTGAGGAGTTTGAGATGAGTATAATGGGAGAACTTACCTATTTCCTTGAATTTAGTGTGAAGCAAAGGGATGATAAAACCTTCCTTAGCCAATTAAAATATATCAAATATATCCTTAAGAAACGTAAGATGGCTAAGTCAATCAATACTCCTGTAAGCTCTACCATTCAATTAGATAAGGATCCCAATGGAAAATTAGTTTATCAGAAGAAATATAAAGGGATAATTTAATCGCTTCTTTATTTAACTACCAATTGACCTGATATCATGATTAATGTAAGTCTCCGTGCTAGATTTTAGGATAATCACAAAGAATCCCATATTATTATTATTGAGAGAATCCTTAGATGCCTATTAAGCACCCAAAACTTAGGTATCTAGTATCCTAGACATAGCTCATCCATTGAAATACATGGATATTCAGCCTGACTTTGCAGGATGTAGGGTGGATAAAAAAAAATACCTTATGAACCTATTAATTCATAGGCCAATCATTGGTTTCCTAGTTTAGTATAAAGTAGAATTCAGTAGCCCTATCCATTGCTGAGGTGGAATACATTGTTGTAGGAAACTGTTTACTTAATTCTTATAATTGAAGTAACAAATCTTAGATATTAGACTAAACGTAGGGACCATTCCTATTTTATAAGATAATACCAGTGCCATCTGTATTTTCCAAAATCGATTCCAACACTCTTACTTTAAGCATATAGATATTAGACATCATTTCATTAGAGATCGTATAGAAAATAGAGATATAAAACTGCATCATATAGCTATTGAAGATCAATTGGCATATATTTTTACCAAACCCCTTGCCTACGATACCTTTAGTATCTTGACGATTAAGCTAGGTGTTATAAACATTCTTGCTTCATTCATGATGAATCTTAGTTACTCTATCATTTGAAATCAACCATTTGTATATGTGTTCTAATGTGTGTCACATTTTAAAGTTTTTGACTATTTGTTTATTGATTTGTATTTTCATTTTTGTTTATTTTGTTGTATTACATTTAGTATATGTTTAATGTTCTTCACAAACCTTTTATTTTAAATATAAAAAAGTTAAAAAATAAAAATTTATTCACATCATACTATACAATTCACTTCATATTGTATGATCTACACATCCCTCAACAAATCTCAACATTCCATGAAATTAATAGCCATGATCTAATAAATTATTAGTAATTATACTATAGAAATCCCTTATTATAATATACGCTACATGTGTCAAAAGCCATTTAACAATTTCAATCAACTGGCATGATATTAATTGACATATTATTCTATATGATCAATTTGGTCAGGAGTTATACAGATGACTTCTCAGGATGAATGCATTTTCTTAAGATCATATAGTATGATCCTGACCATACTATACGATTTGATCCTTTTTTTTTTACAAGTTGTCTAGATAATTTAAATTTGTCTAATCTTATTATACGATCTATTGAAAACTCTATAAATTGAAGGGGTTTCTAAAGCTTAACTCATCGAATTCTTTGAATCTTTCATTTCTTCTTGACTCATACCTTAAATGTTGATTCTAGTAAATAGGTTGTTAAACCTAAGTTAATGTCCCAAGGCTACCAAGAGGGGGGGTGAATTAGTATTTTAAAAGATTTAAAACCTCTTTGAAAATTTGTTGAACCGAAATGAAAATATTTATTAAGTTTTTATAGAAAATGTTTTTCAACCACAGAGTTTTTTAAACCAAAAATAAAATGCGGAAAAGTAAAAACAGTAAAGTAAATGACACCAGATTTATAGTGGTTCGGTCTAAACCAGACCTACATCCACTCCCCAGAGGCACCCTCTGAGTATTGCACTAATACCAATAGTGACTCTCCTTTTGCACCCACAGCAAGACGGAGAAGCCTTTACAACACACTCTTTTCAACACTACCCGGTGCGGTAGAGAATCGTCGTCCTTTTACACAATCCCCAGTGTTGGCAGAGAACCGTCATCCTTTTACACAATCCTCAGTGTTGGCAGAGAACCGTCGTCCTTTTACACAATCCCCAGTGTTGGTAGAGAACCGTCTGTCCTTTCACACTCTCCTAGTGTGGGCAGAGAACCCTACAGCTGTTCACACTCTCCAAGTGTAGGAAGCGACCCTTTCGGCTATTCACACTCTCCAAGTGTCGGCAGCGAACCAGATCTCCTTGACAGATATTCTCACAAGAAATCTAGAATGAAGAAGGAAAAGAGTGAAGTAATCTCAATTCACAAGTAGAGATTCTTACCTTTGAACTCCAAGTGAAGCCTTCATGCTCCAGTGGTAGGAATCCTCCTTTGAATACACTCTCACACTCTCTCCTTAGCTATTCTCTTAAGAGGCACAAAGATCAAATGACAAAAAGATTGGGTGGCAGTCTAATTTGGACTATTTAATCAAAAGACAAGAAAAACCGCCCAAAAACTGCAAATTTTCAATTCTGTACGCAGTGGATCATCCCGTACGATCGTGGATCGTCCTGCACAATTTTACTTAAACGCTTTGAAACGAACCTATTTGTATATGTGTACAAAATGTCTTCATACACGCTGATCGTCCCGTATGAACTAAGTTCATCCGGTACGAACGGTTATTACTAGGTCGGTTCTAGAAAAACTGCTGAAAACCGTTCTAAGTCGGTTAATCGTCTGGACAAAAATTGGTTCGTCTGGACGAAATTTTTACAGAGACCAGATAATCCTGGACGATTATTAATTTTGTCTGGACAAAAATTTTACAGAGAGCAACTCATTTTCTGACGATCATTAATTTCGTCTGGACGAAAATTTTACAGAGACCAGAACGTCCTGGACGATAATTAATTTCGTCAGGACGAAAATTTTACAGAAGGCAACTCATTTTCTGACGATAATTAATTTCGTCTGGATGAAAATTTTACAGAGACAAAGTCGTCCTGGACGATATTTAATTTCGTCCTGGACGAATAGGACTTAGAAAATTTTTCAAGCCAGTTCCTATTCGTTCTATGTGCTAAATAGGAGATAACTGTCTGGTCGTCCCGTACGATCTGATATCGTCCCGTACGATCAGTATAAATTTTATATGATCTCCTTATGTGTGTGTGTATGATTTTATTTACTCAATTACAATCACTCCCTTTCAAATTTAATTCAAAAAAAAAGTACAAGTTTCAAATTCACAAAGTATCTCATGTTGAATTTGATTTGAAGTCTTCGTAGTCTGGAGTTTGATTCTCCTGAAATGTTAGTACACACAAGAGCAAATACAAATCTTCTAAAATTGTTAGGAGATAACTACACATTTGAACAATAATGTTTGGAATCATCAAAAATATACAAGTTGCAAAAATGTAAAGCATGCAATTAGCAACTATCTTAACATTAAATTGTTCAAATGGTCAGAGGAAGCAAGCGCACCCACTTGATCCAAGGTGGAAGATCTTCCTCTTGTCACCCTATCGATGATTGCTTCTAGTCCATAGAAGATGAAGAACTCTATTATCGATACAAGAAAGCCTGCATCACTCCATATATATTAATGAATCAATAAACCATGAATTATGAGGAGATGAACCTCTTCGCATCCACTACTCTCTAATTCTTATTCACTTTAGCTGTCACGTTCAATTTTTAGATTCTTTAAGAATTATTTGCCGTATTAGCACCAATGTCCCTATGATGATGTTTTATGTTCGTAGACACCCTATAAAAATTACCAAAGAAGATTTAGCCCAATATCTTCACCTATCCATAGAAGCAGCTCAACCTTATTCAATGTCTTCTAAGTGAGACTATGATTACAGTGTTGCCAATCAAATAATTGGGAATATTGCCCCAAACCAACATCATTCCCTTGCATATTCCTTAAATCAAAATTCCTGCATTTCCAACATTTTTTTAGAACTTTAATCACTCCTATCCTTGGTTACCTACTTTGACATGTTTAGGACAAAGTTTAATGAAGCCCATGAGATATAATTTAATGAAGCCCAAATGATTATCAACTATATCCATAATCTCACCTCCATCCACCTTCCTTCCATCTGAAGAAAGAAAAGTATTTATTTAGGCTACGTCATCGCCTATGTTCTAAATAAAAAGTATGAGCTTGTTCACCCTGTCATTTTTAATTATTTTCCAATTTTCTACACCAACATTTTCTTTCATGTTCTATTTCGTCATCAACAGGGACATGAAGCAAAAGAGGAGATCGATTTTTATGAAGAAGGGGAGAACATCTAGTAGCACCCCCCTGTTCTTTCTCTTGCACCAGCTCTAGCACTACCACCTGCTTTCCAGCCTTCTCAGTATGAGTCCTTAATTCATAGAGTTGATCAGTTATCCATAAACTTCAACACCTACATCTAATAGCAGCATGAGCAACACGAGGAAGATATGGCTTGGTTTGACAAATATTTTTCATCTATCACGAACAATTTTTATCTATTCACAAGTATTTCCAATCACCACCACCACTGTCTAATCAGGGGCCTTCCAACTTTTAGGATATGTGTTTTTTCTTTATATTTTATTATTTTTCTATGTTATGTGTCTTTTCTTATATTTCTGTTTAATCCTCATTTTGTTGATGTCAAAAGGGAGAGTAATAGTTTGATTGTTGTGTATTTATTCATCTTTATTATATAGTTCATTTTATGCATCTTATATTTGCATTGCACTTTTACTTTTGCATATAGCATAGAAGTATTTTAAAACAAAAAAAGTTATCTTACCCTTTTTTTCAAATCTATCATTTAGTGAGGAGGAGATTAGGAGAAAAATATTAACTTGTTTTTCAAATAAAAATGTTTTTCATCATAAAAAAGAGGGAGATTATTGTAATCCAGGATCTTTAGCTTGTGATTTTGATAATAAAAAATAGAATTGATTGAATTTTCATTTTTCTTAGTACCTATATTATTATTTATTTATTTATTTATTTGTGCGTAGTGACATTTCAGGTACATCATACACTACTTAAGATTATTTCAAGGCTCAAGTTTGGATAGAATAGTATGGTTTGAAAGAGTCCATATTTTCAAAAAAAAAAATTTATTTTATATTTCTTGAGTCTGGCCATGTAAGGGTGTATACTAAATTGATGACCATGCGTATACACACACACACATAGAGGAGTGAGAAAAATGAGTTAAATTTTTTTTGAACTAATCCTACCATATGATTTAAATCGTATTGTATGATCGATTATACAAAAAATTAATTTTGATGACTAATTTTATAAATAATGCTTTTGAACTAATCATATTGTGTAATATAGTGTTGGTGGAATTTTGAAAACATATTTTAAAAATATTAGTTTTCTTTAGGGCTTAAAATTGAATTCTAAAATCAAATTGTCTCGTTAGAAAAAGTATTTCACCTCGAGAGGTGAAAATAAAATTTCATAACGCTATTCAGATTTAGAATTATGAAATTCATCTTGAATATCGTGATCGGATGCTAAAGAGAACTTCATATGGCCCCGAAGGGTCAAAATGCGATTCTACTGAATATCCAACCATAATATTCAAGAAGTGTGATCGTTGATTTCACATCCAAAGCCTTATCAAAGAAAAGTGTATCTCCCCGTAGGGAGAAAATACTATTCGATGATAATTCTTTGATTGTTATAATAACGATCACTAGTATTTTAAGTTTTCCCAAAGAAATCCAATTGAACTTTGAAAAATCAATTTTAAAATCAGGTGTGTGTGGTTCTAAATCTCCTACGAGCGCAAGCCCTCGTAGTTAATTACATCATAGGGAGACAAAATCCCCTACAAAAACTCTCGATTAAAATAGTGGCAAAATTTTGTCAGATTTTCTAGGAGTGATATTAAAAAGAGATGAATTTTGGAAACTCAAAAGGGAATGGATCAAAATTGAGCAGTTATTAACGGAGTTAAAGGATGAGAGGTAGGGGACACTTTAATATTCCAGAACCATCCGGAAGTGTTCCAACTTAATCTAAGTGTTGGGCTTTATATTTTAGGATTGAAATAAAACTTTAATTATAGTTAAGTATTTTATTAGAAATTTGGGACTATATTCCTGAAATTTGGGGTCTTATAATCAAAGATCTGCCCCAGATCATAAATCTATTTTAGATACTGGACCACAGTCGTCCGATCCTAACTAATGCAGTGCAAGATCTGGACTTACCCCGGCCTGGATTGGGGAGCCAGCTAACCACCTAATCGATTTAAAAGAGATGAGTCCGGTCTTTTATGAAAGAGTGGTAGGGACGTTATAATTAAAGTTTTGGAGAGTTGGGGCTGACATCTAGAGATTCTCCTAATTGACCACTTTCACTTATGTTGGGTGCTAAAATGCTAAGGACTATGAAATTAAAATTTTGACTCTTTTAATTTGTATCTAATGCAATGCATGCTGGTTGACAACTTCCAAATCAAGTATGCTTAAAAATTTAAAAACAGGCTTATAAAATAATTTTTTAGAAGACTGGACTTCCCCAGGTCTGGCACCTCATCCTCATAGGTCAGATTATTCAGACTCTACCCGCAGGCGGGGAAGGGTCTAAAGCAAGGAAAGAGTAATGCAGAAATATGCATGCGACTCCGGGGTCGATCCCCGGTTAATTCCCTAGATTCGTTATCTTTCTATGTTATTTAGACTCACTAAAATTTTAGACTTTTAAGGTTATGAGTAGAAAAATTTCACACCCTCACGAGTCTCACGTATCTAGGAGAAAACAAAAAGCGGCATGCAATCGTCAAAAAACTAGTAAAAATAAGTAATCCTAAAGGCAATCAAATCATCACATCAAATATAAATTAATTAATAAATGTCCATAGGCAGAATTGCCTTGCTTATTACAAACCAGAATATTACAGAAAGTAAAGTGGCCGGGCACCACTGACAACAACCCGGATTCTAAACCTAGTAACGACGCAAGTTATTTTGAGTGGGATACCCTCAATCTTCAAGTCTTCACTTTTGCTCTTCTTTGGACTCCTTTTCTTCAATCTTCTTGGAATCTTCGTAGTGAATTACCCAAATGGATAAGAGGGCACTTCCTTTAAGGGGAAGACCACTCTTTCCTCTTTGGGTAAGGAAAAGGTATGATCCAAATTTGGATTTCCAAATGGAAAAGGAGTGTTCCCTAAAGGGGTATCCTTTCCTTTTTGGAATCCAAGCTTTGGATCTATGTATCCCAACTCAAAATCAACTTTCACAACACTTGACACTTACACAAATTACATTGATATCAAAATAAAAAAATCTAGACTCACCTGCAAGGTTATCCTAAGCAATTAATATATAAAAAGCAGTTATTCCCAAGCAGTTGTATATGAGCAGAAAAGAAAGTAAACACACTGGCCACGCTCTTTTTATGATTTGGGGACTTTAGCAGCTGAAGCACCTGTGCAAAGAGTTTATAATATTTATGCATTTTTTGATTTGCCCCCTTTTTATATTGCCCTGCATGAGCGTGGCCACCTGCAGAAAACTATGTCAACATCCAGATCGTACCTAACCTAAGGGTAATCTAGTCGCCAAACACGTCAATCCATCCACAGAGTGCAGAAAAGTAAGTAGACACAACAAAGTAATTTCATCCACAACATGCAGTGAAAACTACGAAAAATTTGGCACACAGCAGTAAAGTAAACACCGGCCTAACCTAGATCTAGAGTTGGTTGTCCTAGCACATCATCTAAAGTGTGTGAGAAAGGTCGTGTGGCTGGGATAGATCCTAAAGTAGGTTATTAATTGAAGTTGTCTAAAAGTCTGGGTTTGTTAAGGTTTAAAAGGGGGTTTAGATTAAAATTTAAGTATTAATGAATTAAGAATTTTAATTAAACATATTTTAAAAGTTAATTGATTTCTATCTTTGTTTCACACCGAGGCCGTGAAGTTTATTTCACCTTCCTTGGGGCTAAGCTAATAACCTCGTAGGCCTGGGTAACCCAGTAGCAATCGGGGTTGATTAAGTTATGTAAATTGGTTAGAATTAAAAGAGTGGATTAATATAAAAATGAGTTAGTTACTGATTTTTAAAGTTGATTAATTTAAGTTTGTCATTAATTGATTCGTGGCGTTATGCCACCAGGCTCGAGGAACCAGCCTCCTTAGGACACTTAGCCCCGCAGCCCGGAGTAGTCCAGCCGATAAACCAAATTAATGTAATTGAAATAGAGATTTTAAAGCGTTAAATAATTAAAGATTAATCTATTTTAAGATTTAACACCCCTTAGAATCCATTCGTGGTGTTGTGCCACCAGGCTCGAGGAACCAGCCTCCTTAGGACACTTAGCCCCGCAGCCCGGAGTAGTCCAGCCGATAAACTTCATCTTTAGGTTGGTTGTTGTGTTTTAAAGAGTTTTTTAAGTGTTTTAAGCATTAAACCAATATTTTCTGGAGTTTTAGAGTGATTTGATCTTTATGAATTTTTGAATATTTTAATCGTTTAATTAAAGGGTCAAAAATTGAATTTTTGATTAAGCTAATATTCTGGAATGCTTATATTTTATTAAAATACTAGACCTTACTACGATCAGTTAGAAGGTAAGTACGTTGAAATCAGATTTTTTTGCATTTTATTACGGAGGTTTGAAGTTTTGAACTAGATTTTAAGCATGGTTTAACCAATTTGTTGACTTTTTAACTTTGACCAGATTTTGGGGGTTTGAAATTTTTGTAAAATACTAGATTTTAATTAGAGTCATTAGCCACTGAGTTTGATTGATTTGGAATTTTCTACAATTAGTTATGAATTTTGGAAGTTTGGATATTTATTGAAATTATTAAATTGTTTCAATTAAGGGTCATTTTAGTGATTTGATCCCAAATCAGTCCCAAACTTCTTGAAATCAACTCCAAAGATCAGAAATGATCTAAGGAGAGATCAACAAGTGTTTAAAGATTTTTTGGGATTTTTAATAATTTTTAATTAATTAAAATTTATTAAAAATTGATTTTGATTAAAATTAAATTAAAGTGGATTTTAATGTCAAATTAAAGTAATTTCAATTTTCAATGATTAAGAGTTTAAATATGGTTAATTAGAGGTATTATGGGTATTTTTTGGAATTAATATAAATTTATAATGATTTATTGATTTTGTTAAGTCCTTAAAGGGGCTGAAATTTGACATGCTCAATTTTCTAATCTAATGACCTCAAAATTGAGTAAAATTTAAACCTAAGGTATCTGATGTCACTAAGTTTACTATGTTCAAGTTTCACCCCTATTGGGTGTGTTTACAATCCCCTATGAATTTTCTAAGTTTTCTAGACATTTCCTTAATTATTTTTCCTAGGTGTCTCTAATATTTATATAGGCATGAAACTTGGTGTGTCTAACCCTGACAAACATTTAAGCATACCACAGAAATATCACAGCAAAATACTAAAACCCTAAGGAGTTATGAATTTTCAAAGTTTAGGGTCCAAAATAGACCATTTACCTTAAAAATTAATATCACAGAAATCTATTGAGCATATAAATCTAGAAAAATTATTAAACATGCCTAAGATACTCAATAATCATCCACCAAAATTTGGGCTTCATTTGATCACTGGATTGTGAGAAAATAGCAATAAATGAAAGTAACATAAACTCACATATCTCACAATACAAACATTAAATCAATATAATTTTAATTTTAATAAATACTACATTAGATTATCTTTCCAACGAGCCCAAAAACGCCCCATTTGGTTGAGAACTCGATTTTCTGTTAATTTTTGAAGATTTGGAGCATTTAAAGTATTTTTTATTCAAATTTGGATCAAATCAGCTGACGGTGACGTGGCGGCGTGGCGTGACGCCACGTCACCCTCCCATACCGTGGGATGACCCACGTTCAAACCTGGAGGAAGCCGCACGGTATACCCAGATCTGAGCCGTCTGATCGTCGATCGGACGGTCCAGATCTGCTCTAGTTCATTTTGAATAGAAATCTTTAAACGCTCATATCTTTCAAAATACTTGACAAAATTGAACGAAATTTGAACTGTAGCTAGAGGGCAATATGATCTTGCAATGTCTGGAGTTTGGAGGCTCCATTCATTGTAAAATCGCTACAGTTTCAAATTGAAATTTAAAAGTAAAATTAGTATAACGTACGATCCAACCGTCGGATGTTTGAGATTTTTGGCTTGTTGGAAAGCTGCAGCAATCCTCTAAAACTTTCCTGAAGATGCCAAAAGCCGGATCTTGCTGAATCAAAAGTTATATTGGAAAGTCCTCTTTCTCTCTCTAGAATGCTCTCTCCTCACTAAAATAGTGATTTGAGGCTTGGAAATGGTTGGGAAAAGCTTGGGAAGGTCTTGGAATGTGTTGGAGTGTATGGGAGGAGCTCTTGGAAGGTTGAGGGCTGCTGGAGTTTGGAGATTTTGTTCATATCAAAGAGAATGATGAAGAAGCCACCTTTAGGTCAAGTTTTCACCCACTTTACCTTTGGCTTTTGGAGTGGATGGTTGAGATTTGATTTGGGGAGGTTTTGGATGAGTGCCAAGTGTCTCCTATGCTGCCCAAAGCTATGGAATAGGGTTGGTGGTTGAGAGTGACATCTCTTGGTCCATGTGAAGAGGGACCACACCTTTTTCCTCATTTGGATGAACCAATGCCAAGCCTTGTTAAAGGGGGGTGGTTTAAGCTCTATTAGGGGAGGAAATGTGTCACATCACATCATGTTTGAGCAGGTTCTAGACTAAGCCATGAATTGCCAAGGTGGCTTGATGATGTGGCCAAGAGTTTGAGATCAAGGATTTGAATTTTTAAGTAAATAGATGAAGTTGGAGAGGGTTTTGACCTTTCCAAATGAGTTGACCAAGTCAACTAAAGAGGAGGATTGACTTGAAAGTCTTTGTACATGTCATGGGTGTCCAATTGAATTATTTTCAAGGATTGATTTGATTCAAATGGGTTGAATGATTGAATTTGACAACTTTGTAGGTTAAGGGTTGATTTGGTCAACCATAGTTGACTTGGTCAACTTGGTCAAACTAAAGAGTAAGTTTGGGTTCAATGTGTTCCTAAAGTCATTTAGGATCCATTGGAATGATATTTGAAGAAGATTTCAAAGGTTGATAAGTCAAATCAAGTTGAGTTTAGGCCAAAAGTCCAAAAATCTCCATTTAAGGGCATTTTGGTCATTTTGGACTCCAGTCAATTCTGGGTCAAATTGAATCTAAAAAAATGTAGATCATTGCTTAATAAGGTAATATCAAGGTATTAAGAGGGATCAAAAGATTTGGAGGGGGATCCAAAGTCAAATTTCACTAGGTGAAAGGCCTAGTGGCATGGATTGTAAATATTTAAAAGTTTTGCAACATTTGGAGTTGGATTAAGTTTAAAGGGTTAGAATCCTCCAAATGAGCTCAAATTTGGAGGGTAACCTCTAAAGACATGTCTTATCACTTTGCAAGTGATAGGCCCTGAATCAGAGACCATTTGACTGAGTTTTGAAATGTTTGAAAATTCTTTAAAAAGGGTCTTTAGGACAAGACCTTAAGATTTTGAATTTGAGTTTAGACTTCTGGATTTGGAATGGATTTTAAGTTTGAATGATTAGTATTGAAGTATCCAAATCATTTACAATCATGTGGTGATTGTTAATGAATGGATGAGGTCAAAGCTAGATTGAAGTTTGGATCAAAGTCTAAGTTGAAGGTTGGATTGTCAAATTGATTGGATCAAGGTTTGGATATGTTTGAAACTTGAATTAATTTGAATTTGAGTTGAATGAAGTTTGAGATTTAAATTGATCAAAGGTAGGAATCAAATTGAAGTTGGAGTTGATCAAATGTAGGAATTGATTTGAGGTTGAGGTTGATCAAGGGTGGGGATTGATTTGAAGTTGGAGTGGTCCTAAGATCTAGAGGAGTTCTAAGATCTAGGATTTAAGGGAATCCTAGGCTCTATAGTAGGCTCTAAGGTCTGGCTCTAGGAAAGAATCCTAAGGTCTAGAGTGGATCCTAGGATCTAAAATTAATCTGGAGTTTGGAAGGGCCTTAGTGACCTCATACAAAAATGAGGTCAACATATAGATCATAATGTATGATTCATTTCCATCAAGAAACCCTAGCTGCCAAATGATTTAAGTATTTTAAAATCTAATTTTTAAACTTATCGTATTATACAACCTCAATCATATTGTATGATATTTGAAATATTACTTAAATTAAATTCCATATTAGTCAATTAAATCGATGTTTTAATAATTAAGGTAAATCATACTGCATGACATACACAGATGAAATTTGATCATCTAAGAGATCGTATCATTTGAAATAAGATTTTTGAACTAATCATATAGTACGATGTCAATCATACTGGATTATGGACATAGATGGTTTTCAATCATCCTGAAGACTATCTTGCACGAATATTAGACTATTGAACTAATCTTACCGGATGATCATTTGATCATACTATACGTTAAGTACATAGAAATTAAACAGTTCGCTTGAACAACTATTCCATCGTATTGGATGAACCCCTATTTTGTACTAATCATATTGTATAATCCCATATTTTATTGTATGAAATGTGACAGCTTAATTGAATAACTAGAGTTTTTTTTAAGCCTTGTACTTAAGCAATTGTAAATGGTCTCTAAGGAGACTTTTGCCAAGGTCGTCTTCCCCATATGAAAGCCATTTCACTTTAGCCCTTTGAAGTAGCCAAGAAGCCCAGGAGTTTTTATAATTAGAAAGCAAGTCATTAACATCCTTTAAGTTGGAATTGATCGTATAGTCCAAAGGATATTTCTCTATTTCAGATAAATAGTGAAGTTGTTTGGCTTTAAGATCCACCATAGCATTATAAATGAAATTAGAAGAATTCCATTTTTTTTCTTCTTAAATAGTCTTTTTAAGATTTGCAAACTAGAGTAAAAAGAGGCCATTGGACTAATAGAGGGATAGTTTTGAAAAACATCTAGCAAAATCTCCTGAACCCATCCAAATTAGTTTAATAATTTTTAAAAAGAAACCTTGAGTTTTTGTGATGATCTTTGTCAATGTGAATGATGATAGAAGAATGATCAGAGCATCGTGGGGGATCCACAATATAGTAAGAATTCAGAAAAAGATTGAGATAATCGGAATTCACCAATGCTCTATCCAGCTTAATATGAATAGGGTTATCTTTATGTTGATTAAACCAGGTGTAAAATAAACCAACAGAAGTTAGATCCAAAAATTCACAATCAAATATTATGTTATTAAAATCCAAAAGCCTACAAGGATGCAAAGGAGCACCCCCCCCCCCCCCCCCCCCCCCTCCCCCCCCACACACACAATTTCATGCTCAAACCTACAGCAATTGAAGTCTCCAACAAAAATCTAGGGTTGGGAAATATTTGTGCAAGTTCATTTATTTGGATCCAGTGAGATCTCCTATCATCTGAGGAGTTAGCATCATAGATAACATAAAGAAATAAAGAGTTGGAAGAGTCTAAGCAAAGTTTTCCATGAATAATTTGAGAAGAAATGATAATTGGATTAAATGAAATATGTGAAGAATCCCATTTTATCCAAATTATGTAAGGAGAGGAAACCTCAAAATTGTTACAACTATTTTCATTCTCAAAGAGCTTATGAGAATTAACAAACCAAGGATCAGCAAACATAAGAAATTCAATTTTTGCTTCAAGGATGCAAAAACAAATTTAGCTTATGGATGTTAATGAGATTTTTACAGGCCAAAATTTTTTTCGACTTGTTAAACCCCCTAACATTCCAACACTAAATTGGAGGAGGAATCATCTGGATTTTTAGTAGGAAGGTTTTGCCTTTTTGGCAGATTTGACTTTGGTGGGTTTTTGGGAAGGTGGGGGAGGGGGCTATAAGACAATTTGAGAGGTAGAAGATGGAGAATTTTGGACTAAGGAGGATTAGGAGAAGGCTTGTCAATAATCTAAGAAGTTATCTCAATGTTATCAACTTCTTGTGATGGTAAAGAATTATCCATATCCAGGATGTTGAATTTATTGGCAAGGGGATTAACAGGAGTTTTGTAGACAACTGAAGGAAGATTTGGCTCCGATGAGGAAGTTTCATCTGTGGGATAATTGAAGTTAGGTATATTGAGAACATTTTTCACATTAGCCGTGGAATTTTTTGGTGATCATGGGATTTGATCTTAAGTGGTGTCTAAACATTGAAGGATTTTTTAGTTTCAAAGATTGGGGGTGGGTTAGAATTTGGGATATATGGTTTAATAGAAGGAGTAGGCTGAATAGGAGGTAAGTTAGAGGATGTAGTGTCTGACTTGTGATGGGGGTGTCTGCTAGTACATCTACCTCTATGTTTAGGTATGATACTCCCAACAATAGAATGATTAGGGTTAGGATTAGAAGTGCAAAGGTTAGAAAGATGAATGAGAGATCCGCAGGTTTCGCAAGGTATCAATTTCAAGTCATATATAACTTTAAGAGTGAAATCTAATCCATCTATCTCAATCAAAATTTCATTAGGAAGTTTGGAGTCTTTGGAGATTTGAACACATATCCCAAAAAAATTAAGACGTGTGTGTTTAGTAGTGAGAGAATCAACAATAAGAAGAATCCCGATATAACTAGCAATTTTTTATATACCCGACGAGGTTCATAAGGAAATAGGAATATCCTAGATTTTGATCCATAAATAAATTGATTCAAATTCATCTCTTTTTTACTTAAATTTTGGTGACCATTGTTGAAGAACAGATGGTTTACCTAGAATGAAACAGGACCCTCCTGAACACACTATATTATAGTCATCCATATTATTAAATTTCAACAGGAAAAAGCCATTAGAAAGAGAGAGCAACGAGGGAGATCTTTTAAGTTTCCATAGCTTATTTATGGAGGTGAGAAGCCTCTCATAATAAGGTATCTAACCAATAAAATAGCCAATAAGAGATAAGTTCCAAAGGAGATACAATAGATCATCAGCTTTAAAGGAGAGTCTTTATGCAGGAGGAACAAAAGATATAGGAAAAACCTCAGGTTGGGTTTCTGGTGCAGCAAAGTTATTCTTTCTTGAAGCAAGAGTAGTTGAAGGAGGCAGCCCGAGCAGAGAAGCATTCATAAGAGGGGGAAAACAGAAGAGTTTTCGTTCATTGGAGAAGAAGAGAAGGGGGAGGAACCCCTCTTGTGCAAGAGCCCTCAGCAGGGTGAAGAGAGGCGAAGAGCTACAGGAACACCCTAATCGGTCACTGATATGTAGTTCTTCTTTCGATGTTTCCTTTGAGTGCTCAAACATATGAATTTTTATTGGGTCCGGTGTTTGGATGTAGCTCTACACCCAGCCACCATTTAAATGGCACCATGTAGCAGCCCGACAACCCGATGAAAACCCATCATATTTTGTAGATTCTCCATGTGTTTTAAACTATTTCGGGTCAGCCTGACGTAGTCCATATCAATTGGGCGTGAAAAGTTAAAAACACGTGCCTTATTTAAATGTCTAATAACCATTTTGCGGATTATTCTAAAGACGTTATATAATATTTAGGGTTTATATACAGTAGAGAAAGATTTTGCGGAAGGTTCGAGGAGATGGAAGATACAAAAATGGATTTCTCTTTGGAAGACTTCAAAGATTTCGAGGAAACTATAGGGACATATAATGTTGATGAAGATTTTTTTGATTTATTACAAATAATTTCTTTATCTATGAAGAGGTTTTAGAATATAAATTTTTAAATTCTAGTTATGTATGTACGTTTTTTTTTTGCTGCTTGATTACGGATATATCTTGGTATCGATGAATATGATGTTTAATTAGGAGTTCAACATTTTAAGGACATCGAAACCGAGCAATGAGTATATACTACCCTATACCAAGCTTATTCATGAGTACCAATTTGTAAACCTAGATTAACATTTTGACTCAACTCAGAACAAATAGGTACTGCTCGATACTTATAGGTGTTGCTCGGTATGAACTCATTGCATAGTTGTACCAAGCAAATCAAACATCTTAGTACCTAGTACTGATCTTAGTATCGAGAATATCAATCTTTTCAACTGCTCGGTACTACTCGGTATTGATAGGTATCGCTCAGTATAAACTCATTGTACATTTGTATTGAACAAATCCAAGATCATAGTACCTAGTATTGATCATTGTACCAATACCGAAAGAGTATCTCGATATTCATTCTAGGTATAGTTTATCGATATTGAATCTTGGTATTTAAATTCGGTATAAACTCGGTATTGATTTGTATATGTAATTATTAATTGACAGGAATTTATAACAATGTAAATTATTTTTTTATAGGGTGTTTACAACTCTAAGAAGGAAGCATATGAAAATTATTGACATTATGCACAATCTCATGGTTTTAGTGTTCGGAAAGAGCATTATTCATTCTGACCAAATTTGAGGAAAATAAAATCAAAGGATTTTATATGTTCCAACGCATGATTCAAGAAGGAGATTGATAACAATATAAAGGAAAATTTTCAAAAATTAAGTCACAAGAACCGGATGTCCAGCTATGTTTTTAGATTTGCAGTTTGTGAAGATAGAATTTGGAAGGTGCAAAATCGATAGAGAGTCACAATCACGAATTGGCAAGTCCAGATGATCAATATTTGCTCAGATCATCTAGGAACATTAGTGATGAGATTACTTCTATTATGAAATCTATGTCAAAAGCTGGGATAAGAACAGTTAATGCATTTACGTACCTATTCGATGAAGTGGGAGGTGTAGGAAATCTAGGAACATTAGTATAGGTCTAGCAATGCCTACATGAGCAGATGAAGCAAATCCCACATTCTCAAAAATGCTAATATCCTTTTCTCCTAAGCCATCATCAACCTTGGCATGAAATTTCTCTGCCTGTTTAGATTCCACTTCATGTGAGACAACAGATGGGGCTGATGGGGTAACAAGCTCATCCTGCCCTTCCAGTACTCTTTCCTTTGTAATTTCAACAGCTATTTGGGAAACAGATTTGGCTGATTGGGTCAAATTATTATTGACATATATAGTTCTTGAAGAAGATTTCCCATAACTTTCACTTCGGTAAGATTTAAAAGAAGCAGGAAAGTGATCATCCAAAAACTTTTGTATAACATCATACTTCAACTTACTATCTTCTGTCATGTCAAATATAGATTGTTCCAAAGATGCAACATGCCTTTCAAGTATACTATTTGATGATTTGACTGAGGTTAGCTTCTTTACTAATAAGTTATTCTATGTAATCAGTTTATTGATTGATTGGTTCAGGGTTTGCCAGTTATAATCTTCTGCAGTAGGTGGACTTAAAACAGGTGCACTGGATGATTCTTTCTGTGACCGGGTCCTACGGCTTAGTGGTGGACTTGGAATTTGAGCTGGGCTTGGATTCCTGGTTAGATTAGATGGAGTTAGAGTTGGGGGCCTAGACAAGGTCTCTTGTGTTGTCTAGTGAGGTCGTGCAATTTGTAGTTGATGTTCAATTGGATATGTTGAAGAACTATCTAATAACATCTTCTCAGCTTTTGTAATTATTGACTTTGATTTTGTCAAATCCCTAGGTCTAGAGAGTTGACTTGGTCAAATTGACCAAGCTAGGTCTTGGGTCAACTTGGTTGACCAGTTCAACCAGGGTTGACTAAAATTCACCCTAATTCCCTCTTGTTTTATCTAAAATCAATTTCAGAGCTTCTTGGCTCAATTTTTCCCCTCCACTGGACTTAGTGGGTCAGACCCAACCCATTAGGCCCAGGCTTGTGCCCTAGGTCAACCTAGTTGACCAGGTAAACCCAGGTTGACCCATTTGACCATTTTGAGTCCAAATCAATTTTTAAATCAATTCTAACCTTCCTTAGGCTCAAACCCACATCCCCGTTGACCTATTTGACTTGGTTGACCAGGTCAACAGTTGACTGGTCAACCCAAGTCTTAAATAGGTTAAAATGACCTATTTAAACCCATTAAAAGCCCATTTAATGATCTAATGAATGCCTAATGATTCTAAAATTCAAACCACGGCCAAATCTATTGAATTTCTTTCCTAATTGACTTGTGATTCAATCCTAGTCATCCCTCCATTGATTAGGAATATAAATAGGGAGAAATTAGGTTTTGGATGGAACTTTTTTTTTTATTTCTCATGCCCTAGTCCTTCTCATCTTGAGAAACTTCATGTGAGAGCTCCTACAATCTTCCTCCACCTCCCCCAAGTCAAACCCGACGGTGAGTTTTCAGTGACCCATGGCTAGATCCGTCCAAGGCTTCAATCCATTCGATGTAGAGCTCGTTTGATCATGGTTTCAACTAGGAAAACGTACGAGGGTAGTCTATAAGCTCAATCGTACAAAGATCTTCGGCTAGGTCTTAGCTGGCTCAACTTAAGGTTTCCTTAAATGCCCAAAATATTAAAAATTCAAAACTTTGCATAGAAAGCTTAAAATCCAGCAAAGTTAAAGCCTAACTACTCAACTTGAGGTCTAGTATTTACCTAAAATGTCGGTGTTTACTTTTTTGCTGTGTGCTGGGCTTTTTGAGATTTTATTGCATGTTATGAAAAATTGATTGGTATGTTTGCTTATTTTTATTACACTCTGGGAATTGATGTGATTGTGCGTTAGATCTACCCCTAGGTTAGGGATGATATATATTATTTTTCCTGCAGGTGGCCATGCTCATGTAGCGCTAAATAAAAAGGGGGGTAATTGTCATGATTCTAAATACTAATAATGTCTTATGCAGGTGCTTCAGAAATTGCTTAGCCCCCCTGAATAAATGAGGGCTAAAATCATAATTATAACTACTACAAGTGGATCGCTTAGCTCTCATAAATAATTAAGAGCATAGTCAAATGTGGCTGTGATAAGCATTTTTACTTTCCATATAAACTACTTGTGATATATCAACTGCTTGAGATTTTTATTAGAATAATCTTGCATGAGAGTCTAGAATTTATTACTTTCTATTAATGTAATAATTTATAAGAGTTGTAAAAATGCACTTTGAGTTAGCATATCCTTATCTAACTCGAATTTCAAAATAAGAAGGCATCCTTAAATGGGAGAATCTTCTTCCATCTGGAAGATCAAGTACGGATGACTTTTAGATATCCAAAGAGAAAATGCAATACCCCCCTAAGGGGGGAAATTGTCACTTCATTTGGATATTCAAGCCACAACGAATCTAAGGAGTCCAAGGATGAGAAATCCAATGAGTCCAAGGAGGAGAAATTCAAGAAGAGAAGACTGAAGACCTGAAGACCCAATATCCCACTCAAAGTCATTTGCGTCATTCATAGGCTTAGAAACCCAGGTTGTTGACAGTGGTGCCCGGCCACTTTACTTTTTTGTAGACCCTGGTTTGTAAATAAGGTTAGTTGGCCTATTGACATTTATTAATTAGTTTAATTACTCTGATATGATTGATTAATGATTGTATGCCTCTAGGTTTGCCCATTTTTATTAGTTTATTAGTGATCTACATGCCAATTTTATTTTAGCCTAGATTTCGTTAAGCTCTTTAAAAACTAAAAATTTCTTCTACTCATAACTAAAATTTAATGTTTAAGGTTTAAATAATTTAGAAACCTAATGATCTAGAGAACTGCCGGAATTGTCTGGGGTCGCATGCATAATATTTCATCATTCTCTTCTTGTTATAAGACACCTCCCCGCCCGCGGTTAGAGTTCGGATAATCTAGCCTATGAGGATGAAGTGCCAGACTTGGGGAGGCCTAGTCTTTCAAAAAAATTATTTTTTATAAACCTGTTTTTAAAGTCTTATGCATATATGATTTGAATCCTTTAACTAGCATGCATTACATTAGAAACTAATTAAAATAAAAATTTAATTACATTAGCTCTAGGAGCATTCACTTAACATAAGTACAATTCCAATTAGGAAACTCTCTAAATGTCAGCCTTTACTTCCAAAAACTAAACCACCCATCCATCTTTCATAAACGATCAGACTGCATGATTTTGAATCAATTAGGTGGTTAGCTGGCTCCCCAATCCAGGCTGGGATAAGTCCAAATTTTTGCACTACATTGGTTAGGACACAGGTTTTAGTGTGCGTAGAACACCAAACTCAATTTAGATATAGGATTCAAGGCTACTACATTCGGTCTCGTTGTATGCTTAAAAAGTGGGTGAATCCCTTCTCTTCAAGGACTATAAATCCTACTTATCTATGTCACATGGATGACGCCACTTCCATCTTTCTCTCACGCATGTGTTGGATGCTTGATCTTATTTTCTCCAACTTCTTCTCACTGTTATAGTCCCTCCGAATGTTGATTTGAACCACGCATGTTTACTGAGCCATTTGAACCATTTCTTTCCATTTGAATAAGACTTCCTAGTCTTAGCCCTATGTGCCAATCCTATTTATGAAAATGATAATATATGATCCTTAATCGAGAGTCTTCTTGGGCTACGACCTAAGATGTAATTAACCACGGGGGCTTGTGCCCATGGGAAACTGAATTCCATCATCTGATAAAATCCACTCGAGTTGATGTATCGGGTGGGAGAAACCCGTGACTATGATCAGACCATACAAATTATTACCCATCGAGATGCGTAGGTGAGAGCCGCTATCCTCCATGATTAATTATATGGTAGATATATATAAGCTTATACCGAGTAATAACTTTGAGTACCGATCAGTACCGAGAAATACCGAGTAGTACCAAGCAGAACCAAGCATGTAAACTGAATGATGACCAATATAGAAAACATATTTTTATATGTATAACATTTTATGTATATTATTCCAACAATAGACACTATTTTAAAACTCTATTTATGTTCAAACCGAGCTATACCGATAAATAAAGATCAATACCGATCGGTAACAAGAAATATCGATCTGTACCGAGTAGTACCCATATGTACCACCACGAAGCTCTGATTGATTAGAGATGTTTTCACACGAGACATACAAAGTTTTACACCAGCAATCAAAGTTTGTAAGTAAACCCTAACCCTAAACATTTGATTTGTAATTTTTCTAACCACGAAAAATATATGAGAAAAATATTTGATTTTGAAGAAAATTCTAACCTGCAGCATTGTTTCTCTGAAGTTAATCCACCGGAAATTTGCTTCAGAATGACGGAAGAAGCTTGTGAATGCGAAGAATATGAATAGTTGCAGAAGAAACGCTTCGTCTTTGAGAATGTTAAAGCGAAGTGAATCGCCGCTGTTTTTATTTAAAAAATTACCATTAATTTCGGGTCAGGTCGTCGGGCCGTCATCATTCCAAATACGCACGTGCAATATACCCAGTTTCAGTCGGGCCGGGTCCGCGTTAATGTGGCTGCTACGTGGCGTCATTTAAATGGTGACCGGATGTAGAGCTACGTCCGGACACCGGACCCAATAAAAATTCTAAACTTTGCTCCTCTTCTACTAAATATTATCTAATCACTCTTTTTATTTAATTTGATTTTAAATTAATCACGCCGTTTATTTATCCTCTTGCTTCCGTGTGAGTCAACAAAACGCAAGCGTACAGCAATGCCATGCCATCTACCGTGCTTCTCCCGACCTTCGTAAACATGTTTTTTTTTTTCCGCGTGCAAAAGTCAAAAGCATTCTTCCAACTCTCACGTACCACACACGCCTCTCTCTTCTTCCTACGACCTTGAAATAAGTTTTTCCTCTATTTCTTCTTTCCCAATTCCAATTCCAGACAACAACAAACCCAAACCCTAGCCCTTGCTAGCTCTCGATTCTTGATGGATGGACTAGATGATCGCTTCACCGCCGCCGCCAATACCAAGAAACCCTTTGCCCTCCCCCGATCATTCACCTATCACCAGACCTTCCACCGCCGCTCCCGTGACGCTTCCCGCCCCTTCTGGAAGAACCTTGCTGACAACGATCCCAACACCTACGTCTCCGATTCCCGCGTCATCCTCTACACCACCTCTCTACGCGGCATCCGTCGGACGCATGAGGACTGCTGCGCCGTCCGCGCAATCCTCCGTGGCTTCCGCGTTGCCGTCGATGAGCGGGATATTTCCATAGACGCGGCTTACAGGCGCGAGCTCCAATCGCTGATCGGTGGAAAGGGGCGGCCGGTTTCCCTTCCCCAAGTCTTCTTGCGCGGCAGGCATATAGGTGGGGCTGAGGAGGTGCGCCAGCTCCATGAGATTGGAGAGCTCGGGAAATTGCTCGAGGGGGTTCCCGGGCAGGACCCTGCTTTCGTATGCGGTGGATGTGGCGGATTTAGGTTCGTTCCGTGCGGGAGTTGCTGCGGTAGCCGGAAAGTCTTCGTGGAGGAAGAGGGACGGATGCGACGGTGTGATTATTGCAACGAGAATGGATTGGTACGGTGCTCTCACTGCTGTTCATCTTCTTCTTATTGAAAAACACCGGTCCTAATTGGGGAAGCAAATGATTCCAAAAAAAAAAAATTGATATGCTGAAATAAGGAACAAAATGTTATTTGATCTTTGATTATTAAATTGCGGTTCAAATTAATTCTTTTGTGGAAGGTATAGGGGATTTGAATTCGTAGGAATTTATGTTTGATCATATATTGTGGTTTTTGTAAAGGCAATGTGACTTTATTTCTTCTTTCTTGAGGAATTGTATTTATAGAAGGTCTGTATATATATATTATATATAAATATGCCATATTTTGTATGGGTGCATTGTAACAGCTACTACATATTGGGATTTCTTAGTGTGCAATTCGGGTAAAAATTGGAATAGAGAAATGTGCTTATCTGTTGCGCCTATGATTGTCAATTTTCTGTTGCCCGTCTGAAGATATCAAATTTTGTAAGGAAAGTTAAAACCAACTAATATAAGTCGCACATATGTCTTAGTTTGGCTGAAAAGTAATCTAATAAGTCTAATTAAAAAATGTTCATGATAATCTGTTTTCTTAAATAATTTTGATCAATTTGTCCAGAACTGTAGACTTGAAATTAAGTTTCTTTTTATTGTGTTCAACTTGAAGAAAACTGAAACTTGTGACAAGGGATGCAGGCTTAAACAGGATAGTTTAAACTACATATTATTTTCATTTTAGTTGCGAGTATTTTCTATAATGGTGAGAAGTGTTGTAAATGATATTTGATTGAATATTTAGCTATGATAATATAGATATGTTATCATTAATTTCATATTCAAATTCATGATAAAAATTGATATATCTTCTCAAGGAAAGAAAATATAGTTTATTATTGATCATTTGAATATGACGATAACGATAGTCGTTGATTTTAATTTTTCTGAAAGAGAATAAATTTATTTTTAAAAATTTTCTGGGGTCTTTAAATTTTCTATGAGGCAAGGCCTCATAGTTAATTACATCATAGAAAACTTGAGTTTCCTACTAAAACTCTCGATTAAAATAATGATATAAATTTTATTTTAAGTTTTTAATGAGTGGTATCAAAGGAGTAACGTTGGAATCTCTACTAGAATTTGATTAAATTTTGAACACTTATTTCTGAAGGCCAAAAGAGGAGAAGTAGGAGGCAATTTAGGGCTCTAAAATGATTCAGAAATGTCTTAGTCTACCCTATGTGTTTGGATTTAAATTTTGGATCATGAACTACTTTAATTTGAGTTATCAGTTTATTAGAATGTTGGGATTATATTCCTGAAGTTGAGGGCCAATGATTTTGAGTCCGCCCCGGATCCAAAGTCTAATTTAGGCATTAAATAATAGTGCCCTGAACCTAGCTAATATAATGCAAAACTAGACTTATCCTAACCTTGATTGGGGAGCTAGCTAACTACCTAACACTTTAAAACTATGAATCTGGTCGTTATAAAAGATGGGTAAGGACGTCATTATATAAGTTTTGAGGTGATTGAAAAAAATATAAAAAAAAAGGTTATTAGACATGGGCATTTAACCTTGAATTTTTTATCTGGAATTTTGAATTTGAACTTGACTCTAGATTTGATTGATTAAATTTGAATTATCCACATTAATGATAATCAATTAAGTGATTGTTGATGATTGGATAAAGGAAATCAAGTAGTGGTTAGTATGTGCCAGTTCATTGAGCTAGGAAGTATATTGTATAACTTGGTTATAGTGCAGGGTTGCAGCTTCAAGTAACTATAGGTTGACATAGACTGGGTGATTGAAGTTGATTGTGTGTAGGATTGAGGTTTGATTTAAGACTGAATGTTTAAAGTTTGAATATAGAATAGGTAGCTGCATACAGGTGCAGGCTGATGTTTGAAGTATATATTGAGTTCTGGATGATTAACACCATGGTGATTATATCACTACAGGAAAGTATCGTATTACTAGCAGATTTTCAGGCGGAAAATTATGAAGTTTTCGGTGGAATTGTTTTTTGGCTGTTTTCCGGTGAAAATTTTTTCAACGGTAAATCGAGCGTCGGAAAAAAATTCCGTTGAAATAATTCGCCGAAAATATTTTCCGACGGAATTAGTTTGCCAGAAATATTTTCTGGCGGCTGTCCGATGGAAAAACTCTGCCGAAGTAACATAAAAGGAATTTTTTAAAAAATGTTTACCGTGGCTTGGTATTACTCAGTACCACTAACGTGGCTGCACATGATTTGCCTTCGGGCGTAGAGCTGTATCCAGCCTCCACATAGAATAATTTCTCAAATGTAAGATGCTTTCAAGGTCTTGATAAGATTCTTAATTATAAGAACCTTATCAGATCTTTCAATTTTTTTTTCTTTTTTATGTCTTGGAAGAAAAAAATAATATAACTCAAATTAGCGATCCTTACACCCACTCTCTTTTCCATAATGAGGGAGGCTACAACAACTTTCCTTCTCTTAGCCTAACAGAATTTGGATCAAGTGTAATGCATTTAAATTGTCTTACCCCTCTTACATGGACTCTAAACTCGTTCATGGAACTATAAAAGTTAATGGTCATTTGTTGTTTTCTTCGTCAACTATTTATACTGCTAACTCCTCTTTTAATAGGGATCAGCTTTGGAAATGCCAACAGAACATTGGTAACATGATCTCTTTTTCCTCACAACCTTTAGCTATTTTGGGGGATCTTAATTTTTGTGACAATCAAAATGAAAAGAGTGATTATATTCCTATTCTCTTCTCCAAATATTGGGATTTTAATAGTATGATTTTCAATAATGGGCTCATTGATGTAGCCTATGTTGAATCTCTGTTGGGCTAAATTTCACTTGGTTCAAACAGGCTTGACTCCTATTCATAATTCATATTAAGCTTGACAGTAGCTCTTGTTAATAACTTATGGTTTCATGAGTTACCTACTCATTACAAAGTTGATAGCTCCAAATGTTCAACCCACTCTCCATTGATTATCTTTACTGATCAAGAACCCCCCAAATCACCATAGATTCCAATAAAAAAATTTATTGGAGTAAACTACCTAAATCTTGGGATGCTCTAAATTCTATTGACCCAATAAACTCTCTCTACTCTAAGCTTAAAACCTTAAAGAACTCAATCAAAGCTAAGCATTAGCAATTATCTAACCATTTATTTGAAACTATTAAGGAGCTTGACAAGCAATAAGTGTTAAAAGACTTGCTATTTGCATGTTTTACATTCTTGCAACTTGTATAGTTTTGATGATTCCAAATATTATTATTTCAAGTATTATATTCTCCTAACACTTTTTGGAAGAATTATTTTTACTCTTGTGTGGACTAACATTTCAGAAAAATCGAACTCCAGACTAAAAAAGACTTCAAATCAAATTCAGCATGAGATAGTTTGTAAATTGAAGTTTATATTTTTCATTGTATTGAGTTTGAGAGAGTATGATTGTAATTGAGTAGCTTAGCACACACACACTTCGGGAGATCTTTAAAAAATCATACTGATCGTATGGGACAAACCAAGTTCGTACGGGACAATCATGTTAGTTATCCCCTCGGAAGAGCAATGGAACGAACAGGAAGTGAGAAAATTTTTCTAAGTCCAAATCGTCCAGACGAATTTTCATATTCGTCCCTGGACGATGTTCTCTGGATTCTCACTTTGAACTGTTCGTCTATATGAAGTGTACCATTCGTCCCTGGACGAAGTCCTATGGATACTTGAGTTGCACTAATATTCCAGACGATCCATCTGGTTCGTCCGTGGACGAAGTCTTCTGGACACTTAAGTTAGACCAATCGTCAAGGCGATCCATTCTGCTCGTCTATGGACGAAGTTCTCTGGACACATGATTTGAACTATTCGTTCAGACGAACATTCATGTTTGTCCTAGGACGAAGTCCTCTGTTCCCTGAAAATTTGGGATCGTTCTGCAGTTTCGTCAGAACGAACCCTTGATATAATTGTTCGTCCCAGGACGAACATATTTCGTATGAGACGATGATCGGGTATGAAGTCAGTTCGTACCAATATACATTGGGTTCGTATGCAGCTATTTTAACACTATTCATACAGGACAATCTAACGATCGTCCGGGACGATCGAATGTGTACAGACTTGAAAGTCAGTAGTTTTGTACGATTTTTCGTGTCCTTCCTATATAAAGTCCACTTAAAACTGTCTTGTAATATTTTTACCTACTGATCTTCGTGTTAATTGAAGGGAGAGTGTGAGAGAGTGTTTAAAGTAGGATTCTTACTACTGGAGCGTGAAGGATTCACATGGAACTCAAATGTAAGAATCTCCAATGGTGATTTGTGATTACTTCACTCTTTTCTCTCGTCCTTCTAGATTTCTTGTGAGAAGATCGTTCAAGGAGATCCGATTCTCTGCCGACACTTGGAGAGTGTGAAAGGATGAAGGGTTCTCTGCCTACACTTGGAGAGTGTGAACAATTGAAGGGTTCTCTGCCTACACTTGGTGAGTGTAAAAGGACGAAGGGTTCTCTGCCTATACTTGGAGAGTGTGAACAGCCGAAGGGTTCTCTGCCTACACTCGGAGAGTGTGAAAGAATGAAGGGTTCTCTGCCCACGCTTGGAGAGTGTGAAAGGATGGACGGTTCTCTGCCAACACTTGGAGAGTGTAAAAGGACGATGGTTCTCTACCGCACTGGGTAGTGGTGGAAGAGAGTTTCTGTGAAGGCTTATCCGCCTTGCTGTGGGTGCAAAAGGAGAGTCACTAGTGATATTAGTACAATACTCGGAGGGTGCCTCCAGGGAGTGGATGTAGGTTGTGTTTGACCGAACCACTATAAATCTTGTGTCTTTTTATTTTCTACTACTTTTATTTTTATTTTTTAAATTTATGGTTGAAAAATATTTTCTATAAAAATTCACTAAAGTTATTATCAGTTCAATTTTAAAAAGAGGGATAAATTTTTAATTACAAATTCACCCCTCCCTATTGATTAGCCGCTGGGATATAAGCTTAGGTCTAACAACCTAATTCATATTGAAAATGTTTCAATAAGTGATATCAGAGCTTTGTTTCAAAATAATAAGTTTAGACTACTTTTTGATTAACGTAGATGACTACTTTTAAAAACTGAAATACACACGAGGGTTACTCTATAACTAGACCTCCATTGTTCGACAATATTCTTTTTGATTTTTAAAAAACCCACATGTCTACATTTTTACAGTCACTTGATTACCGTATGTGGATCTTAGTTCAGGAAGGATATATAAAACCAATTAGACTAGTTGCCGGAGTTAGAGTTAAAATATTTTTTATGGACTGGACAATAGAAGAACATGACTTAGCACAACTAAACGCCAAATGCTTAAATAGTTTCTTTTGTGCTCTTAAATCAGAAGATTATATGCGGGTTTTTACTTGCAAGAGTGGAAAGGACATATGTGATAGACTTTGTATAATTTATGAGGGGACTAATGAGGTTATGTAATCTAGACTTAATATATTGTTACATGACTATGAATTATTTCGCATGAAACCAAATGAATCCATTTCTGATATGTACACAAGATTCACACAAATAGTCACCTCTTTACATGTATTGGGTAGGGAACTAACGAATGCTTAAATGGTTAATAAGATACTTCATTGTTTGCCTACTGCTTATGATGCTAAAATTACTGCAATTACAGAGTCTAAAGATCTAAACATTTACTCTATTGACAATCTTCTTGGATTGTTAATTGCTTACGAGCAAGGAGTTAGCCAAAGAAAGATTGATGCAGGTGAACCACGAAGGGAGAAGAACATAGCATTGAAAGTGGAGGAGTCCGAAAATGAACACTCATAACCTGAGGATGAAGATGACATCACACTAATGACTAGACAATTCATAAGCTTTCAGAATAGGAAGCAAAAGAGACGCCAATAATGGAATCGAGGTAAATTTAATAGAAATGTCAAGATTTCAAATGATGTTATTTGCTATGAGTGCAGGAACCTGGGCATATTAAGACAGACTGCCCAAAACTCAAAGCTACTCCTAGCAAGGAGAAGGTAGAGGAGAAACCAATTGTGAAGAAGGGTAAGAGAAAATTCTAAAGAGCTTTCTGGGTGGACTAAGCTTCAGACTCGTTAGAGACTGAAAAGGAAGAGAAAGTCACTAATCTGTGCTTAATGGCTGATAATCTTGATCAGTTAGATCAAGAAGAGGGTTTCTCTCACACAAGACCTCGTGAGAGTATATGGTACCTGGATAACTGATGCTCAAAGCATATGACTGGAGATACTGCACAATTCATATCATTAGAAGCCAGGAGTAGAGGCAAGGTTATATTTGGAGATAACACCACGAGAAAGGTGGTTGGGTTAGGTATGATTGAAAATCTTAAGAACTTTTTCATTGAAAATGTGTTATTGGTATAAGGCTTAAAGTATAATTTGTTAAGTATAAGCCAGCTACGTGATAAAGGATACTGTGTAAAAATTTTTCCTACTAGCTGCATATTAAGCCTAAATGAAAATGATATTTTGAATGGTATAAGGGTAAACAATGTGTATATGCTAGACTTGAATTTCTTTAAAACTCCTACTGCTTTTTGTTTAAAAACTATTTCTAATGATTCATGGCTTTGGCATAGGAGACTTTGTTACTCTAGCATGAAAAACCTTAGGAGAATTATCCAAAAGAACCTAGTAAGAGGTATACCAAAATTAGACTTTACTAAGGACCACCTTTGTGATGCATGTAAATTAATAAAATATGTGATGTCCTCTTTCAGTCCAATAAGGATCTTAGAACTAGTAAACCATTGAAGATTTTGCATATGGATCTTTTTGGACATGTTGGAACTGTAAGTATAGGAGGGAAGGTATATGAATTTGTGATTATGGATGATTACTCTAGATTCACATGGATTAGATTTATATTTCATAAGAGTGAATCATTTGAGGAATTTAGAAACTTTTCGACTTGGATTCAAAGAAAGCTATGATGTGAAATTATGACTATTCAAAGTGATCATGGAGGAGAATTTAAGAATGAAAAATTTGAGAATTTTTGTAAGAAAAAAAAAATTGATCACAACTTTTCTGCACCTAGAACCCCTCAGAAGAATGGGGTAGTCAAAAGGAAAAGCTGAACATTAATAGAAGCCGCTCGAGCCATGTTGGTAGAATACTCACTTTCTAAATATTCTTGGGATGAGGCGGTTAGCACTTCATGTTATGTTCTGAATAGGGTGAATGTGAGATCAAAATTAAATAAAATACTCTATGAGTTGTTAAAATGAAGAACACCTAATTTGTCACATTTGTATATTTTTGGATGTAAGGTGTTTATTCATAACAATGAAAAATCTGTCTTAGAAAAATTTGATCCAAAATCAGATGAAGGAATTTTTATAGGATACTCAAGTGTTGGAAAATCTTATAGAGTATTCAATAAAAGAACTTTAGTAATTAAGGAGACCACACATTTTGTATTTGATGAATCTGGAATTTTGAAAGAACCAAATGTTGTAGAAGATGAGATTGAGATTAACTCCTAAGAGATTGATAAAATAAATTTGGAAGAAAATTTAGAGATAGAAAATCCTTTGCCTAGAGATTTAAGATTTTCTAAAAATCACCCAAAGGAATTAATTATTGGTAAACCTAGTGAGGGTGTAAGGGCTAGGTGTGGACTAAATAAAAAAGTCAATCATTCAGTCTTTATTTCAACCATAGAACTCACAAATTTTGTAGTTAAGCACTTTCAGATGAATTTTAAATTTTGGCTAAGCAAGAAGAGTTAAATCAATTTGTAAGAAATAAAGTTTTGGGAATTAACTGCAATGTCAAAGGATCAAAGTGTAGTTGGAACTAAGTGAGTATTTAAAAATAAAATGAATGACTTAGGAGTAGTCATTAGAAATAAGGCTAGATTAGTAGCTAAGGGGTATAATCAGATTGAAGGAATTAATTTTGATGAAACTTTTGCCCCTGTAGCTAGACTTGAAGTAATTAGGGTTTTGTTAGCCTTTGCCTGTTTTAGAGGATTTAAATTATTTCAAATGGATGTAAAAAGTACCTTTTAAAATGGGATAATTCATGAGAATATTTTTGTAGAACAACCTCCAGGTTTTAAAAATTCTAAACACCCTAATCATATTTTCAAATTGAAAAATGCATTAGTTGGATTAAAATAGGCACATAGGGCTTGATATGAGAGATTGAGCACCTTTCTACTTGAAAGATCATTTAAAAAAAGAAGTGTGGATACAACTCTATTTTTGATGAAAATTAGAAAGGATATACTTATTGTACAAATTTATGTTGATGACATCATCTTTGGATCTTCAAATAAAAAATTTTGTGATGATTTTTCTAACACAATGAGTAGTGAATTTGAGATGAGTCTAATGTGAGATTTAAGTTACTTTCTAGACTTTAGCATTAAGCAAATTGAGGAGGGTACATTTCTTAGTCAGTCGAAGTACGTTAAGGACATCCTTAAAAAGTATGAAATGGGCAATGTTAAACCTGTTAGTACACCTATGAGTTCCTCAGTTCAGTTGGATAAGGACCCTATGGAAAAATCTGTTGATCAAAAGAAATTTAGAGGGATAATTGGATCTTTACTGACCCGATATCATGTTTAGTATTTGTTTGTGTGCTAGATTTTAATAAGATCCAAAAGAATCACATTTGACAACAGTAAAAAAGATTTTAAGATATATGTTAGGAACTCAAAACATAGGAATTTGGTATCCTAAGTTTAGCTCTTCATTTAAAATAATTGGTTATTCAGATTTTGACTTTGTAGGTTGTAGGTTTGATAGAAAGAGCACTTCTGGAATATATCAGTTTATTGGAAATTCTTTAGTCTCTTGGTCCAGTAAAAAATAAAATTCAGTAGCCCTAACTTCTACTAAAGCTGAATACATTGTATTAGCAAGTTGTGTGGCACAAGTACTTTGGTTGAAACAATAGTTGATTGATTTAGGATTTATTATAGACACTATTCTCATTTATTGAGATAAAAATAATGTTATTTGTATTTCTAAAAATCCTATTCAACATTCAAGAACCAAACATATAGACATCAGGCAAGATTTCATAAGGGATCATGTATCCAAAGGAGAAATTGAACTAATTCATGTTTCTACAGAAAAATCAACTTGCAGACATTTTTATAAAATCACTAGCCTTTGATACTTTCAGAACATTAAGAATGAGGCTTGGTGTGATCGATTTGAATGCTTAATTAATGTGATTCTATAACATTGATGTGTGTTTTTCTAGTTAGTATTTTTTGTGTGTATTTTTTATTTTTTGATTTTCTGTGTTTTCTATCGTTGTTTATTGTGTTTGTGTGTGTTTGGTTTTGAGAATTCTTGTCCATGTTGTTTTGTGTTCTCTCACATCTAGATTTTTGAATGCATGCTTGAAAATTGAGTGAAAATCGTTCGAGACGAAAGTCATTTCGTACGGGACAAATTGTGTAGTGTATTAATTGTCGGATTTGAATGGTTTGCATACAATTTTTCAGTTTTCATTTTACTATTCGTCTGTACGATCGTGATGATCATCCGGACGATGTGTATTCAATTGTATGTACGAATGTAGACAGTTAAACGAATATGGTCGGTTTCATTATGCATGATCGTACGTACGAACTTATGGTTTGTACAGACGAACGCTTGATGATTCGATGTGAGGGATGGTTTAAACTGCCATTAAAATGATCTTAAATGTCTGATCGTCCAGGACGAACACTTGCTCTTCTGTAGGATCGTTTGGTCAAAAGTCTATACGAAAGGACGCATCGTAACTTGTGTGATTACGTAAAGCTATTTCATTTTTGGACTCATTCGTTCGTCCATACAAAATTTTGTTCGTACGGGACAATTTAATTTCATATGTATGAAAATTCATTTTTTTATTAAATTGAAGGATTTTGAACACAAATGTCATCACTTCAAACATCCCTTTCAAACCTCTTTTCCCTTAGATCTTATCCATGGCTAGCTCTAGCAAAAGACAAAAGGTATTGGCTAAGGGACCACCCAAAAACTCTACTGAAAACTTCCTATCCAAGGCCAATGAGTCATTTCCTAGATTTGCTTATGCCAAAATCACTCTATCTAGAGTTCTTCTTCAAGAACAACCTGTACCTACTGGTGAACCAAATTATCAAGATTTGGTTCACAGATTTGATCATCTAAAGACTTATTTTGATCAAAGATTTGATCAAATTGAAACTCACAACAATAGGATGCTCAGCACAATCAGTACATGGGATGGATGTGAGAGCAGATAGATAATATAAGTTTCAATATGGTTATGATAAGCAGTTATTTTAATTTATTCACTGCTCCACCTCCTCCTCCAGATCAGGGCCCCTCAGAGTGATTCATGTACTTATGATCTTCTTTAGTTTATATACTTGTGATGAAATTAATTGTGATGTGATGTGTTTTAGTGTGATGTGTTTTAGTTATGTGTTAGTTTCATTTGATGTGTTAGCATTTATGTTTTATATTTTAAGTTCAAATTGTAAACGTATTGATATTATTTCTGTTGATTGTAATATTCTTCATTATGATATCAATATAAGTTATATTGTGTTGATTTTAATCTTGTTTTGAAATGTGTATTAGCCTATATGAAAATCCCTAAATTTTTTGATCTTACAAGTGCTATACCTTGAACTGCAACACAAAATTGAATTCATTAGAAAATCAAATTTTTCTAAATTTAAGTTGTGCTTATAACTTGATGTAATTAAGAATGTCATTCTCATGTCTCTTGTTAGACTAATTTAAATTTTCATATTATTATTGCAATTGTAATATTTTCTTATTTAGTATTTATATTATCAATATAAATATTATTATACTTAAGAGAAATTTAAAAATTTTTATTATTGATTATGGAAAGATCAAGATTACTCTTAAAAAATATATAAATGTACAAAAATAAAAAAGAATACGTAATGGTTCGTAATTTGAAAAAGATGCACAAAATAAGCCCACAAGTAAAAAGATACACAAAAATGTGCCATAACTATTGAAAAAGATGTGCAAAGCGCCACATGTGGTAGTTATTTCTTTCCTTAATCTTTCAATCTTTTAATTCAAATTAATCTTCTGTATGATTTTATTTGATATTAAAAATTTGAAGTATATAAATTTTATATTCATCCTTTTTGCAATGATATTCTTTATCTCAACGTCTAAATTGACTCATGTTTCTGATAATTCTTTTATTATCGATGTTATATCTCTTCTTAAATCATATGAATCATTTTATTTTCCTAATGATTTTTTATTTTATTTGCAAAATTTATTTCAATCACTTTCAAGGATCTCTTATAAAAGAATTATCATATGACGTTTCACATTTTTGTTCTTTTTCTTCTTCTCCTTTTATTGTTGTCAAAAAGGGGGAGAAAATTTTGTTTGTTCGTATTTTTATTTTGTATCGTATTTTTGTTTTGTATCGTATATGTTTGTATTTTTAAAATTTGTTTCGTATCGTATCTGTTTGTATTTAAAAAAAAAATAAAAAAAGAGATAAAATTGTCGTACAATGCCTCCTTATTTTCACATGTTTATCAATTCAAGGGAAGTTTCGGAGATTCTTAGAATTTGAAAATTATACAAACAATAATTATTTTATCATCATCAAAAGGGAAAGATTGTTAAGAGAGTTTCTATTTGCATTTTTACATTCTCGCAACTTGTATAGTTTTAATGATTCCAAATATTATTGTTTTAAGTATTATATTCTCCTAACACTTTTTGGAAGAATTATTTTTACTCTTGTGTGGACTAACATTTCAGAAAAATCGAACTCCAGACTAAAGAAGACTTCAAATCAAATTCAGCATGAGATAGTTTGTATTTTTCATTGTATTGAGTTTGAGAGTATGATTGTAATTGAGTAGTTTAGCACACACACTTGGGGAGATTCTTAAAAAATCATACTGATCGTACGGGGCGAACCAAGTTTGTACGGGACGATCAGGTCAATTATCCCCTCGGAAGAGCAATAGAACAAACATGAAGTGAGAAAATTTTTTTAAGTCCTGATTGTCATAACAAATTTCCATATTCATCCCTAAACGATGTTCTATGGATTCTCACTTTTAACTGTTCGTCTAGACGAAGTGTACCATTTGTCCCTGGACGAACTCCTCTGGATACTTTAGTTGCACTAATCGTCCAGATGATCCATCCGGTTCGTCCCTGAATGAAGTCCTCTGGACACTTGAGTTAGACTAATCGTTCAGACGATCCATCCTGCTTGTCTCTGGACGAAGTTCTCTGGACACATGACTTAAACTATTCGTCTATACGAACATTCATGTTCCTCCTAGGATGAAGTCCTCTATTCCCTGAAAATTTGGGACCGTCCTGCAGTTTCGTCAGAACGAACCCTTGATATAACTATTCGTCCCAGGACGAACATATTTCGTACGGGACGATGCTCGGATATGAAGTCAGTTCGTACCAATATACATTGGGTTCTTATGCAGCTGTTTTAACACTATTCGTACAGGGCGATCTGACGATCATCCGGGACGATCGACTTTGTACAGACTTGAAAGTCAGCAATTTTTGGACAGTTTTTCGTGTCTTTCCTATATAAAGTCCACTTAAAACTGTCTTGTAATCTTTTTGTCTACTAATCTTCGTGTTAACTAAAGGGAGAGTGAAGGAGAGAGTGTTTAAAGGAGGATTTTTACTACTTGAGCGTAAAGGATTCACTTGGAACTCAAAGGTAAGAATCTTCAATAGTGATTTGTGATTATTTCACTCTTTTCTCTCGTCCTTCTAGATTTCTTGTGAGAAGATCATTCAAGGAGATCCGGTTCTCTGCCGACACTTGGAGAGTGTAAAAGGATGAAGGGTTCTCTGCCTACACTTGGAAAGTGTGAACAGTCGAAGGATGCTCTGCCTGCACTTGGAGAGTGTGAAAGGACGAAGGGTTCTCTGCCTACACTTGGAGAGTGTGAACAGCCGAAGGGTTCTCTGCCTACACTTGGAGAGTGTGAAAGGATGAAGGGTTCTCTTCCCACGCTTGGAGAGTGTGAAAGGACGGACAGTTCTCTGCCAACACTTGGAGAGTGTAAAGGACTTCGGTTCTCTGCCGCACTGGGTAGTGGTGGAAGAGAGTTTTTGTGAAGGCTTCTCCTCCTTGCTGTGGGTGTAAAAGGAGAGTCACTAGTTGTATTAGTGCAATACTCGGAGGGTGCCTCCGGGGAGTGGATGCAGGTCATGTTTGACCGAACCACTATAAATCTTGTGTCTTTTTATTTTTCGCTGCTTTTAATTTTGCTTTTTAAATTTGTGGTTGAAAAACCTTTTCTACAAAAATTCACTAAAGTTATTATCGGTTCAATTTTAAAAAGAGGAATAAATTTTTAATTACCAATTCACCCCCCCCCCTTCTTTGTTAGCCGCTGAGATATAAGCTTAGGTCTAACAACCTAATTCATATTGAACAAGTTTCAAGAACAAGTTGCTTTTTTTTAGCTTCTTAATACTGATCTTAACTATCAACTGTTAAACTTAAGTGAAAAAAAATTCGGTGATAATCTTACCAACCCTTATGATGCCTTGGCTTCTTGGATTGTTTAAAGAGGAAAAAATTAATTAGCTTATCAAAGCAGAAGAAGATCTAAAATTTTTGCATGGCAAAATTGTAGAAAAATGTTCAATTTCATTAGGGAACTTACCACATGATCAGGGAACCTTCAACTCATTATGGCATTGTTGCTGCAACAACATCTTCTGAACTCCCCACCTCCCTCCCTCCTCTAACGTCACCTTACGCATTGGCAAAAAAATCTCCCACTATCTTATTCTCCTTCTTATAGTTGCCAAATTTGATAATGACATTAGAAGGGGAACTTCTGTACCTCCAAGAATTCATCTCCTACACTTGAAGATTTATCCTTTGGTTTTTATGCCAGCATTGGAAGGTTATTGGCAAGTATGGTTGAAGGGCAGTTCATCACTTCTTCATAAAATATTCTCTCTAAAAAAATTAAAGCCATTGGAATAATCCTTATCCCTAAAATGCTCAATGTTGGGAACATCAAAGATTACATGCCCATTTCACTATACAATAACTTCTATAAAATCATAGCAAAAGTTTTGGCAAGCAGATACAAATTTATTATTCCCTTTATTATTGATCATTTTCAGATAGGCTTTATAAAAAATATAATGTCATTAGATAATATCTTGCTTGCCATGGATTTTTTGTTTGATTTTAAGTTTACTATGAGTAATGGATGTTTTTTGTGCCAAATTTGATATTTCAAAGCATTTGATGCTATCCTTAGGGAATTTATTGTCCATAGAATGAAAATTATGAGATTCCCTAATAGATTCATTGGCTTGATCAAAGCTTGTATAGAAAACATTCACTTCTCCATTTGTAACGATGGTAACTTTGAGGGTTTCTTTAATTCCTCTTATGAGCTGAGAAAAGGATGTCCTCTCTCCTTTTAACTCTTTTGCATAGCAATGGATGCTTTTTTTTTCATTTATTGATAATAACATGCAAGATGGATCTTTTTCTTGTCTTACAAAAGAGAAGGTTAATATTTCTCACTTGTTATATACAAATGACCTCTTAGTTTTTGGTAAGCCTCTCTTTCTACCATGCATTCTCTAAAAAATATTTTAAAATTTTTTAACATGATAGATGGCGTCAATATCAACCTTTTTTTTAGCTCTATCATGTTTAGTCACTACATTAACTATGGGAATTATGTGATGTGCTTAATCTTCATTGAGTAGATTCTTCCTTCACATACTTTGGCATCCATATATCTTTCATAAGGCTTCATATGTTTGATTTTCAATATATGTTGAATAAAGCTTCTTTATTACTTGGTGGTAGGAAGTGCAAAACATTATTTTTGGCTGGGAGGTTGTAGTTCCTAAATTCACCAGGTCCACCACGATTGTGAACTAGATTAGAGGGGTAATTTTACCTAAAACTAAATCAGGTATCTCAAAAAAATATATGCTCGGTTCCTTTTCCATAGTGACATCAATACCAAGAAATGGCACCTTAATTCTTGGAAAGATACTTGCAACCTCTCCTCTATGGTGGCTTAGGCGTTCCTTACATTTCATATCTCATATATGCTTACAACATTACCTTTATTTAGAGGGTTATAGGTAAAGAAACTATTATGTAACTATTGTAAGAAAAAATATATAATTCTCTTTGAAAAATAGGCAACTATAGCCCTCAAGATGATGGAAACAATCAAAAGTAGCATCTAAAGAAATAGTTGTTCTTCTTGGATTTAAAAGTGATGGAGGGTTGTAATTGTTGATATTATCTACCTCATTACCTCTTTAAGAGATTTTGATGATAACAAATATATGCTTGGATGCTCTAATTTGTATGCTAAGTATTTCAGGTGTAATGATGTGCATTGTAATTGCTTATGGGATTTACATTGCACAACTCAAGATCAATCAAATGTTGAGATTAAGATGGACCAAGATACATAATTTGAAGCCTTTTATATTATCATAGGAGTTTGTTAATGGTCCACCAATATTACTTGCATATTTTGATTTACTCACAGTCTAAATATCTTTTGATTATATATTAATCATGATATAAAAATCTATAAGATTTCTTTAATAAATAAATTTTATAATCAACATTGATTCATTAATTATTATCAAATATAGAAAGTTATATAATTAGGGAATTAAAGATAATAAGTTTATATGACAAAACTTTTATTATGTAGTTATTTTAAACTGACTTATTTCATATATATTAATTAATGTATGATTAATTTTATATATATTACATAATATTATTATATTAATATTCAATATATACTTAAATATTTAAAATTATGCATGAGTTTTTTATTGTACTAAATATGCTCATATGATGTCCGTAACGTGGTCATATTATTATTGCATTTGATTGTTTGGATTCTGTAGATATAAATTGATATATTATATGACTAATGTGGATTTCATTTGAATTTATAATGAATTTCCTAATATTATTGGATTTAAATAAAAGCTGCTACTAGCCGTTTTAGCCCTATTTTGGATGCATATGATGACTTTTTGACCTTCCCATGTGGCTATCCGTTTTCTAGCCGTTTGAATCTCATATATAATTAATATAAATTAATATCTCTTTAAATACCTATCTTCTTCATGTAAGGGCTGAAAAAACAAGAAAATCTCCAGCAATTCTTCCATTCCTTCTTTCCACTTTGCATGCTAAATCTTGAGAGGAGAAGCCTTGATTTTACTCCAAGAGCTCATTTCATTTGTGAGATCGAAATCATTGTTGGAAAGCATCAACACACAAAACCGAGGAATCTCACTTGAGTCCTTGAGTTTTCTTTTCATCTCTAAATCCTTACTTGCTCTTCTTTTAGCTTTCACCATATATTTTTTTCTTGAAAATATTTATTTAATGGTGAAATACTTGTTGCAAATTTTATATTAAAGTTTTCTATATCACATCTTTCAAATCCATAAAGTATAGCAAAGGAAATATTTTACTTCTTTAAGGTGACATAGATTTACATCTATTATCAAATTCATTTTACTTTATTGGAAAAGTTAAAGTTTAAATCAGCAAGATTATATTTTTATTTAAAATATTATTCTTATATAAATCTATCTTAACGTGAGCAAGTTTAATATTCCATTTACAAGTAGTGAGGTGGTTAAAGTTAATTTGTAAGATCACCTCAAATATTGTGGATATTTTATTACAAGATTATTTGAGCTTATTTTATTTACATCAAATTGTATTTTTCATTTTACTTATCTAAGTCATTTGACTTAGAGAAGTTTTAATTGTAATTAGATTGGGTTGTACTCGCCCGTGTATGAGAGTACTTAGGTTGTAAAGAACCTATTTGGTTTAAAGAAGTGAGGTTTGCAAAGCAAACCTGGGATTAGTGAATTCTAGCCCGAGAGTTGGCTAGTGTGGACGTAGGTCGGATTGGAATCCAGGCCGAACCATGTAAAAATATTGTGCCTCTTATATTCATTCCTTGCATTTATTTTTCTGTCTTTTTTTTTATAAGAATTATTGTGTGATTACTTACTCCTTTCAAAATTATTTTAAAATCATGTTAATTTTCTTCTTTTAATAAAAATTTTGAAAACCCCAATTCACCCCCCCCCCCCCCCCCCCCCCCCCCCCCCCGCTCTTGGGGTGCCATAGTCATCCAACAATTGGTATCAGAGCCTTGGCTCTATTAATTTTGGCTTAACATCCTAGAGTAGATCCACTTATAAACTATGGCACAAGGTTTTCCTAAGGGTTAACTTCCCGAAGGACAATCTACTCATCATCCTCCATTGTTAGATAATGTTCCTTTTGATTATTGGAAAAATAGAATTAGTACATTCTTAAGAGGGCAAGACTCTCGTATGTGGCACATGCTTACACACCAATATCATACACCCACTAAAGAAATTAATGGTATTAAAATTGAAAAACCTTTTGATGAATGGACTGCATTAGAGAGGGAATTAGATGAATTAAATGCTAGGGCATGTAACACTTTGCATTGTGCACTTCTTCCAGATGATTACATGAAAATTTCTATGTTAAATTCAGCAAAAGAAATTTGGGACAAATTAGTTATAACTTATGAAGGTACTAATGAGATTAGAGATGCTCACATAAATAGACTTGTTCATGAATATGAATTATTTCGTATGTCTCCTTCTGAATCTATTTTTGATATGTATACAAGGTTTATGAAAATAATTAATACGCTACATTCTCTTGGAAGAATATATAAGAATCAAGACTTAGTCTATAAGATTCTTAGGTGCCTTCCCAAAGAATGGGATGCTAAAGTAACTGCAATTAGTGAGGCTAAAGATTTATCTACTTATCCACTTGATCAGCTTTTGGGTTCGTTGATAGCACATGAATAGGTTATAGCTCAAAGGGATAAATTGGATGGATCTTCAAAGAAAGAGAAAGAGAAAGGTAAAACTATTGCCTTGCAAGTTGATGATAATGATGAACCTAGTTCATCAAGCTCTAATGAAGATAGCGATGAGGTGGCCATGCTTTCAAGAAGACTTGGAAACTTACTAAGGAAGAAAAATCAAAGGTATAAGAAATCCAAAAATTATAAATTTCAAACTAAGAAATTTCCTACAGTAGAGGGGATTATTTGTTACCATTGCAAGAAGCCTGGACACATAAGAGGAGATTGTTCAGATCTTATTGATTCAAAGAAGAAAGAGATGGATGTAGAGAGAAAGAGTGACAAGAAAGAAAATAAGTATTTCAAGAAGAAAAAGAAGGCACTATGGGCCAACCCAGATTGAGATGAATCAAGTTCATCAGATGAAGAGGTGAACATTTGCCTTATGGCGGGAGAAGAATCAGATCATGATTCTCAAGAGGTATGTAATGATATTTTTTATGAAGAATTAGATGATGCTTTTAATGAATTAGTTATTGAATATAAAAAATTAAAAAGAAAATATAATGTTTTAGAAAAAGAGCATAAAAATTTAGATATACATTTTAATGATTTAAAAAATGAATGTGATGATTTGAAAAAGAAAAATAGTTCTTTATTAGATCGTTCTTTACTTGTTTGTAAACTTGAAAGAGAAAATATTCTATTAAAAGCAAGATTAGATTTATGCATGAGATCATATGTTTATTATAAAGCTCCAACAAGTTCAACATCAAATAAAAATTCTTCTTATATGTCACATGGACATCATGTAAAGCCATATGCAAAAACTAATATTTGGTGTAATTATTGTGGTAGAAAAGGACATATCTCATTTGATTGTTATGCTCGTAGATCACAAAATGCTAAACAATCATCTTTTGTATGGGTTCCAAAAAATACAAGCACTTCCACTACCATACATAATAGATATCATACTACTCATTTGGAATGTGGACCCAAAAATATTTGGGTTCCAAAAGTTAACATTTGATTTACTTTTGTAGGAATGCCTTCAAAGTAAAATAAATGAAGGCATGTGGTACTTGGACAGTGGATGTTCAAGACATATGACGGGTGATAAAGCAAAATTCTCTACATTAGAACCAAGTGATGGAGGATATGTCACATATGGAGATAATGCAAAGGGAAAGATTATTGGCATTGGATCTATATGTAAGAACTCTATTACTTTAGAAAAAGTCTTATTTATTTCTGGTTTAAAACATAATTTAATATCAATTAGTCAATTATGTGATAAAGGTTTAAATGTTTCCTTTTATGCTTCACATTGCTTTATTCGAAATAATGAATCTATTTTGCTTATAGGAAATAGATATAAAAATATTTATTTAATTGATTTATAGAATAGAAATGATGTTAATTTGAATTTACTTTGCATGAAATCTACAAATGATGATGCTTGGTTATGGCATAGAAGGATATGTCATGCCAATATCCACACTTTAAATAAAATTTCTAAACTTGATTTAGTTGTTGGCTTACCAAAAATTAGTTTTCATTTTGATTCTATATGTGATGCATGCATTCATGGTAAACATATGAAAAGTTCATTCAAGAGTAAAAATATAGTTTCTACTAGTAGAACTTTAGAATTATTACACATGGACTTATTTGGGCCAATTAACACAACTAGTTTAGGTGGTAAAAATTATGGATTTGTTATTGTATATGATTATTCAAGATATACTTGGGTATTATTCTTAGCTAATAAAAATAATGCATTTGATGATTTTAGAAAATTTGCTAAATATATTCAAAGAGAACAAGGTTATTTGATTCATAGAATTCAAACGGAGCATGGTGGAGAATTTGAAATTAAATCATTTGAAAATTATTGTGATGAAAATGGAATTAGACATAATTTTTCAGCTCCTAGGACTCCTCAACAAAATGGTGTTGTTGAAAGAAAGAATCGCACTTTGGTAGAATTAGCAAGATCAATGTTAGATGAATATAAACTTCCAAAGTATTTTTGGGCAGAAGCAATAAATACTGCATGTTATGTTACAAATAGAGTTTATTTAAGACCAATTCTTAAAAAGACCCCTTATGAAATAATTTTTGGAAAGAAACCTAAGATTAGTCATTTACATGTTTTTGGATGTAAGTGTTTTATTTTAAATAATGATAAGGATCCTTTAGGTAAATTTGATAGTAAGTATGATGATGGTATATTCTTAGGATATTCAATTTTTGGAAAATCTTTTAGAGTTTTTAATAAGAGAAAATTAATTGTTGAAGAATCTGTTCATGTAATTTTTGATGAAAATCCTATAGATTTAATAAGAAATGATTTGAATGATGATGATATTGAAAATATAAAGAAAATAAATTTGAAAGAAAAAGAGGGTGATTCATTACCTAAAGAATGGAGATATAATAGAAATCATCCAAAAGAGTTAATAATTGGTGATCCTTCCCAAGGTGTTAAGACAAGGACAAACCTTAGCGATGAGGTAGAACATTCTGCATTTCTATCGAAAATTGAACCTAAAAATATAGATGAAGCTTTACAAGATAATTTTTGGATAATTGCTATGGAAGAGGAACTTAACCAATTTATAAGAAATGATGTTTGGGAGTTAGTCACAAGACCTCATGATCAAAATATAATTGGAACTAAATGGGTTTATAAAAATAAGCTAGATGACTCAGGAAGTATTATTAGAAATAAAGCTAGATTAGTTGCACAAGGGTACACACAAATAGAAGGAATAGACTTTGAAGAATCTTTTGCACCCGTAGCAAGACTAGAAGCTATTAGATTACTCCTTGCCTTCCCTTGTTTTAAGGACTTCAAACTTTTTCAAATGGATGTCAAAAGCGCATTTTTGAATGGATATATTGATCAAGATGTTTTTGTAGAACAACCACCAGGTTTTGAAAGTATTAATTTTCCTAATCATGTATATAAATTAAAGAAAGCATTATATGGTTTAAAGTAGGCTCCACGTGCTTGGTATGATAGGTTAAGTAACTTTTTAATTGAACATAGTTTTAGAAAAGGTAAGGTAGATACAACTCTTTTTATCAAAAATATTGGAGATGATTTGATTATTATACAGATTTATGTTGATGATATATTATTTGGAAGTACAAATGAAAGTTTATGTCATGAGTTTTCCTCATTAATGTTAAAAGAATTTGAAATGAGTATGATGGGAGAACTCACCTTTTTCTTAGGACTTCAAGTAAAACAATTAGAGTCTAGCACATGCATATGTCAAACAAAATACATAAATGAATTATTATAAAAGTTTGATATGAAGAGATTTAAATTGAGTAAAACTCCTATAAGCCCATCAACTAGACTTGATTTAGATGAATCAGGAAAACCAATAGATCAAAAACTTTATAGGAGTATGATAGGTTCAATTTTGTATCTTACTGCTAGTCGGCCTGATATTATGTTTGCCGTAGGTTTATGTGCAAGATTTCAAGCTAATCCTAAGGAATCACACTTAATAGCAGTTAAGAGAATATTTCGCTATTTGATTGGAACTCATAAGTTAGGCTTATGGTATCCCAAAAATTTATTATCATGTCATTTAGTTGCATATTCTAATGCAGACTATGCTGGTTGTAAGGTTGATAGAAAAAGCACGTCTGGAACTTGTCAATTTTTTGGATCATCACTTATTTCTTGGTCTTCTAGAAAACAAAATTCAGTTGCTTTATCCACTGCTGAAGCAGAGTACATTGCCGCAGGTAGTTGTGTTGCTCAAGTTTTATGGCTAAAGCAACAAATAGAGGATTTTGGAATTAAGCTTAAAAATATCCCTATTAAATGTGATAATACAAGTGTTATAAGTTTAACAAAAAATCCTATACAATATTCACGAACTAAACACATAGAGATTAGACACCATTTTATTAGAGATCATGTTAATAAAGGTGATGTGAATATAGATTTTATAAACACAGATTCTCAAATAGCTGATATCTTTACAAAACCTTTAGCTGAAGAGAGATTTTGCATGTTAAGACGTATGCTTGGAATGTTAGATCCTAACATTTAAATTTCTTTTATATGCTTATTTATTCTTTTTGATGTTGTCAAAGGGGGAGAAAAACTATATATGTTGGTCATAATTCATTTTACATGCATATATTTAGGGGGAGAATTACTTGTTTATATTTTTCTAATGCTCAAACGTTATGATAAAAGGTCAATTTGCACCTTTGTTATAACTATACCCAACATAAATTTATCATCATAAAAAAGGATGAGATTGTTGATATTATCTACCTCATTACCTATTTAAGAGATTTTGATGATAACAAATATATGCTTGGATGCTCTAATTTGTGTGCTAAGTATTTCAGGTGTAATGATGTGCATTGTAATTGCTTATGGGATTTACATTGCACAACTCAAGATCAATCAAATGTTGAGATTAAGATGGACCAAGATGCATAATTTGAAGCCTTTTATATTATCGTAGGAGTTTGTTAATGGTCCACCAATATTACTTGAATATTTTGATTTGCTCACAATCTAAATATCTTTTGATTATATATTAATCTTGATATAAAAATCTATAAGATTTCTTTAATAAATAAATTTTATAATCAACATTGATTGATTAATTATTATCAAATATAGAAAGTTATATAATTAGGGAATTAAAGATAATAAGTTTATATGACAAAACTTTTATTATGTAGTTATTTTAAACTAACTTACATAAATTTAATTTTAGAAAACTTTTGAAAAAAGATCAATGGCTAGCTCTAGAAATCATAATATTAAGAAAATATATTCAATCACACGACCACATTTATTTGAAAATATTTATTTTAATTTTAAAAAATTTGCATGTCTACTTTCTTGCAATCAATTGATTATTGAATGTAACATATTATTCAAATTGATTATTTTGTACCATCATATATTATAAATGAAGTCAAAACCGATATTCCTTTTGCTGAATAGAGTAGAGTAGAACAAATCAATGCTTAATCGAATGCTAAAACTTTAAACTATTTTTTTTATGCTTCTAAATTTTGAAGATTATATGTTAGTATCCACATGCACTACTAGTAAGAAAGTTTGAAATAAATTACACACTACATATGAAGGTACTAGTGAAGTCAAACAATCTAGGTTGAATATTTTAATACATGATTATAAACTATTTTACATGAAACCTTATGAGACTATTCTAGACATGTATACTAGATTTACTCAAATAGTGACATCATTATGTTGCAACCCATGACTCCGAGTTTGAGATTTTGATGATGCCAAATAATGAGTGTTTTGGAACAACTTTTCATTGAATATTATTTTATTTGCTATTGTCCATGAGTACTAACATTTCAGGAAGATCACAAATGACTCAGGACGAAAGGAAGACTCAAGAACGGGTAGATTAGGAGTATGAGTCAGACATTGTATTTCTCTATTTATTTTATTTTTATTTTATTGAGTCTGGCCACAAAATGCATAAGAGTAAGAGCAATCATGCACACACACAGGGGGAGAGTTTGTTTTTTAAATGCTAAATATATTAGAATTTTCTCTCTGGAGATCGTAATGTACGATTTTAATTCGTACCGTACGATCCAAGCTATGTGGATGATTCTGTGAATAGATCGTACTGTATGAATATATTCGTACTGTACGATATGTTCAGATCCAAAACCCTAGCTGTAGTTTAGTTTAAGTAAGTGATTTGCACCGTTCATACTGTACGAATATATTCGTACTGTACGATCTATTTTAAATACTTACTTAAATTAACCCGTGATTAGTGTATATAATCCAGGCCTAATTAAATTTTGAACATCGTACTGTACGAACCGGATCGTACCATACGATGAACATAGATGAAGTTTGATCGTCCCGGATATCGTCCTGGACAATCTCTTAGTTTTTGTCTCATCGTACTATACGATAGTGATCGTACCATACGATGAACAGAGACGACATTTGGTCGTCCAGACCATCGTCCTGTACGAATAGTATTTTGTGGATCATACCGTACGATATTATATCGTACAGTACGAATTATTTTTAAACTATTCGTACATCTTCGTATCAGGATGAAGTCTGTTTATGAAGATCGTACTGTACGATGTTGAATCGTACTGTACGAACAGTAACTGCTACTTTTGAAATCAGAGGGTTTTTGGAGCCCGTTTTAGATGTTAATCTCGTCTTTTTTCAGTAAGATTTTACATAGAGGGTGAACGTGGTTAGAGAGGGATTCCAAGGGGGAGAGCTCTAGAGAAGTTCTTTAGGGTTGAGAGAGGAAGAAAAAGGTGAGCGTTGTGAGGGAGAAGAGGTGTGAGGGAGATCACACGGTTGCTCCGAACTTGCTGCATCTTGCTCCTCCTATGGCCCTAGAAGAATTTGAGGGAGGATCTCCAAGGGAAAGACTCGTCTACATCCGTGACCTCGAGGTTCTCTGACTTCTCCAGGAGGGAGAAAAACAAGAAGGTTCTCTACCGTCATCAGAAGGGCGAAAATAGAGTTTGGCACTCCGCCACGCCGGGTTGGTGAAAGGGAGGTTTGTAAAGGCTTCTCCGCCTTGCCGAGGGGGGCAAAAGGAGAACTATTTTTGGTAGTGAAAATCTCGGAGCAGAGGACTCCGGGGAGTGGACGTAGGTCATATTTTGACCGAACCACTATAAAAATCCTTGGTGTGTTTTTTCCTTATCGTCATTTTTTTTACTTGCACTTATATTTTCATAATTATTGCGTGGTGAATTTTGTGGAAGAAAATTTGTTTATGTTTTTGTTGTCAAATTTCAAAAATAACAAAAAGATTAGAACTCCTGTTTAGGGTTACTTTTTATTGAGAAAAAGTTTTTCACAATTCACCCCCCCCCCCCCCCCTCTTGTCATTTAGTAATTTCACATTACACGTCTTATGTAAAGAACTTTCAAACTTTGAAAAAGTCAATAAAAATCTATGTTGTCTACTTGGTAAAATTGTTATTTATGAAATGAAAATTTTGAATGAATATTATTTTGATAATTTAATTAGCTCACTCATATCTCAAGCAAAGTTTGGGTCAAAGATGTTTGGATGTAGATAAAATAATAGTACTAAAAGCTGATAAGATAGATACAAATGACTTAGTATATAATGAGAGCAAGGAGATATCCTTAATAACAAGCAAATTTGAAAAACTTCAGAAGCATAAACATCAACATCGACAAAAGTGAAATAAAGGTAAATATGATAAAAATACTAAGATTTATTATGACATTATTTGCTTTGGGTGTAGGAAACTCAGACATATGAAAAATGAATGTCCTAATTTAAAAACTCTTCCAGCAAAGAATAATGATAAAATTAAGCAAAATGCAATAAGGGCAAATGATAAAAACCAAAAATTCTCCTAGGGAGACTTAGTTTCTAAATCATCACACCAGGAGCAAGATAATGAGATATAAAGTTTTGTTTGTGTGTTTATGTGTTGTAGTTAATCCATGCGTATTTATTCTTTATTTATTTTGTTTATTTTAATTATTTTTTGTGTTTTTTTTATATTTTTGTTTGTAATCATTTTATTTTTCAAGTATATTTTTTGTAATTTATCTTTGATCAACACACACAAATTAAATTTCACATTATATTTGCATAAGAGAATCAATTTATTTTCCTCAAATTTTTTATTAATGAAAATTTTACCTCCTTTTTACCTAAAAATTTTAATTTATGGTTGACTTTTCTAAATTATTAAAGAAAGAAAATTCACGGTTATGTTTCTCTTTCTCATTTACTTAATCACGATATTGCACTTTTGAATAAAAAACTATATCAATTTAAGAAATGGATTTTTGAAATTAAATCTTTTTTATCATCCTATATTTCTTCTAATTCAAAGGAATTATTTGCATGCTGATGAATCCACTTCAAATTTTTTTAATCAAGCTGTTCATTTTTATCATCGGATCGGGTTTGCTTTGAGTTTTTAAAAATAAGAAAGGAAGTAAATTTACAAAAATGAAAAGAGGCACAAAATGAGCTCTAAATAAAAAGATGTGTAATATACACCAAAATTAAAAGATGCACAAATGTGTATAAAAAATCAAAAGATGTGTAAAGTGAGTAAAAAACTGATAAAGAGATACTAAATGAGCCCACAATAAGTTAACTTACCTTTCTTTTATTTTTAAATCTTAAAAATCTCATGGGGCTTTAATTATACTTTCTATACTTGAGTTTGAAAATTATGATTTTTGACTCACCATGTTTCCATTGATTTTCTATTACATATTTTCTATGTAAGAAGATTAAAAAAATATTTTTTTCTCTAATTCTTTTTCTTAATTAGAATTAAAAAAAAAACTTTAACCTATAAGGAACCTGAGCTAGGATTGATAAAATTCAAATTTTTAGCATTTCTAGATCTTAGTACGGTCAATTTATTTCTTACTATATTTTTGAATAAAATTAAGTGGTACTTTCTCATTTTGAGAAAATTTGTTGAAATTAATTTATTATTCTTAAACATCAGCACCACATTCACCTGATCAGAGTCTATTATATGTGTTCCATTTTATTTTTTATGTGTTTCCTTTCTTTTTGATAATGTTAATAGGGGAAAATGTGTTTGACAAGTTGTATTTATGTTTAAGATGTAAATGTTCATCATGTATTTGCATTAGTTTAACTGTTGTTTAGGTTCTAAAAGTTTTTTTTTTATTTATTTCTATGATTAAAAAATGAAAAATGTAACTTTTTTAATTTTCTTATTTTTAATATAATTATCTTAGTGAGGGAGAGATTAGGAGAAAATATTTTTAATTTTATAAATTCAATTATTAATATTTGACATCATCAAAAAGGGGGAGATTATTGTAACTTTAGTGATAACAAACATTGTGGCTTATATCCTATTGTCTACTTATATTTGTAATATATTTTTATTTGTGTGTATTAACTTTTCAGGAATATCATACACCATCCAACAAAGATTCAAGGCTCAAGATTGAGTAGAATAGGTTATGCTATAATGATTTTTGTAATATTCATTGATGTATTTTTTATTTCTTGTGTTAAGTCCTATAAGGGTGTATTCTTGCTTGGTGACCATGCATACATACACTTAGGAAGAGTGAGATTGAGTCAAAATAAAAAATTCAATGTTTAAACTAATCATTATGTATGATTTCTATCATACTAGATGATCAGCTCATCTAACTAATCGTAATGGACGATCAATTATGATTATAAAAAATAGCAACCAATCATAATTTAGATAAGAGTTTGAATTTCATATTTTGTTCTAATTGTTTAGGACGATATACATCATACAGGATAATCTATGGCAATCATGCCTAAATTCATCATATGATTAGGGGATTAATTATGGTTAATTTGTTCAATCCGATCATCCAGGATGATCAATGGAGATCAGACTGGATGACTCGAGAGATACATGGGACAATACTTGATCTTCCTAGACTAAATATTATAATTTTTCTTCTAATCATCTCGGACGATCTCTAATATCGTAATGGGTGATCTATACAAATTTGAACTAATAATATTGCACTATCCAAAAATCATCTAGGATTATCAGGTTAAATTCAGCACATCTTATTGGACGATCCTGCGATCATACTAGATGATCTTTGCTGCCAGAATTGAGGTTTTAGAGTTTTCAAAATCATCTATTTAAGCTTTCTCCAAAGACATTATAAGTGTCTTTGACAGCCATTATATATTCATTCTTCTGAAGAAAACTTGAAGAGAGAACTTGAAAGGAAGATAGGAAAAGATGGAGTTTAAGAGGAAAAAGATCCTTGAAAGGGGTTTCAAGGGAGTGTGGATAAGATTTCACATTGGTTGCTCCGGCAAGCATGTACCTTAGTCCCATCTAATTAGAGGTTTATCTTGAGAGAACTTTTGCGAAGCAGAAGATCTCTTTAGTGTCAAATGACCCAGTTACTCCTCCGCACCAGGGAAGGTGAAAGGGATTCGTGGTTCTCTACCATATCCTAGAGGGAGAAAAAGGAGTCAATGTTTTCTATATGTGAAAGGAGTTTTGGCCCTCTATCACACCGTGTTGGTGAAATGATTTTGTAATACCTTATCGTCCTTGTTGTGGGAGCAAAATGAGAGACACTAAAGATTTTAGTGCAATACCTAGAGGGTGCCTCCAGGGAGTGGACGTAGGTCTGGTTGGACCGAACCACTATAAATCTAATGTATTATTTCCTTTTATTATTTCCGTATTTATTTTTCTCACGATTAACCGTCTGGGTTAAAATATTGATTTATCTTTTTATTGTGAATTTAATTTATTTTCATATCAAGCCTCTTAGTTAGCCTTGAGACTAGTTCTTTAGGGTTTCACAACTCTTACGAACTTTCAAGTTGTATTAGAGCACTTTCATCATTAACCTCATACATATCTCTCAAACCTTCCTTAAGCTTTCCTCAGCCCTCTCCAACTCCATAAGCCTTCAAGTGAGGTGTTTAAAGAGTGAAGAGAGAAAAACTCCAATCCAAATAACTTTCCATGTAGTGCTTTTCAGACCTTGAGGTCTTTAAGGAATATCAAGAGGAAGTTTATAGAAGTCCAAAGAGCTCAATAACAATAAATTTTACCATTTGGACTGAGGTATTTTTCAAACCCTAGTTTAGAATATTTAATTTAAAATAACATTCTATAAATAAATAAAAAATAAAAAATAAAAAATAACTTTCTATAAAGTGCTTTTCATAGCTTCCAAACACTTCCTCACTATTTTGTTAAGTATAGGGAAGCTATATTTCAAATTTCATTGGATTTGGATTAGTGTACAAAAACTTTGAGCAATTCTTCCATTAACCTTATTTTCCTTCTTCATGAATATCGATAGATCTCAATCGTCGGATCACACGTGTATCACATCCAACAACCGAGATCTAGTAGGATCATGTGATTTGTCTGATCTATTCAAAGGGTGAATTGCGATAAATCTAGTTTGATGGTATCAAGATCGTTGATCCCAAACCACACGTTGGGATCAACGGTCTTAATTCACCATCTATATGGATAAGTGAACAACGGAGCGATCCTCAAGCCAACGCATGTTTGATCGCAGTCGAAGTCATTGTGCATCACCATGTAATGATTGCTAATCATTGCATGCTATTGATTAATTCAAATTAAAAGGTTCAAATAATTCAAAAAATGCTCCAAACTTCAAAAAATTACCATAAATTCATTTTCATCCAATCTTTGAGTTCCTGAGCTCATTAGAACTAGCTTGAGTCCAATTTTATTTCTTTAAAAAAAAATTAAAATATTTTAACTATTGTGTAGAGAGTAATCAGGGTTTGAATGCCCATTAATCAATGGTTCGATTGAGCTCAAATTTAGACAGTGAAAATTGGGGCAAGTGTGCTACATGCCCTAATTTTTCTTAGCCTTGATGGTCAATGGATTTTTCAGAATTGAATTGTCAAGGTTATGGGTCATAATTTGACCCAAAACTTTGGAAATTCATTGCTCTTCATCCACATAGAATTAGAGCTTGAAATTTATATGATTTGTTTATGTTTATGCAAGGGTTAGAATCATAGTGATTTTACTCAAATGTAAACAACAGATTGTTCAAATTAAATCTCTGAAGGTATAGATGTATTTATATTAGGGGATTAATTGTAACACATAGAAAGATTTTGATGAATCCATATTTAGTGGGTTTGAAGCTTATGTTTAGATGAACCTGTGTTTAAAATTAGAGAATCTAAGTTTGACATGTATAATTGATCTATTATTTTTTAATTCATAATAAATTCAAATAAAATGCTAAAAAAATAGATTTAAGCGTTAGGATACTCAAAATTAAATTCTAAATAAAGAAAAATTAAAAGACTCTTGAAATTCTTTAAAAATAAAAAAATAATAATAATAAATTAATTAAATAAAATAATTAAAAATAGTAAAAATTTCTAAATAGTTTCAAACACTTATAATCATCCTTGAAAGTCATTAGTGATACTTAGAAAATATTTCAAGAGGATTGCACAAGTAATGTCTAATCTAAAATCCAATCCTCCTGAAAATTTATTCATCCGTTAAAACTCTCATTATTTTTCAGAGCCCATAAATGATTCAAATAACCGATCCCAAGTAGTGGGATAAAAGCTTGATATTGTTGTTGATATTGTATTGTATTAATGTTGTTGTAAATGTTTTTTTACTCATGAAAAGCATTCATATTAGAGTTATTATCAAATTGATTGTAATAAAATAAATTTCATGATAATCTAATTAGGTAAAATATGTAAAATAAGTATTCTAATGGGCAATCCAAATAATGGGATATATCACCATTACTTTTATGACGTCCTAAAATCTTAATATAAACGTTTTCTTTTTAGGTGTGCCCTTCAACAAAAGGATTACTACATGCATTTAGTGCAACACCATAATTTTGCTCAGTTAGTTAATGCAAGCCAAATTTACGTTAGTTTATAGGGATCCCATGTCAAAAATTAATTTTATATAGAAATTGTTTTACCAATTAAAATTTCAAATTAGAAAAACACAAAAACCCCTAATGTAAGGGGCTAAACTTCTATACAAAAACATTAAGAATGTAAGAATAAATTTTTATATAATTATATGAGATTTTACATTAGTCCAGAAAGTGCTATACCTCACAACTACTTGAGTACGATATAGCACTTAAGATAACCCCTAAAATTTAATATTTACTTTCACAAAAAAAGTTCAAAATAAAATCAATTCTATAAGATGAAAAATCATTGGCTAAGAGGCATGCATTGTAGCTCCATCTCTAAGTGGCCACTCTCCACATTCTGAAGCTTAAGGGTAATCTCCTGCTTCACCTTACCATCTACAAGGGAGAAAATACTGTCGTTAACGAGTGTTTTGTAGTCCGTTGCAAGCCACTTACCAACCTGTATTGGCTCTGCGTTTAAAAAAGACTTCTCATATGCTTTGGCTGCTTCTACGAGCGGTTGGATATCTATTTCAGCCTCCCCCATTTCGTCGTCAGCGCTGAAGGTATCCTTATCGAACACTTGCTGCAAAATACACACAGTTAAATCATTGCTGACTTTAAGCAATACAAGGTCAAATACAGTTTTGATTTTCAACTAGTGATTATCAAATTCAACATTCGGCACCGATCTGATTCTTCGCACCTACCATCAGTGGCGGAGCCAGAAAATATCTCTAGGGGGGGCCTAAAATTTTTTTATTATATTATTATTTTTCTTCAATTTTTTACATTCAGACATAGGACCAATATAATCAATATTAAAAATAATAAAACTTTGTTAGTGAATTAGTTTATTTTTTTTTCCGTCACAAAATGACTTCAATCATCAAATCACTCGATTTATGCTAGAACATGTTAAATATATTAACTAAATACGTGATATTAAATATATTAACTAAATACGTGATATTAAAAATCTCATTTTAAAAAAAAAATCATAAAATCTCTTTAAGATCGAATCAATATAGGATTAAGCTAATATCAATCAAGAAAAAAAATATAAATGAATAGGAAATTAAATTGGGAGTGATTTGAATGGATGACCGATGTTAAATTTCTTGATCGTGGACTGTTTATTGGGCATTGAAATGTCTTAGTGATATCATAATTTGGCGATCTTGGGCTCGTTGGATTCGTCTTGTCTAGCCGCTCGATTCGACTATAAGCATGTTATGTTTGGAAACTATTTGATAATCCAAGTTATGGTTTGAACCTTCCAAATATGCTTCGGGTCTTTGATTTGGAGTCATTTGGGTTCGGATTGAGTTGAATTTGGTGTCGTTAGGTTTGTGTTTTTGAGACGTTCAGTTCGACTATAAGTTTACTGAAAATCGGAGTTCATATGGTCTCCAAATTAATTTTTGAAGTTACCAACTTAATTTTGTATTGAGATTAAAAAAAAAATTCAATTTTTTTAGGGGGGGGCACGTGTGAGATCTCGTTCCCTTACTGTTCCTCTCTGAATTGGATTTTCCTCCCAGAATCGGCCAGGACGATGTTGAGATCGTCCAGGCCGATCAGTGCATTGAAAACAGCTGATTTCTGGAGTATTTTCTGGAAGGATTTCTGTACAGATCGTCCGGGACGATGTTGAGATCGGCCAGGCCGATCTGTACTGTAGAAATTATCGGCCAGACAACAGCCCTGAGAACTGTCCAGGACGATCAGGATTTGATCTGATCGTCCCGGGACGATCTGGCGATCGGCCAGGCCGATCTGAGTAAGATATAAGGAAATGAGCTCGTTTTGAGGAGAGAGAAAATCAGATTTTTAATTTCAGATATTTTGAGGAGAGAGAAAGAGAAAGGAAAAAAGAGAAAAACTGGTTTTCGGAGACCGCGGAGCGCTTTTCGTCCGACGCTGCTGTTGGAGAAAGTGTAGATCTCGTGGTAAGGACTCTGAACCCTGTTTCTGTTTTCGAAGATATTGTGTTTTGATCGAGTTGTGCACTGTTCTGTGTTTTCGTAGTCTACTTTTAGACCTGATTTCGTATTGACACAACTTTCACCGCACAACTATTAGTATGTTATAGATATGACTATTGTACACGATTTGACTGTATTCTACGAAGATTTTATCGGTCGGAATTGATTCTACGTGATTTTAATCGAATAGAAAATTATCATGACTTGATTTGATTTGGATTCTTTACATTGATAGCCTTGTATTGATGCCGTGGATATTCGTTGGTAATTTGGAGAAATTTGGGATTTGTATCTTTTTGCAGGATTTTTGTGTAAATTTGACCGACTACCGTTACTCTGCCCGATTTTCGTATGAATTCTGATTTGGCTGAAACTGATAGATTGAATCGATATGTATATGATTATTGATATGATTGCGTTAATATTGATTATTGATTGATTATTGATACTGGAACACGTATAACCTGGTTGAACATTGGTTGGAGATGATACCTGTACAGGATGGTGGGCCGACGGGCTTTCCTTTAAATCATAGATCATGGATCATGGATATAACGATGGGAGTCATAAGGAGATTATATGCCGACGGGCGGCCGACGGGCAATAGAGTGACGACTCTTTCTTTTCATAGAACCAATGTACGAATATCTACAACAGCAAAATGGATTCTACAACAGCAACATAACCATTGATTGTACTTGTTCAGTATATAGTATTGAATTGCATGTTTACTGTATTGACTTACGGATTTAATGCTTTATCGATTTCTGCTTTATTGATTTGATCGGATTTACTGTATCGTACGGATTCTATTGATTTCATCGATTGACTACTGAGCATTGATATGGACATGGAAAGTTATAGATATTGCATTGAAAGCATGAACATGGACATCGTACTACTGCCTATAGATTCATTGTACTACTGCCTACTGTTTCTGCATTGTATTAACTGCTTTATAGATTCATTGTTCCGTATCGCTTTTCTCGACTGATTTCATTGATTCGACAGCATCGATTTGATTGACGAATATTGATTGATTGAGTTGGATTATCGATTTGTCTGCCGCTGCATTGACTGGTTTTATTGACTATTGATTATCGGATTGACTACTGATTTGTTTTTCCGCTGCATAGACTCATTGACCATTGACTGATACGGATTGATAGATTGACATGCATATTGATAGCATCGCCGTGCTTTGATTTCAGTTATAGGTATTAGGTGACCTGCTGGGCTTTGTAAAGCTCATTATATGTGGTTGATATTTTCAGGTCAGGGCTCGGGAGCAGGAGATAGGAATTGATCCAGATCTTCAGGTTTTTAGTTCTTTTGGTCGATTGATGATTCTTTTGTACTCAGGACAGGATAGCTTCTTTTCTTGTATTGATAGTGTAGTTCCTGAGTATTGTACATGATGTTTTGAGATATGAATCGACTGTTATATTGATGTTTAAATTTTATAGATGTTTGATAGATTGCTTACTGAAGGTTTTTAGATAACTCTGGTAAATTGTTGGAGTAATTGATTGACATTCTTTCCAAGTTTGATCTTGGGGTCGTTATAGTTGGTATTAGAGCAGTGTTATTGGAAGAATGGATTGTTACCAGAGTTGTAGGTTTGGATTGAGAATTTGATAGATTGAGTAGCTTTAAGAGCTTCATTGGCATACATCATTGCATGTGTGTATTATTATTTTGAATTGTGCAGGTGAAAAGATATGGATCCTCCAGCAGAATCTAGTGTACCAAATGAGCAACACAGCGCAGCTCCAGTGCCTTCAGAGAGTATGATGCAGTTGGCTACTGCGATTGCACATGTTATGGGGGATGCCCAGAGCAAGATGAGTGGGAGCAAGGAAGAAGAGGTAGACAGACACTTGCAGATGTTCCACAAGCTGAAGCCTCCGTTGTTCAAAGGGGCTGTGGGACCACAGGCTGCTGAGGATTGGATTCTGAGAGTGGAAAAGATTTTTGACAGCATGCAGTGTCCGGGAAATAGAAAGGTACCATTAGCTGTGTTCCTATTTGAAGGAGAAGCGGAGAGATGGTGGATTGGACAGCAGAGAGAGAAATTTCAGGGGAAGACCAATGCTGAGATCACCTGGGATGAGTTCACTGCAGTATTCAGGATGTGGTTTGTACCACCGTCAGCTCAGCGACAGATGCAGGAAGCTTTCATGAGATTGGAGCAAGGCCGCAAGTCAGTGATGCAGTACGAGGCCGAGTTTACTGCACTTGCGAGGTACGCTGCTCATCTGATTCCTACTGCTGAAGAAAAGTGTTATAGATTCCTGCACGGATTGAACAGAGAGCTGAGGCATCCACTAGTACCTTTTCGGATCCATGAGTTTTCTGAGCTAGTGGAGCGAGCCCGATTGATAGAGATTGATTTGGCGACACCAGTATCGAGGTATGAGGATACCAGGAGGAGGAGAGATGAGGTACGACGAGATAATTCTGGTAGAGACAGAGATAGAGAGAAGAGAAGCAGGTATGAGGGCTCGAAGGGATCTGCATCGAGATCTGCATCACGATCTGCATCGGTAGTATCGTCTGGTGGTTCTGGCGAGTGCATTCACTGTGGTAAACGACATGCAGGTCAGTGCTACCTATTGACGGGACAGTGTTTTCACTGTGGACAGCAAGGACACAGAGCAGCAGATTGTCCTCAGAAGGGACTGGGTGGAAGGACTGATTCTGGTAGGGGTACAGGACAGCAGCGGACTATTGGCTCGAGGGCCTATAGTGAGAGATCAGGGAATCGGATGGATGATAGGGCTGTCAGAGATCAGAGAGAGACAGTTGCGTCACGACCTCCTGCACTTCCTCCAGTGGTGCCACGCATCTAAAGTCTACAGAGTTTACAGCATCGTGAAGATCAGCAACGACCGGAAAGTTCTACTAGTAAGATTGATTTGACTAACCGATTGATATTGACATATGAACATTGCATATTGACATTTGATTGATTGCATTGTGTGTTATGTATGGATTTCGACGAGTTTTGATTTGACTTTGGATTTGGATCGATTTGTTTTGGTTGTTTTGTTCTTCGTACCTGTAGGGAAATGTCGGGACGACATTTTTCTAAGGTGGGGAGATTGTGAGATCTCGTTCCCTTACTGTTCCTCTCTGAATTGGATTTTCCTCCCAGAATCGGCCAGGACGATGTTGAGATCGTCCAGGCCGATCAGTGCATTGAAAACAGCTGATTTCTGGAGTATTTTCTGGAAGGATTTCTGTACAGATCGTCCAGGACGATGTTGAGATCGGCCAGGCCGATCTGTACTGTAGAAATTATCGGCCAGACAACAGCCCTGGGAACTGTCCAGGACGATCAGGATTTGATCTGATCGTCCCGGGACGATCTGGCGATCGGCCAGGCCGATCTGAGTAAGATATAAGGAAATGAGCTCGTTTTGAGAAGAGAGAAAATCAGATTTTTAATTTCAGATATTTTGAGGAGAGAGAAAGGGAAAAAGAGAAAAGCTGGTTTTCGGAGACCGCGGAGCGCTTTTCGTCCGACGCTGCTGTTGGAGAAAGTGTAGATCTCGTGGTAAGGACTCCGAACCCTGTTTCTGTTTTCGAAGATATTGTGTTTTGATCGAGTTGTGCACTGTTTTGTGTTTTCGTAGTCTACTTTTAGACCTTATTTCGTATTGACACAACTTTCACCGCACAACTTTTAGTATGTTATAGATATGACTATTGTACACGATTTGACTGTATTCTACGAAGATTTTATCTGTCGGAATTGATTCTACGTGATTTTAATCGAATAGAAAATTATCATGACTTGATTTGATTTGGATTCTTTACATTGATAGCCTTGTATTGATGCCGTGGATATTCGTTGGTAATTTGGAGAAATTTGGGATTTGTATCTTTTTGCAGGATTTTTGTGTAAATTTGACCGACTACCGTTACTCTGCCCGATTTTCGTATGAATTCTGATTTGGCTGAAACTGATAGATTGAATCGATATGTATATGATTATTGATATGATTGCGTTAATATTGATTATTGATTGATTATTGATACTGGAACACGTATAACCTGGTTGAACATTGGTTGGAGATGATACCTGTACAGGATGGTGGGCCGACGGGCTTTCCTTTAAATCATAGATCATGGATCATGGATATAACGATGGGAGTCATAAGGAGATTATATGCCGACGGGCGGCCGACGGGCAATAGAGTGACGACTCTTTCTTTTCATAGAACCAATGTACGAATATCTACAACAGCAAAATGGATTCTACAACAGCAACATAACCATTGATTGTACTTGTTCAGTATATAGTATTGAATTGCATGTTTACTGTATTGACTTACGGATTTAATGCTTTATCGATTTCTGCTTTATTGATTTGATCGGATTTACTGTATCGTACGGATTCTATTGATTTCATCGATTGACTACTAAGCATTGATATGGACATGGAAAGTTATAGATATTGCATTGAAAGCATGAACATGGACATCGTACTACTGCCTATAGATTCATTGTACTACTGCCTACTGTTTCTGCATTGTATTAACTGCTTTATAGATTCATTGTTCCGTATCGCTTTTCTCGACTGATTTCATTGATTCAACAGCATCGATTTGATTGACGAATATTGATTGATTGAGTTGGATTATCGATTTGTCTGCCGCTGCATTGACTGGTTTTATTGACTATTGATTTCCGGATTGACTACTGATTTGCTTTTCCGCTGCATAGACTCATTGACCATTGACTGATACGGATTGATAGATTGACATGCATATTGATAGCATCGCCGTGCTTTGATTTCAGTTATAGGTATTAGGTGACCTGCTGGGCTTTGTAAAGCTCATTATATGTGGTTGATATTTTCAGGTCAGAGCTCGGGAGCAGGAGATAGGAATTGATCCAGATCTTCAGGTTTTTAGTTCTTTTGGTCGATTGATGATTCTTTTGTACTCAGGACAGGATAGCTTCTTTTCTTGTATTGATAGTGTAGTTCCTGAGTATTGTACATGATGTTTTGAGATATGAATCGACTGTTATATTGATGTTTAAATTTTATAGATGTTTGATAGATTGCTTACTGAAGGTTTTTAGATAACTCTGGTAAATTGTTGGAGTAATTGATTGACATTCTTTCCAAGTTTGATCTTGGGGTCGTTATAGCACGTGCCCCCCCTTGCCCCCCCCTCCCTCCGCCCATGCCTACCATCAAATATTACTTTATTAAAAAAACAACATTTGCAAGGCATCACTTCTATTATTTTTTTTAACTAACTAAAATTAAAATTTAATTTTTGCAGTATTTTTATCTTTTCTTACACATTTTGATTTTACCACCAACTATTTTTACAATTAATAGCTTTTTCCTTTGATACTCCCAGCGCATCTTTTGCAGTATTTTTAATATCACTAGCTACTTTTTCCCATATAATATTAGCTTCATCATGCAGAGACAAAATCTTAAGATCTAAAATCTTACTCTCAAAAATATTTTTGTTAACATTCTTTAAATGTCTCATCTACTAGAACAACGATTTACTTTATTTTTAATATTTTGTCCTTTCATCTTAAAGCCCAAAACTAATAAGTAATGTTGGGTATATAAATTTTCACTCGGAATAACTATAAAATCTTTACAGTCAAAGCAATTTAATTTTTTAATAAGAAAATAATCAATCTGAGTTTTACTATATCCATTCTTAGAAGTGATGAAATGCTCATATCTTTTTTTTAAATAAGATATTAGCAATTAAAAAATCATAAGCTAAAAAAATCTAATATGGTCTTACCGCCTTCATTAGTCGCTATAAAGCCATAGCCACCATGAATGTTTTTAAAATCATCTACCTCTCTACCAATATGTCCATTTAAATCTCCTCCAATAAATACTCTTTCTTCGAGATGTATCATTTGTATTAATTCTTCTAGGTTATTCCAAAATTTAAATTTTGAACACATATGCAAACTTATTTGTGGAGCATAAATGCTTATTCTATTGATAATCTTAGCATCAACAACAATCTTTAAAACTATAATTCTATCTACAATTCTATTAAGTTTTACAAAATTATCTTCAAACACTTATCTATAATCACATCTACACCATTTCTAGTATGATTCTTATCAAAATACCAAAGTCTAAATCCTAAACAATTAATCTTTTTAGTCTTCTCTTCAACCTATTTAGTTTCCTAAATGCAAAATATATATTAATTTCATTAACTTGCATGTAAGGAAACCTATATTCCAAGTTCCTATCCTAATTTATTTTCATGAACTAGCTTTTTTGCCCACATCCATCCATGATGTGAGAACTCTTGCCTATTTAGCATTGCACCCGAGGCGCCAGTGCAATGACCCTTGCTCACTGGTCGATGTATTCAAGTCATACAACTCGTTGCTTCCAGATAACGTCCTAGCATTAACATAATATATTAAATGATTCATGTCATGATTATTCAACAAATTTTACGCTAATTGTTGACCGCCTAACACAACCCTCCACTTTTCTCATTAAGGACTTGGAAGTTGAAGGCTCTCTTATATTAAAAAAATAAAGATTGATCATTAATATCATCCAGCATAGAAGGCATCATCTTTTTCTCTATCCTCGATGGTAGCATTGCTAGTGAAAAATTCACTTAGATTTGAAGAGTAGATGTGTGTTTGTGTGAGAGAGAGAGAGAGAGAAAACTAGTGAGATAAAAGTAAGATCAATATTTATATATGGACTAGTGTAGATAGTCATCACTTCGTGAAACTTTCAACATAACTGGCTCTGACTAGGGGTGTGAATATTGGACCCAACCCGAAAACCCGACCCAAAAACTTCGGGTTTGGGTTGACCCGACCCCGAAACGGGTCGGGTTCAAGTTCAACAATTCGACCTGTTTCAAAAATCGGGTCAGATTCAGTTCGACCCTTCGACCCGAAATTGACCCTTTTATACCCGAAAACCAATTTTTTACCTGGCAACCCGAGAATGACCCGTTTTTTACCCGAAAAGCAGAGATTGACCCGTTTTTAATCGGGTTCGGGTTGACCCGAATAGTGCCAGGTTAGTTTTGGATTTGACCCGAACCCGACCCGTAATCCGAAATTGACACCCCTAACTCTGACCGAGAGAATTCTCAATAAATTCTCTCATATTCTTCTCCTGATTTTCTTGTTGTAGAATATTTATTTTGTTCTCACATGCGTCAATGCTCTCATAATGCATTTTCTCCCAACAGCAAAATTATTAAGATTCAACCCAAACATAGAAAGAAAGACTACTTTTCATGAGCAAATACCATGACTACATAAACCATAAGAACAACAACATGGTACAATTAAGGGATTCTAGCACATCTCTTTAACAAATAGAAAAGGTTAAAAATTCGCTCATCAGTCTAAGAAATAGCTCACCAGTCTAAGTGGAGGAATCGGATCTGGAATTGACAGCATCAGACTTTCATGCCACACAGGATTTAAATTTCTCCTCATTACTCTTGTTTTCATTGTCTGCAACAAAGAACAAACAAATTCAGACATTTTAATGGAAGAAATATTATATAAAGATCTGTTCATTCGAAAGCTTCTTACTTGGTGTCCTAAAGTTACAATGACGTAAGGATCACTGGTTAGCACATCTCGAATAGCAAGATTGGTACCCCTTATAATGTTAACCTTAATTAAACCAACAAATTCAACCATGCCCACCTGTAACAGTAGTTCTGCTGTCAAATTCCAAAGCAAAAAACTCACTGAATCATCATAGAAAACTGATTAAAAAAAAAAAAAAAAAAAAAATTGTTAAATTGTGGAGTCTAATCAAATCGCTATGAAGAAATATTGTTTGTGAACGTTATTGAGAGCTGCACTCACCGGGATTCGGTGGATGAGCCCTCAAAAGATATCTAAAATTTGCAAGTTGTTTTATTAAGGTTGTTATGAAATTTTATTGTAATTTTCAATTGCAATAGTTTTTTACCCCTTATAAAAGAGGGATTGATTTAAGTGATACAACTAAGAGATTCAAATTCTGCATTTTTCTATAAAAATTCTATCATAGTAACATTTACAATGATAGCTGCATGACATAGCCTCAATTCAACTAACCTATATAAAATTACTGATGTATTTTGTGTCTTTATCTAGTTTTTATTTTATTACCTCCAATGAGGCACCAATAACAGCACAAGGATATGAACAAGATACAACAATATAGGGTGGTATTTATGTGATACATCTGAGATTCAAATTCTGCATTTTTCTATAAAAATTCTATCATCATAGTAAAATTTACAATGATGGCAGCATGAAATCCTTCAATTCAATTAACCTATATAAAATTATTGACGCATTTTGTATCTTTATCTTCTTTTTATTTTATTAACTCCACCGATGCACCAATAATAGCACAAGGATATGAACAGAATACAACAATATAGAACACAAGTAAAAATTGAATAAGTCATTACAATATTATTCCTTTAAAATAAAAAAATATTATATAATTATCACAAAAATTAAATAAATATGAAATAAATTCATATAATAAAATAAGCTTATTGCAATGCTTGTAACATAAAATTTATATTGATAACTATTAAATATCATAAACTCAATTAAAAAAGGAATAGCCACATGATATTATACATTGTTAGCTTAAAATTGAGAAAATTGATTCTTTTATTAAAAAAAATAAAAATAAATATCATAAAAAATATAGTCAAGGAAAACAAAATTAGTATTAAGTCTCTATTAATTTATTTATATAATACATTTTAAATTAAAAAAGAAAAAGCCACTTAACTAAAAAATTTGTATAATATATTTTAAAATTAAAACATAACACAAGCTTGTTTATTTATTTTTTATTTCTATTAACTGAACAGATAGATTGCAATGTATAAAATATGTCAGGCAAATGTAGGTGTTGTAAAGATATCCAAAATTTTATTATATGAACTGCCTTTGCATCATAGATTTCCTCTCAATAATTTAAATTAGTTATCATCGTCTAATTCCCAACAATCATTGCATTATCAATTAATTTAATAAGATCAACTTACCGTCGACCTGAATGCTTTCTGCTCAGATCCCTTTTTACTCCAACTGTTTCTGAATGCTTGAGCTAGAGTATGACGGATACCAGTGTGGTTCTTCTCAAAGTATTTATTTTTGGGGATATTGTTCTGCAAAGGTGATTTGAAAGATGATACTGTAGATGCAGAAACAGTTTGGACAGATGAAAATTGTTGGAGCTCATATTTTCTCCTGCAGGTCAATTAGATATGCATATATTCAGTAAACTGCTACCCAAGGACAAAATTGATTGATGTGAAGTGTTACAAAGTACCTTATGAAATCAAAACGTTCCTCTAATAGAGCATCTGGTTTTGGTTTTTCAACATCTCCGGGCAGGAAAGCTTCGTATTTCATATTTACAGCAGTATTTCCACCCCCATTAATTAAAGAATCAATCTGCTCAACTGTCCATTCATCTAGGTTAACTGAAATAACCTGAAGGAGAAATCAGGAAAATTTTTCAAACGTATCATTATTTTATACAATATATAAGGAAGTATAAAATCGAGTATAACTGCCATAAGCATCCTTATCACAGCATTATTAATCATTTTGTTGTCTACTCAATCTTGAACGGGAGGGCCTGTTTCCTATCAGTAAGTGAAAACACAGCTTTTGTTTTAGGGTAACATTATTTTTTTTTTCACTTGTAAAGATAGAAATCTCCACTCCCTTAATCTCTTAGAACCTCCTTTCTGTCATTTTCAAACCATGGCAGCAGGTTGCAGCCTCGATGGCTGAGAGAAGCAGACCCACCGACAACGAGCACAACTCTCCATCTTCCATTCACACTAACTGTCCGTTATAGTTTCCAGTTGTTAAAGAAATGAAAATTGTATTTAAAGAAAAATCTCTCTCATTGTTACATCATAATTGTTTGTATAATTATTCAAACAATGAACAAAAATAACAATTGAATATAAGAATAAATTTGAAAAATTATTAATTGCCTTCAAAATAATGGAAGATCAAAAAATAATACGTTCTAGATTGATTTATGGTCTGATATTAAAAGAGAAATAACGCCCTACATTAATCTCATAAATTAAAATTTTTTTCCAACTTATATTAGATGTTGACCAAATATTAAAATTTCATGCTACAAATGTGTCAGTTCATACAACAATAATCCATCTTATAGTCAAAATACTCAAACTCAAACTACTACATCTAATGAATCTAGGGGTAATAATTCCATCGTTAACAAAGAAAACAAAGAAAAATCCATTAAGTATATTTGGTTCTAAAATTTCTTAATTAGAGCATACAATCATTTCACCTTCAAGAATTAAACTATGCTTTAGTTCTCTTACTGTCAGTGTCATATCAAGTTCTGAGTTAACTTATTGTGTTGAATTCAGAGAATTGGAGAGGAAAAAGCTTAGCTTTATTGCACAAATCTATCTCCCTATTTATAGATCTATACAAGATATCTTAATAAAGAAACAAATAAATATAGAATTATGTATAATTGTCCTAATAAAATCCTTCCTAAATCAACCACTCAAATATTGGAGATTGGCGTGATCCAGGTGAGCCTTCCATGGATCCCCATGCTGGCTGTGGTGGCATCAAGGGCTAAGGGACGGTTGAGATTTAACTGTGTGATCCAGGTGAGCCTCCCACAGATTCTCATGTTGACCGTGGGATAAGGGCCAAGGGATGATTTGGATTTTAACACTCCCCCTCAAGTTGAGAAATATAGATATTTCATTCCCAGCTTGGTAATTAGCTCCAGAAAAATAGAGTTATCAAATCCCTATGTGCATCATAAAGTCCTCCATTTGGTCAAAGCTTGGGAGGAATTAACTTCAAACATTATTGCGACAAATGATAACGATGAAGGCTATCTCAATCAAGTCTGCAAGGTGCAGGGAAACAATGAAGGCTGCATTGAACATTAGCCCTCAATATGTCAAAAATGGAAATAACGGCCAGTGGTGGGACAACATGAAAAGTGGATTAATTATTCTTCGTGTTTTTCACCCTCTCAGATCTCAAGGGAAGGCCGACAATAAAGGCACGACAATAGAAAGGAAAAAAATATGTTTCTAGGGTTGCGACAAGCTATAGGGATAACAATAGAAAAAAACATGTCTCAAGCGACTCAATACTCGGCACAAAGATCTCCTCCCATCCGATCGAGCTAGCTTTTAGCCTAATGCAAACCAGTCGTTTGACTCCACCTATACAAACTCTTGCTTGATCTGCCCCAGGAAGTGAAGACAAAGCTTCTAGTCGCACACAGAGAACGGATAGCTTGGCTCGACACTAGGGCACACCAGAAGTCACAGGCACAATTCCCTTACATGATCGTTCCGCTCGATCGACTCTCAGGTCACAAGAACTTCTTAGTTCGCTTGGCTTTACGTACACAAGGAACCGTTCGATCCTTCTTGCTCTCTCACTCGGTCCTCTTCTTCACTTGTTTCGGCGCCTAGACACGCCAAGGGACTCTCGCCTCCGCTTCTTCTGGCCACAGGCACAATAAAGGGGGAAAGCCCAATATTCCTCAAATTCCGGCAATGAAGGCCAATGATGAGAACCTATATTTCTCTGAATTCCGACAATGAAGCCCGGTGGTGGGATGTATTCCTCATATTTCCGACAATGAAGGCCAGTTTCTCCTCTCCACTTCCTTCGATTGAAGGCTTTGATACCATGTAAAATTCAGAGAATTTGGAGAAAGAAAATGCTCAACTTTATTGCACAAATCTATCCCTATTTATAGATCTATACAAAATATCTTAATAAAGAAAAAAATAACTATAGAATCATGTATAATTTCCCTAATAAAATCCTTCCTAAATCAACCACTCAAATATTGGAGATTGACGTGATCCAGGTGAGCCTCCCACATATCCTCATGCTGGCTGCATTGAACATTGAAGTCTGCATTGAACATTAGCCCTTGAGATATCGAAAATGTCAATAAAGCCCAATGGTAGGACAACATGGATTAATTATCCTTCGTGTTTGTCACCCTCTCAAATCTCAAGGGAAGGCCGACAATAAAGGCATAACAATAGAAAGGAGAAAAATATGTTTTTAGGCTTGAGGAAAGCTATAGGGATAGCAACAGAAGAAACATGTCTCAAGCGGCTCAATACTCGGCACAAGAATCTCCTCCCATCCGATCGAACTACTTTTGGCCTACAGTCGTTTTTTACTCCACCCAAACAAACTCTTGTTTGATCTGCCCCGGGAAGTGAAGACAAAGCTTCTAGTCGCACACAGAGAACGGATTTCTTGGCTCGACACTAGGGCACACGCATAAGTCATAGGCGCAGTTCTCTTACATGATCGTTCCGCTCGATCGACTCTCAGGTCACAAGAACTTCTTGGTTCGCTTGTCTTCACGTACACAAGGAACCGCTCGATCCTTCTTGCTCCCCCACTCGATCCTCTTCTTCACTTGGTTCGGCACCAAGACATGCACAAGAGACTCTTGCCTCCACTTCTTCTGGCCACAGGAATGATAAAGAGGGCACAAATGGTTTGGACTGCTTGATTCTCGTTTGATCTTCAATGACAATGAAGGTCGTTTGCTCCTCTCCTCTTCTTTGATTCATATATCCCAACGATTCCGACAATGAAGGCCGGTGGAAGGATCAGTATTCCCCAGAATTCTGGCAATAAAGATAGGTGGAAGGACCATTATTCCTTAAAATTTCAGCAATTAAGGCTGGTGGAAGTATCAGCATTCCTTAGAATTCCATCAATGAAGGTCGGTGGAAGGCCCAATATTCCTCAAATTTCGAAAATGAAGGCCGGTGGTGGGAACCGATATTTCTTTGAATTCCAACAATGAAGCCTAGTGGTGAGATATATTCCTCATATTTCTAGCAATGAAGGTCGGTTGCTCCTCTCCTCTTCCTTCGATTCAAGGCACTGATACCACGTTAAATTCAGAGAATTTGGAGAGGGAAAAGCCTTAGCGTTTTTGCACAAATATATCTCTATAAAAAAAATAAATAACTATAGAATCATGTATAATTTGCCTAATTAAATCCTTCATAAATCAACCACTCAAATATAGGAGATTGGCATGATCCAGGTGAGCCTCCCATGGATTCCCATGTTGGTTGTGGTGGGATTAAGGGCTAAGGGACGGATGAGATTTAACTACGTGATCTAGGTGAGCCTCCCACGGATTCTCATGCTGGCCATGGGATCAAGGGCCAAGGGAAGATTTGGATTTAAACATATTGTAACACAAACTTGCCATTCTTGGACTTAACAGCAAGGTTATGTCATCTGGGGTGTAGGTTAAGTTCCTTCATTATAAACCTTATTGCCAGTGTTTACCACCATTGAAACCTAAGGTGTAACAAGTTGAAACAAAAATTTAGGTTCGATGTGCTTTTACTTGTCATTATTGTTCGATAAGTTTTACGCTGACTGTCGAGATGAGGATGCTCAGGTGGATGAGTGGCTTTACCCTTAGAGATAGGATACAAAATGAGCATATACGTGAAAAGGTTGGAGTAGCTCCAGTAGAAGATAAGATTAGAGAGAGTCGCCTTAGATGGTTTAGTCATATAAAACGGCGGCCTTCCGATGACCCGGTTAGGAGAGTAGAGGTATTAGATTTGACTTATGTTAAGAAAGGTAGGGGTAGACCTAAAAAGACTTGGTTAGAAAATATTAGGAATGACCTTTATTTATTTGATTTAAACGAGAATTTGACTTTTAATAGGACACAATGGAGAAAAAAGATTCATGTAGCCGACCCAACGTAGTGGGATAAAGGCTTGATGTTGTTGTTGTTGTTGTTGTTGATGTGCTTTTACTTTGATATTATCATGTAGCATTCTAGTTTTATTTGAATTCTATATATATAGCATAAGAGGAGGTGTTTGATGGTGTTTGAATTTTCATAAAATGCTTTCGAGATGCCATAAGCATTCATGCATGCATAAGATCAAAACCATATAGATTGAAGGTAACTTGAATAGAAGTTGTGCAAAATGACATGCAACACTAAGTAAAGATGAATGGAAATTGAGAATTTATAAAACCAGCCACAAATATAGAGATGAGGCTAATGATGATGCAGATGATGACGACAACTTTTGAGACTACAATCATAACACTAATCTATCCAACAAAAAATTAAGTTATTAAAACAATAATTTTCTAACAAAACAAAATTAGAGAAAGATATTGCAAGAAACAAAATATAGCAATGTGGCCTATTATTAATACCTTGGATATATGAACGCCAAGGCTTCTATGAATGCCTGAACACTTGATGCAGATAAATACTCCATGGCTCAGTGACCTGATTTCATTTGTTCAGTTCAATCATTAAGAAAAGCTAAGAAATATGCAAATACAAACAAAAGGAAAATACATTAAAAAGGCATATGGATGCAAATCACAAAGGTTCATAATATTCAATGCAACTTGAATACCTAAAACAGCAACTCAAGGAGGAAATCAAATGTAGAACTTTCAACTTTTAAGTAATAACGAGGTCATCCACTATTACAAAAATTTGACTATCACATCATTTAAATTGATAAAAATGTTCCAAATATTTAAAGCATCATTGTGATTATAAATAAATGAAATATTCAAACGAAACAGTTTTCCTTGAGTAATTTATTCAAAAGCAAAAAGGTTGCCATACGCTTGAAGGCATGTCCCAATGCCAGTAAACATGTCCCGGAAGTTTTAAACTTTCATAAATTTAGGTTTCATATCTAATTAGTGCTTGTGTAGAGAGTATCAGCGGAATCAAACATGCATCAAATGGTTAATGGAGTGTTACAATCTGTACTCCATAGTGAGCTAACTTTAATCAAATGATGCCCTCCAGAATTCAGCAAGCTCTATCAGGTTCCTCAATCCTGTTATCAAAATATTACATTAGCCCATGCGTTGTCCCAAATATAGTAATTATATGAGTCCATGCTTGCATGGTTACATAAAGGCCACAGCATGTTTCTGACATGCATGAAAAGATTTTAACAGAAGCATTGCCACTTTATTCCTGCATAGATTGACCATCTCCAGTCATTTCAGTAATATAAGAGTATTGATGAACTCTCCAAATAGCCGTTTTACAATCCGTTATAATCTTCAATATATTTGTTCTTCAACTAACAAAGGTACAAGTTTCCTCCAATTTTGCTTAGCACATTTTAGAAAAGCTACTCATCAAGTCAACATATCTTTGATTCTGCAGACTACATTTCACAAGGTAGACAGTTTCCGCAGTATTGGTTCTTTTATACTGGTCTAAAAATCATAGAAAATTTTAAAGGGCTGTTGAATTCATGTAGAAATCGTGTCGAAGACATGGCACTTGCACATCACAATACAACATGTAGACATACCGAATAGCATCCCTTCTACACTAATTTTTGTTGGGGAAAAAAATTTCAACCTTTTTGAAACTTCTCGGATGCAACTTGCAAATATATCTTGACACTATGGTTAAGTTAGTAAATGCATCTAGTTCTTTTTTTCACATTTCTATTTCTCTGCTATACTTCTATCGAACTTTCTTTGACTCTTTCTTCAACATATTCATTATCAACTGTGCTTCATATATTTTAAAAAAAAATTCACAAATAATGGTGTGGGTTTTAATTGCATGCGCTAAAAAATTCAGTAATAATAGGTTCTTATAACCAAATTCATCAACTATGAAAGGCATGTCATTTCCTAGTATTACAAGGTTTATCAAGTCCTCCTGACGTGGCATGTTTATCCTGTCATTAGATTTTGTTTTTGTGATTCATAGCTATTAACTAGAATCGTTGCATTTAGGAAAAGTAGTAAAATACAAAGTCTATAATATACAATATCCCCCTGAAAGATTTTCAGTAGTTTTAAATCAATTAACCTGGTGAAAGAAGCGTTGGTTCATTCAAAGTATATTGAATGGAATTTTCTTAAAAATATATAAAATATTACATTCTCACCCAAAGCCTCCGTACCTTATCATCTGCTAGGAGGACATGCAGACAACATCTGAGATATAACTACATGCGGGAAAACTGAGTCATAGCAATGTTGCCTTCTTCTTGATGCAACATTTGTGAAAACCTGCCTTCAAAGCATGTCTAAAACTCAAGGATCCTCATCCCTTAACAATACCAAGAATATCCAGATAGAAATAGAAAATGAATTCATAATTTTCTATAGATTATTAGGCCATACTAATTTAGTGCCATAAAATATCTCCGTGCCAAATTGATTACAAAATTCTTTCTATGACGAGCCTCATAAAACTTCTTCAGCAATTATGCTTCTAGCTAAGCCACTTTTCTTTTAAGAAAAAAAAAAGAGAGAATAAATTGCATTAAAATTTGGTAATGAAGAAACAATGAAATATTGCAGGCGGATAAAATATGATACAAGGATAACAAACTAGCTTTTCTATTGTTTCCAACTAAATAAAACTAGAAATGTTGGCACAGGCGTTCACAAGTCATGGACGTACACCCATTTTGGGTCTGGAGACCCACAATCAGCACAAACTCTGTTGCCAGGTTGACTCAACAGCATTTCTAAACCCTTTGTTGCATTTGAAGTACCTATCAACATGATATATAAACCTTTTCAGTCACAATTATTATATTTATGCTGAATGTTTTTAAGGATTAACAGTTCAATGATGAAAGAACATAGCACCTGACATGCATAGCTTATCCCTTGTTGCAGGTTGTTAAAGAAAAAAAATTCACACTATATGCAAAATTTAAAATTCTGATACAAGAACAATTATAACCCATTTATGTAAAAAAGCACGCATGATGGAACTTAGCATTGAAGAATCATCTTATCTATGTAAAAGAGCAAAAAAAAAAAAAAATCATTGAGCTCTTGCTAACATAATGATTAATAAGAGAATTTTTTAATGCATTTCATATTATCTTAGAGAAGCCACAACTAAGTTCATTGGTTTTTTAGGTGAAAGTTTGACTGAAATATTCTGTGAAGCATTCTTTAACCAACTTAGAGAATAAATAATCAACTCCATAATGAATTCTTTCCTTGCCACTGTTCAAGAAAAAAGCTACAATTAACTTTATGATACACAAATAACTACAAAAATGAATCAGCACAAGAAAATAACACCAAACTTACATGAGTTGATTTGAGTAAGACTACAACAATGGATGATGAGAGAAGATATAATCCACTAATAAAAAAACCATAATCACCTTGTCTAATAAAATGACACTAGCCATTCCTAGAATCCGATTACACCTTTGCTCAACAAAGAAAAAAATCCCAGTCTCTTAATACAGGTAAGAGAAATAAGGAGAGATTAAAAAGATTATGAAATCATTTACCTGAAAATTATCCATTTCAACAGTCCCTCAAAAAGGTTTCCTTTGTTTGTCAAGTGATCCTTCTATCTACTGGAAATGAACTTATGATTTTAATCTCTTTCTTTCTTCTTTTCTCTCCTCTTCTCCCTCTTCTTATTTCATTATCAACTCCTTCACTAAAAACTCAAAACTGTCTTATGCTTTCATACTAATTAAATTTCCACACATCAACTAATATAGATAGAAACCCAATGCATTTTCAAGCTTTTACATAAGAAGTTTGAACCTACCTCCCATATGATTGACGCATAGATATTGAGTTAATACCTAATAAACTACCTAACTCATTATCAAGTTTTTACACAATTAACTTAAAATCTACCTCACCGCATGATTCATGCATAATATTGAGTCTATCCATAACAGTCATCTTATTAGATAAAGCAATATGTTAGATCAATTTTCATAACTATATCCCAAATGATGAAAAAAAAGTGGAATCTATATATGATCTAAATTTACTGAGAAACATAAAAGCTTGCAAAGTTCTTAAATTTTGAAAAAAGCAAACATGATGAGGGAAAATGGAATGTTTGAAGCCGTGTCTCTGAATTGGTACTAATTATGCAATATCCGTACAGTTCACATGATCACCTAAAGCAATGACCAAGATGGTACCTCATAATCTCACATAACCAACCCTGTTAATAAATGAAGTGAATTTTCATAATAAAATCCAACATTTATCCATTCTCGTTGACTATTCTACTGTTTGAACTGCTGAAATGTGCTATGTTGATGTTTATTTGTAGTTTAGATGCAGTTTATACGTTAGACATTTCTTAAGTTCTGTCCGGACTCAATCCACTCCTAATTCAACTTGCACTTTAGGGCCTATAAACTACTTAACCCGCCATGTTTCCTTCCCATCTTGAAATCATCCTTTTTGCTCAGATCATTACCTTGAATTCATAGTTCAATTTCTTTAGCAGGAATAAGCATATATAACAAATCAAAGGCCTAGACATGAATTGCCTTAAATAACCAATTTGTTTAAAGTCTCAAGCGATTGCTCAAAAAAAGTACTTACTCTTATTTGAAATTGGGGATTCATCTTCCATGAGGTAGATTATTTCTTTTTTAACCTTTGTTAATGCCAAAATATTACTTATTTAGATCTAGGATCGAAACTTCCTACGAGTGCAAGCTCCCATCATTAATGACTTCTCCTACTGGCAAAAGAGCACTTAATTAATAGGTTTCAATTGAGTTGATTAAAGAAAGTTGGGGAAATAGAGGTATACACATTATAATCTTATAATTCCACCATATCATACATATCAACAGATCCAATCTACTAGCATTATAGATCAACAAGTCATAACATACAAAGAATCTAATTAGCAACCATAGGTTGCATCCCTTAAGTATCTCGAGCACACTAAGGTAAATATACATAAGTTTTGGATGATTTTAATTTAAATTGATTAATGAACACATTCACATCGTAGCTAGCCTAAATATAAATTGGGTTAGGTCTTACATCAATTAGAAGGCTTGAGTTTAATTAGGATGAATCTTATATCTATTGGAAGGCCTATATTAATAGTAATGAAGCTTACATATATTAAAAGGCCAGTTCTTTGATAGAGGGTTTATTGGCTTTGTGTCAACCCAAATTAGTTGAACTTGGGTTTTCATTCACTAGAAGCCTTAAACTTTAATTTAAAATTTTAAGCTTATTGCTCGAACTCTGAGTTGCCCAAAGGCTAAGGCTTACAACATGATCTTTGGCATGCCCAATGGGACTACGGCTCATATAATAGAGTCGGCCCAAAAGGAGGGTATTATGATCTTGCCCTATAGGCAAGGCAGCCTGAGTGGTTTAATTTTTGCTTGATGAGCTTAAGGGCCTCATAACACAATTGACTGGGTCAAAGTGGTTTAATTTTTGTTTGATGGGCTTAACAGTCATATAGCTCGATTGACTGGGTCACACAAAGGATTTGAAGTTATTTTGAACTTTAATATGAATATTTGAATTGATAACTCTTGTTATTGAAAAGGATGAATGGGTGGAGACTTATCATACAAAATTTAAGAGCAATAAATGCATGTGTTGTTGCCCTAATTAGGATGGCTATAACTATGAGTTCTGTGATCCAGCACATAGGCAAGGAATCTTGATGATGGTGGCTTATCAGGAGTATTGGTTCAATTGGGCAATAACTAGATTGAAATTGAGTTTCTAGGTTATCTACTTGATCAACCGAGCCAATATTGTATATATTTAAATTGACTCATTTAATCAACTTGCATTATTATGTTGACGCACTTGCATAAATATTGAGAACTATGAGTCATTTGTGATATTTCTATTGTTTCGCATTCTTCTTGAGCTCTATGGTTAATTCCTATTTTATCAGCAGTTTCCATTGTTATTAGAAATCAAATCAACTTTCTAGGCTAATTCTAATTTCTCAAAGTGCTCAAAGTCATTTCATGTAGTTTGGAATTTATTGATGTGACAGTTCTATTCATGCACTAATGATTTTTTCTAAGAATCCTTATTATTTATGTGATTTTTAGATCATTTTCTATTTTTTATTTTTTATTTTAGGCGTTGCAACTAGATGTTGAAAGAAAGAAGCTCAAATTTGACGTTCGTTCTAATAATTTTAACAAATATTATGCTCCACTCATATACATGGTTGAGACCATCTAGAGAACATCATTTTGTTTGTTCTTATTATAATTTTTTGTAGACATATTAGTTGTATATCAATGCGATTGTTAAATAAATCTAATATTGCAAACATATTTTAAAGCACTATCTGAAATGTCAGCTGACTTTTGAAAGGCTGAAACACCTTCTATTTGTACAATCCTCTGAATTCTACCGCAAGGCATGCAAAAGAATTGCTTTCAAAATTTTAGAACAATCCAAAAAAAGTCGGCATAAATATGAAGTTCTTTGTCATTCATTAATTCAGCAAATGTTGTATGCTTCCATGAGAGCATGTCAAAAAGACTAACAAGTCCATATGATGCATATGAGGATAGTCTAACCATAGCAAGAGTCAAAATTGCTTAAAATGGCTAGAATGAGCATTAAAAAAATAAACATCACTTAGCTTGTAAGGATTGTACTTAACGATTCTTACAAGGACCAAGGGTTTGTTGGGGTTGCTATTTCAAAGCTTTGCTTTCCAAAAAGCTATAACAATTATATTTGGCTATAACTTATTGCTTTTCAAAAAATTCTAGGCGAAAAATAACTTTCTACAACCAAATCTACTAATTTGATAGCTCCAAGAAAATTGTCATATGACTTTCTCAAAAGGTAAAAAATTATTATAGCCACAATAAATTAAAAAAAAATTAATTTTCCCACAATAATCCTGCTATTACTTTACAGCCACCTCAAATAGATCCTCAAACCATCAAAGATCACAGAAATGTATGTTCATTACACCATGACACACTAGGGCGTAGCAGTTTATGAATGCAAGCATTGAACGATGAATACTGGCTTATTATGAGAAGAGTAATTAATAACATAGATCTGATTGGGTGCTTTGAAACATATTAAAATGTTTTAATAACAGGCAGTGAAGTATATCAAAAGTTTGCACCAAAATGTATTCTAGAAAAGCAAGAAAGAATAACAGCAGGACAGCACTCTCATTAGCTAAAATTGATAATGCTACAACTACTTTGAAGCCATGAGTTAAGAATAAAGACAATAGAAAATGCACATGATTTTCATATATATCAAAATGAAGTCAAAACATTTGGAAATGTCCTTTATAATGACAATCTTTTTTATAAAGAATGTATGCGTCTATTATTATTATTATTATTATTATTATTATTATTATTATTATTATTATTATTATTATTATTATTATTATTATTTCGTATATATTTTTTATAATACAGCCACGAAACCTTTTCCATGAATAAAGACATATATATATATATATATATATATATATATATATATATATATATATATATATATCAAAATGAAGTCAAAACATTTTGAAATGTCCTTTGTAATGACGGTCTTTTTTATAAAGAATGCAAGCATTTATTATAATAATATTAATAATAAAAATTATTATTATCATAATAATTATTATTATTGATATATCATCAAAAAATTATATTGATCGGGCACGAATCTCAAGGAAAAATCAAGTTGGAAATTTCAAAAATTAAATCAGGGACCATATGAACTCCGATTTTTGCAAACCTACAGTCGAACTGAACGTCTCGAAAATATGAATCCAACGACACCAAATTAGACTCAATCCAAGCCCAAATAAGTCCAAATCCAAGACCCGAAGCATATTTGGAAGGTTCAAACCATAATTTGGATTATCAAACGGTTTCCAAACGTGACATGCTTATAGTCGAATCGAGTGGCTCGATGAGACGAATCCAACGAGCCCAAAATCGCCGAATTTTGATATCATTAAGAGATTCAAATGCCCAACCCAATAAACGGTCCACGATTAAGGGATTTAACAATGGCCATCTATTCAAACCACTCTCAATTTATCCTTGATTTTCCTCCTATTTACAGGCCATGCAACTATCAAAAAACTATAAATAGACCCCTCTTCTCAAGGAGAGGGGACTAAGTAAGAAGAGAGGGAAGAAAAGGTAGAGAGTTCTCTTGCCACCAGACTCCTCAACAACCGTCGGACTTCATCACAGCCACCGACTAACGTTGGATTTTTATACAGCCACAAACTGACGCCGGATTTCTGCCCGGTCACAACTGATGCCGAATTTCTACCCGGTCACCAGCTAACGTCAAATTTCTTCCCAGCCATCAACTGACACCGGACTTCTGCCCGGCCACCGACTAACACTGGACTTACACTCGGCCTCCGAATAACACTAGACTTACACTCGGCCTCTGACTGACACTGGACTTACACTCGGCCTCCGACTAACGCCAGACTTCCACTCGGTCGCCGACTAAAGCCAGACTTCCACCTGACAATGATCCTTTTGACCTCTCTGTTGCCAGATAACGGTCTTTACGACTTCTGTCACATGCTGACCGACTACGGTCTTTTCGACCTCTGTCACCAGTCGACTACGATCCTTCCGACCTCCGTCTCCTGACATCGATCTTGACAACCTCCATCACCTGCCAACTACATTCTTTTCGATCTCTGTCTCCTGCCGACTACGGTCCTTCCGACCTCCGTCTCCTGACATCAGTATTTACGACGTTCGTCACCTACCAACTACGATCTTTTCGACCTTCGTCGCCCGCCAACTAAGGTTCTTCCGACCTCCGTCTCCTGACATCGTTCATTTCAACCTCCGTCACTTCCGACTACGGTCCTTCAGACCTCCGTCTCCTGACATCGATCTTTCTGACATTTGTCGCCAGCCGAGTATAGTTTTTCCGACCACCGTCACCCAAATATGGTCCTTCCGACCTCTGTTGCTAGCTAACTATGGTCCTGCCGACCAAACAAACATATCAATTCTGATTCTTCCAATTTCCACCACATAATGCATCATGTATGATATATATTTGTTACATCAAGCCAAGGCCTTTCCTTCAATGAAGCGTCTCATTTGTAATCAACTGCAAATATTAGTAGATTCATTCAAACTGGGCTAGGCCCTGTGATATTTCCCCTTTTCAGGATTTTTTATATAAAAATCTTGGTATCACTTATAAATGATACACCCTCTATTTTATCTAATTGTGTATTGCATATTCGTACAAAGCTAAGACGTTAAACTATATATTTTTCTATCGCCGCGAATATTCTAGTACGCAACAATTATAATTATTAATAGTATTTCGTATATATTTTTAATAATACTGCCACGAAACCTTCTCCATGAATACACTGAACGCTAACAGCCTACGAGCCAAATTAGGCGACTACAGCCATGCTCAGCACCTACTCAATAAATGGTGGGAGGTTTCGATGGAACATTACCGTCAAAATCGCAATGGCGACCCGGAGACCTCCGTCAAACAATGGCTATGAGCAGAAACCGGTGAAGACAACAACTCCCCTGGACCCCGATCAAATATTAATAGAGGGGATAAAAAACCAACGGAGCGCGTTCTTTTCCAGCCCGATCAAGCATCAATGGATCTTCGTATAAGAGCTCACCTATGGATTCCTCTCCTTCGAATCGAAAGTCGCCTCCGTCGTGTGTAGTTCGATGAGCGATTTTAAGATGGGGAAGCAAATTTTGGGAGCTGAAGGCACGGGAGATCCCTTTGTTTCTCATTTTAAATAGCAAACATCAACTTCGCATGATTGACGAAATGATCAAAATAAACCAAAGAAAGAAATGACCCTAAGCAAACAACAAAGAGGAGAATCTGACCTAGATGGGTCGCCGAATTATAATTTTCTTGATGGCTGCACATTTACGATAGAACCCTGAATCACTTAAATCTTCTTATCTGACGGCAAGAATCGCCGTCAAGTCTCCTAAATAAAAAATCCTGCAACAGAAAAGCTCGCTCTCACTCCAAATGAATCAAGTGGAGGCGCTTAGTAAATGGCAGAATGGCTCATCAATCAGTACGAACGAACGGTAAAAGAAACTCCAGGCAAGGAGGTTTCAAGGAGGTTTCTGACTTTCTTCTTCTAGCAAAAGAGACGGTAGCTCTACTGACCTCATCCATAATTGCGACCAACTACAGTAGACAACTAGACATGCCTCTTAAAGGGCAAATTATTAGGGTTTGGTTTAGTTATAATTTTTGCATTGTTTGTTTAATGTAATGTACTGTTCAAATGTTTATGTTCTGATTTTTCATAATTCTTCTCTTCGTAAATGGGCGAAGCTAAGGATACGAAAGGTTTACGCTTTCTGCTAAATTTTAGGGTTTAGTAATAGTATTATAACTAGCATATATGTTCAATGTGGTGTTCAAATTTTATTTTTTTTCTGAATTTAAACCTTCTTTTAAGCTAATTAATTATGAAATGTATTGTTGCGTTAAGGTTGCGCTAAGGTTGTGCTAAGGTTGCGTTATAGTTGTGCTATGGTTGCGCTATAGTTTCGCTATAGTTATGGTTGCGATATAGTTCTGATTTTTTTTTTTTTTTTGTTATAGATGAGGACGCCGTATCAAAGGCCAGTAACATCTAGATGCTATGTTACTTCTTTTCAAAAACATTGTGATGCCTTTGTCGAGATTATTGATGATGAAGTGGAGCAAACATTAAAGAATCTGAACATTCATCAATTTTTTAGGTTTCCCGCATTCCAGTAAAGTATATCACTTCTTTTTGAGGTTCTCAAATTTTGGAGTCCTGCTGATGAAGGCTTCATCGTCCTCGGTCATGTTCTGAAATTCACTTCTGGCGAGGTTGCTTTGTTGACAGGTAATATTTTGAATATGAAATTTTTTATAGCTATATGTTTTTTGAACTTTAACAACTGAAATTTTCTGACAGGTTTGCCAAACAGAGGCATTGATATCAAATGGATGATTGATCCTCTAAATGGACCTCTGTCAACTGAAATTAAAACAGAAACGTCAAAATTAGACAGATTATCAGATAATGCTACAAAAATAAAGACCTTTATTATGTTTTTGTTATCTAACTTTTTCTATCAACTAAATAGTCATAAAACCCCTAGAAGGCTCACATATGTTGCAAATAATTTAAGTGAGTTCACTTCCATTAATTGGGCTTCATGCTTAAGGAACTTCATGGTTGGGGAGTTCAACACAATTTTTGAGAAGTTTAAACTCCAAAGACCATTGGGTTACATCAATGGTTTTTTTCCTCTTATACTGGTAAGTTTCCACTCCTACTGGTTATTGTACATGTATAATGTTTTTTAATGTTAACTTATAAATTTTATGTCTGGCATTATACAGATTTGGTTTTTGGAACATTTTTCTTTGAATAAACCATCTGATCCAGAAATAAGACCGTGTTTTCTGAGATGGGAGGGGTATACAGAATTATACTTTACACAAGACAACGCAGCAAAATTATTTAAATTTTTAAAGAAAAGTGAGGTAATTTTTTGTACACGATGCAAATTATGCTGAGGTTGCGCTATGGTTGCGCTATGGTTGCGTTATGGTTGCGCTATGGTTTCGCTAAGGTTGCGCTATGGTTGCGCTTTAATAAATTTTTCTGTTTTTACAGATTTTTGTTTGTCTTGAAAATGTTAGCAATGAGGAGGCCGAAAAATATGGGGCTGACATTATTGCCATACAAAACTTAAAAACCCGTTCAGGTCATGAACCACAGAAATTGCAGTCACCCCAGAAAATTAAGGCTTCTGCAAGAAAAAAACTTGACACCACCCCACCTCCCTCCCCACCTCCCTCTCCCCCTCTCTCTCCCCCTGATTCTCCTCATAATGAACCACCAGAAACTGAACCTCTGCCGCCAACTCAACCTTCTACTCATCCACCTACTGAAAAAATTTCCACCAGTCAACCTTCTGCTGAATAGCCACCCATTAGAAGGGCAGATTTAGAGGCTGTTCAGAAGAAATGTTTTGAAATATTTGAGAAGATGTTGAATAAAATTCAAGAAAATGTGGGAGCTAGATTGGATCGAGTTGAAGATATTTTGGAGAAACTTCAGGCAGATCAAGACTCCCTGAAGTACAAATTTATTGAATTTCAAATACAATGTGATCACAATCCAGAGAAGCCACATATATCTAGTTCTGCCTCCAGCTTCCAATCAGTGAAAAATACAGCTTTGCATCCTTAAGGACAAGCACCAATACAAGATCTTCCTCCACCTCCACCAATGGCCAAAGAACTTCTTCCACAACAATCAATACCTCCACCTCCACCATTGGCCGAAGAACTTCTTCCACAACCACCAATACCTCCACCTCCACCATTGGCCGAAGAACTTCTTCCACAACCACCAATACCTCCACCTCCACCATTGGCCAAAGATGTGCCACTACCAAAAGATAGTTCATCACAAAAAAGAAAAAGAGAAGATGATGAAAAAGCAGAGAGTTCATCAAAACAAATCATACAACACGTAAAGAAGAAGAACAAAGAGGTTATCTCTGTTGATAATATAATAGTTGAGTCACGACCTGCATTGGAAATTATGGATTATCCAGGGAAACCTTTTCTAACAGAGCAAAAATAACGATTTATGGATGAATGTTTCAAAAAATTTAATACAAAGTAAGTTTAGTTGCGCTATGGTTGCGCTACGGTTGCGCTATGGTTGCGCTATTGTTGCGCTCTAACATTATATTTTTCTTTGTTCTTTGTAGGGAGCACAAAATATTTGCATCTGGAAACATAGAAATAAAAAGATCATATATTGACTTTCTGCTCACAAATGATTGGTTAGCAGATAACCATGTTGATGCTTTTGCTTTCTTTTTACTTGAGCAGAGTAGGTTAATGGCGGAGAAATTTCAACGTTACTTGTAAATTTCTCCATTGTACAGGGTAAGTATAAATAATATTTTAATCTTTTTTTTCACTTTTGTTTTTCCTTATAGAACTGAATTATTGCAGGTTTACAAGTCATACAATCAGGATTATCAAATTTTTATCAAACACATTAATCCAGTTTCAGTTAAAGAAAGCAAACTTATTGTGCAACCCATAATTTACGAGAAGCATTGGGTTCTTCTTGTTGGAAAATTGAAAGAGAAAGTCTGGAAAATGTATGATTCATTACCAAATCCTGAACACAAGAATATTTGTCATACAGTTGTAAGTGCAATTCATATTTTAAGTTAAATCCAGATAACTATGTTTATATACATAATAATTTTTAAAATATTTTATTCGTATAGATAAAGTATTTGCACGAGGACACCATAAGATGCTTTTCAAGCGATATAACGAAATGGAATGTTCAGGCGGTTCGTGGAATTCCAACACAAACAAACAGCTACGATTGTGGAATGTTCGTTTGTAAATATATGGAAAAGGCCGTGCAACAAAAAAAATAGACTGGAATGCTCTTAAAGATTGGCAAACGCATATGCCAAAATTTAGGGCAGAGTTAGCATATTTTCTTTTTCTACAAACAAAGAAGTAAATAATCTGTAACTTATTGTAAATATTATTCATGATTTATAAATGTACATTTTATTATGTTTTTATATAGTTGTTGATGTACATTTTATTATGTTTTTATATAGTTTTTTATTGTTGTATAAATTTTTTGCATATTCTGTAATTTCTAACAAAGTTAAACCATATTATTGTAACTTCTAAAATGTGCATATTCTGTAAAGCGCAACCATAGCGCAACCATAGCGCAACCTTAGCGCAACCGTAGCGCAACCGTAGCGCAACCTTAGCTCAACCGTAGCGCAACCGTAGCGCAACCGTAGCGCAACCATAGCGCAACAGTAGTGCAACCATAGCGCAACCGTAGCGCAACCTTAGCGCAACCTTAGCGCAACCTTACATTTGTAAAAAATTATTAATTCATTACACCAAAATTGCGCTATGGAAAGCATAATTCATATAAAAAATTTTATTACAACCAATAAATTAAATCAATAGATCCAAATAAATATTATTACATTGCAAATTCATTAAATTCCAATTCCGAAGAAAAAAATCCATCATCAACTTGGTGTATTCAGCTCCAAGTTGGCATGATGGTATGCCGGTTATATATTCCTCATTGAAACATTCAGGCATGCTTGAAAAGTTCATCTGTGTTGAAGAAGGTTGTGTTGAAGAAGGTTCCTCCATTGGATTATCCCCCACCAAAGTTTTCTTATCTGTAAGAAACTAGAGTTTTAGTATTAGGATTAGGAATTAAATAATTAACAAGTTATTAAAAACTTACTTTTAGGCCGTTTCTTCTTCTCCCAATGGCTTTTCAGTCTTGCATTTGATATGCCTTTAGGTCTACGCTTTAGAGGATCTTTCAAATTAGCAGTTCCACCTTGGGAACTAGCAACATCCTTCTGATTTCTTTTCTTGCCACCAAGAATTAAGTATAATTTTTTATACATGTCTTGCAATGAGGAAAGAATAAACTCCTCTCCCTCCTCATTCCCTTGAGCTTCCGTGCTCATTTGATATGCAAACCTGCTCACCTGATTTCTGAATATGAATCCCCTACCACTTTGGAAATTATTACTTCTTTGAGAATTAAGCAAGTAACCAGAATAAAAAACTTGTCGAGCCCTTGCTGACCAACGAAGTAATAAGTACTTCTCAAGGAATTTAGCCATATCCAACTATTTAAAAACCCTCAAACAATGAGAACACATCAATCCCATGGTTTCATACTTCTTACAGCTGCATTGAATGTTACCTTCTGTTGCATCAAAGTGAACAACCCAAGGATGGTTTTGATTCCTTTTCTCTATGTAGTTGACTATAAACTTTGAAGAATCAGTCGAGACAAAATCTATACTCATTTCTCCTACAGCCTTTATAAATTCTTCCTAAAAAATTGAATATATTCTTCTTGAGTAAAATCTAACAGCTTGTTTTAGTATTGAGATGTTCTTTATCACGGGAATAATTTCAGATTGACTGCATTTGTAATCCTCATCTTGCTCATTTCACCGCCAATTCATCAGTACTTTTCCAAGCCAAGAAAACAATCAGTTAATGAACTTGTTGGCTTTGAAATGCCATGACACATATTATTAGTACACTCACTACGCTGCGTTGATAAAATGCACATGCAAAAAGAATCCTTGTTGAAAGCAGTTGATCACTTTCTCCTTATCTTATAAAGATCCTGCAACCATTCATGGTTATGAAGATTCCCTTCCTTGATCATTTCATCCCACGCTTCCTCAAACACTTCCTCAGAATCACACCACCTCATGCACTTATGGAAGAGTCCTCTATCTTTATTATTACTATTGTAGATGGAAACTTTTGATGGAACCTTTTTAAATATGTGCCATTGGCATAATCTATGACGAGTGTGAGGTAATGCAACTTCTATGGCCCTGGCCATAGCTTGGTCCTGATCAGTGAATATTGTTGTTGGATATTTATTACCCATTATTCGTACAAATACTTTAAACAACCATGTAAAACTTTCAATTGTTTCTTCTGACAAAAAAGCAAGCCCAAACAAAATATTCTGCCAATGATTATTAACACCAGCAAATGGCGCACAAATAAAATTATACTTGTTCAGCTTGTAACTAGTATCAAAAATCAACACATCTCCAAAATATACATAATCTATCCTGCTTCTGCCATCAACCCAGAAAAAATTTAACAATCTATCCTGATCATCATATTGAATATCCCATGCGAACATGTGGTCCTCAACTTGTCGATATTTAAATAATTGAATCAAAGAATTAGTGTCACTAATTTCAATCCTTGCTCTTTTCTCCTTCTGAATCAAATTGTAGACATCCCTCTTAGAGAATCCGACATTCTCACATCCACCAACTTCCTCTGCAAGGTAGGCATATGCATCAACGGTTCTAATCCCTGCATTTGTTATCGATTTTAGGACGGAAGCTTTTTCCTCAATAACATTCCTACATGATCTTAAAAGGTGTCGGTCGGCTGGGCTAGCTAATTCATGGTTGTGGGATTCAATAAATCTTTTGACATGTCAGTAACCATCTTCATCAGTGACAAACCTCACCATGGCTGGACAACCAGTTCTGACAACTGGTCTAGTGAATCTCTTTCTCTTTCCTGAATTATGATCATCACTTTTCTTGAAACCAGCTTTTGAACAAACAAAGTCATTCGATTTTATCTTTCTAGAATTTGGCCAAAAACTGTGATGATCCTTTCGGACACTAAAGCCATTATCGTGAGCATAAGTGCAAAAACATTCATATGCTTCTGTCTCATCTTTGTATACAGCCTGAAAGCGTAAGTAAAGGACAAGTAAAGCGCAAGTTAAGTGCAACTATAGCGCAACTAAAGCGCAACTAAAGCGCAACTAAAGCGCAACTAAAGCGCAACTAAAGCGCAACTAAAGCGCAACTAAAGCACAACTATAGCGCAACTATAGCGCAACTAAAGCACAACTAGATATCAAACAAGTTCAGTTTTTTTATTTATCATCTTCATCCTAAAAATCAATAATGAAAGCTAAGCAACAACAACATTAAATTTTTTTTTTTTTACTTTTTCGACAAAAGAAATTTATTCTGCTTAAAAAATCGCAAAATCAAAGATCCTAAGACTAATGAGCTGAAACCTATGTCTTCTTTCTGCGGCGATGATATTAAAACTGACTGTTTACAACTTTCTAACTCGTTTTTCCAAGAAACTTACTGATATGTTGAAACCAAAGGAATTTCCGGCTAAGTTAGGTTCTGATTCCGATTCATGCACCAGCCCTTCCGATTCATGCATCCTTTCCGATTCATGCACTCCCTCTTCCATGCCCTCTTCCACCTTCCTCTTCACTGAGCAGTCCATTTCTTCTCTGCAATTTTCTGGCTCATTTTTTCTTCTACAGTAGTACATATTTGCGTCTTTCGCGGGTATCAAAATGCAAAAATAGGGCGGCAAATGCTTAAAAGTTCAAATGAAATGCGTTATCGGGTCGGGTCGCTAACTCTGACAAGACATAAAGCGTTAATATTAAATTAAAAAAATGCCTAACAGATGTCGCATTTCTATTGGCGACCGAACGGAGAGATGGCTTCGGTCACCTGACCCAATAATTTGCCCCCTTGAAGACCAATTTACCTCTTGGGTTTTGACAAGGGGTATGTGTCAATACCTAATCCCACCCTCAAAACTTCGATTGGGTCTCACTCCGTTGACCCGGAAACACTAATCTGACCCAATTTTATCCTGTGTCTCTCAAATTAATGAATAATAAAAGCGACAATCAATAGAGCGTTCTGTGTCCTCCTATTCGGCATTTGAGAATTGAGCATTTCGGCTAAGGCTATTCTCCATTTCTGATTTTTCCTATCTAGACTTGCATTTTAGGATTCTGCCTTTCTCTCTTATTCTCTTCTCTCGTCGATTCTCCAGTCTTGAAACTCAACCTTGTTCGTCGTTTCTCTTGTTTGTACCTACACTGCAGACTTAGACAAAGCCGCACCAGGCCGAACCGAATTGTCATTTTTATCTATTTGTCTATTTAATATTTTAGGATTTTTGTCTATTTTTGTGCTGATCATTTTGGAGGTTAATAAAATTCATTGATTCAAGTTATTTCAAGGTTTTACGTCCTTTTTAAGGTTTTACAGACATGCGCACAGATTTAGAATTTTAGGATTTTTTAAATTATGGTTTTTTTTTAATCAATTATAGGCTTCATAATTCATATTATGCTCTAAGGAGGAAATCCTTTGGAATATCTTATATTATGCTATTTAGGGTAAAATGGTAAATTATTCTCCGACTCTATGTTGTTTGTCTATGCTCATCTCTATTGACAACTGAGTAGTGGTGCTATTATGTTCTACTTCTTGTTGTTTTGCATTTGTACTGTGTTGACCTCGATTTTGGCTCGATCATGCTCGAGCGCTTTCGATCGACCTAATTGAACACCGTCGAGCCCAATTCGAGCTCAAATCGACCCGACTCGAGCCGGATCAGACTCGAACATGTTCGATTAGACTCGATTAGTTGGTTTTCATAGCGTCGCACCTGATTTGATTTAAATTGATGTTTATTTTGAATTTGATTTCGTTCAATTTGATTCGTCACGCCGGCTCGAACCCGAACCGACTCAAATTGAGTCAAATTCAGGCTCGAGTTTAACCTAATTTCAACCCAATGAGACTTGTTTTAGTTCAATTTAATCCTAGCCAAATCCCTTTAACTTTCTAAGTGATTTGAATCTAGTTTCCTGATCGAGCAGTGGTCTCGACGGTCCAGATTGCCCCGAATTTCGAGTTCTGTCGCAGTTGCAGACTTCAGTCGCGTGAGCCCCTGAACTGGTAATGGATTCGAACGACTATGCGAAGGAGCAGAAGGTCGCAAGGCTTTTTCGATGATTCGAGCAAAGCAGGACGTGGGGAGATGCTTAGAAGACCGAGAGGAAGCCTTCGGCTACCTCACTCTCTCCCGCGCCCTCTCTCTCTGGATCCCGCTTCTCCTCTCTCGTTCTCACGCTCCCTCTCTTCCCAGCGGCTCTCTCCCTCTTGATCTTCTCCAGCTCGCGACCCTAGCCAGGCCGGAATCAGCCGTTCGCACGACCTCAGGCCGGAACTAACCCGACGCTGCCCGATCCCCCTGTTCGCGCGACCCCAGCCGGACGTCGGTCTCCCTGCGCGACTCCAGCTGCTCTTGTCGCCCCTAGCCAGCGCCTCCACCATCCGATTTCTCTCAGGCCGGAACCAATCCGACGCCATTACTGGCCCTAGCCACTTGATTCGCAAGGTGAGTCTCTCTTTCTCTCTCTTTCTCCTTCTCCTACTTCTTCTTCTCCATTTCCTTTCCCCTTGCCTTGATCTTCTTCCTCTACCCTAGCTCCCATGTCTTCCTCTCATCTTTATCTAAAATCATGTGGATGATTTTAGTTGGCAGCAAGTTATATAATGGAAGAGTTTTATTTTGGTTTAGCTTGAAGTGTAGATTGAGCTTTTATGGTGTGTATGTCATCACACCTTTAAGCCCTTTTTTTATTCTTAGTGAATGCTTTCACTTTTTGTGGTTGATTTCATGACAACTTGTGTAGTTGGTTTTGATATTATGTATCGTTTTTTTTTTGTGCTTCTCTCCATGTGTTGATTTGAGCAAGTGGTTGACATGAGAAACTTATATCCGTAATTCATGTCATTTGAATTAGAGTGTTAGGTGTGAACCACAAAGATGCATAAGAAGTCCTTTTTAATTTCCTACCATAGCATGCACATGAGATGTTTGTAAAAATGCCTATTGGAAATAATACAAATATTTGCTCAAAAGAAGTGCCAAGCTAGGGTAGTGTTATCTTGTTTGAACCCTTCAATTTCATTCGATCTTGTTGTCTCTATATGAAGTTATGAATGATCATGGGATGTGACTACATTTTCTTGTTCTTATTGGCAATAAAAGAAGCTTAGCTAGTATTGAAAATTTTATGAATTATAGTTATGATAGTATCTACACTAATGCTTTGGCCTTATAGTTGGCCCCTATTATCTCACGATGCCCCTCTTTTACTTTTCTTGAGCTTGTGTCCCCCTTTCTTATGAAATTAAATATCATGTTGGATTTCATCTTCTCTCGCTGATTATGCCAACAAGTTGAAAAACGAGGTATAAGTTGAACATAAAATTTGCCAAATAATCAAAAAAGGAAGTTTTGTGTAGCATGCTTGAGTCGAAATGATCACATTTAGAGTTTTTTTTTTTTTTTTTTGGAAAGTTCACCTCACTAATGTAAATAAGTTTCATGTGATTCATATCTTGTTGTTGCAAGTTGATTTGGTCATGAAGCATGAGAAAGTAGTATTGCTTGGCATCAAAGATGGAAAATTTTATGAGCCTTTATTTCAAAAAAAAAAGGGGGTCTCTTAACAAATGAAGGAATGGATTTGTTCTCATTTTTTTTTTATTGCTTGTCTAATGAATTTCTTTTATATGGCTTTATTAGTGAAATATGTGTATTGGGTCAAATCTATACCCCCTCTCTCAAAACTTATTTAGAAATTGAATGTGAGCTTTATTGGGCTTGAAAGAAACAAGTTACTTTTGTCCACTTTACTTTAGTTATTTTGTCTAGACATATGTATCGAGCTTGAACGTACATTAACAAAGACATGTGGGGATTCATTTCTATGACGCAAAAGGAATTTTCATGAGTATTCTTGAAATGATTTAAGTTGGTTGAATGATCTTGTGTTGTTATAAAGCCTCCATGGAAATGATTTATTATCCTCTGAGGGCTTGACGTTAGTAAGCATTTTTGATGATTGTTAAATTGTATGGTTTAGTCATTACACTCTAACGATGGAAAGAGTAATCGTCCTCTTGTGTAGTTTGATTGGGTGAACTCAATCAAGTAAACATTCGAAGCACGTTTCTCTTACTAGCATGTTCTATGAGATCTTGCAAACCTTGCTTATGTAGTATTTATGATAATGCATAAGAGAAAGTTATAGTTGTTTTCCCACTACTTGGCATGAAAGTCTTATATACCATCTTTCTTGTTCTTCGTTGTAGTATTTGGTAGGGATTGTTGAATAAATTTTGTCATGAGCCAAGCATTTATACGAGTATTTAGAAACATGATTTCTATTTGCTTTCGAAAATAAGATTTCAAATATGAGTGGCTTTTCTTTGCTAAAGCTTTCCAAAAGGGGAGACGTTGTCATACAAGCATGAAACTTTGAGACTGTCTCTGCTTTACAAAGCTTAAATTTCTCGTTAATGATGTAGTAAGGTTCACTTTGCACATATCTTGAAACATGCATGAATGGAATGTGATTAGGATAATTTTGTATTTAATGTCATGAGGTTTTAATTAGAACGCTCTTGCAAAATCATGTTTGTTACCATGCTCATCTTCCTTATGGATTTGTGTTAAGAAAAATGCTCTTGGAAATATTAGATAGCGTATAAATGCAGAAACTAGAAATTGTTGGAGAACAGTTGTACATCTTATGTTTCAAATTCATATTATGCTTGATATCATGCTCCTTTCCTTTGAGTTTTGAAAATGATGATATGAAAGTTTCTTCCTTTTTGCTAAGTATATGTGGCTCAAATGTTGGATTGGAAAGTCTTACGTTACGCAATTCTACCTTTATTCATTCATGATTAGACATAAAAGAGAGGAAAGGATTGAATGATTATGTAGTTATTTTCCCTAATTTATCTCATGAAAGCATAGATTTCTCGTATCTCTTGCTTGCAATTACACTTGCCATTTTAACGCCATATAAGTATTCACTTGTTTTCATATTTAGAGAAGTTTGAACCTACAAATATTTTCTTAATATTGCATATATGATTGGTAATGATGGTTTAGGTATTCGTGATTCAAGACTAGTTTATTTCACTAAATAGATTTTCCTTCCGTTAGCGTTTGAAGTAATACATATTTGTGGATTTCATTGCTTCTATTGAATTTGTGTTGGAGATATTGAGTAGTCGTTTCCTCCTCTTTATTTGTGATTTCTTTGTTAGAAGGATAGTGTTGAGTCGAAAATTTTAGGAAGTGTTTGTTTTTTTTTTGAGAGATTTTGTGAATAAGTCTTTGGTTTTGGTTGGAAATTTTGCGAGTTGTTTCATGTTACAAGGTTTGCGGTAGATTTTGTGAATTGTTTATAAGGAACGCTTTATGCGAATTGTTTTATATTGAGATTTTGTATATTTTATGAGTTTTTGTCTTGTGATTGTTTCTTGATGAAGGGTTTTATAATACCTATTCATTAAGAGACTTCCACAAGTAATACCCCACTCCAAATGAGAGGAGAGGTACTTGATTAGTGATTATTTGAGTAGGACTTTTGTGTTAAAAAGAGGGGATTTTAGTAGAAGGTTTTGGTAGAACTTTTGTGTCAAAAACAAAATAAAAGAAAAGAGATTTTAGTATATATTTTTGGGAGGTTTTGTAGTAGTTCATGTAACAGTTCTTGCAAATCATTTTGAGGTCCATAATTTTGTAGATTAAACTTGTGTAGTAGGATCCCTAATGTCTTTCGAGAATGACTAGTGCTTTCTCATTGGAATTAGATTTTCTTAGTGTTTCTTCCTAAAAGAGTGAGTTTTGGGAAGTTGAAGTTTTGAGGGAGCTTTATGTTTGTAGGTGCTTAGTGTCTTTTTGGGAGCAAGATAGGATTTCCTCTACTTTATGTTAGCTTATAGGGATAAAGAGAATATTGGATGGGTTCAAAGGAAGATGAATATAGTTGTAAGTCTAGCTTTTAGAGGTCTTTTCCCCTTAGTTGTTGTAGGATTTGGTTTAGTGTGTCATGGGTAGTTTTGTCAAACGTATCAAGTGCCTCGTTTGGAGTGGGAACAGCAAAGGGCATTGTTGCTGTTATAGGATGCACTTGACTTCTACGAAGTGTATCCAATAACAACAATGCCTATACCCCTTTTCGTATTCGATTTTCGTTCTTTTTCTATTCTTCGCATTTAGTTGCCTTTTGCTTAGTTTTGTTAGTTTCTTCACTGCTTCTTCTGTGTCTTGGCACCGCACACCTACAAACTAAGGAAGATCCACAGACATACGACTCGATAAATAATAAAAGGTACGTTCTAGTTTTTATTGCATTTTTCATTTCCTTACACTGTTATTTATTTATAGAACAGCTCTAATACCTATCTTTCTTTTGTCTTGCGAGATACCTTTTGGAAAGCAATGGATAAGGAGCACTTGGAGCTGGAGCTAGGACAGTCGGATCCAAGCATCAGTCGTCCCTACTCATCTAGTAGGGGCGCTACGGGCGGAACCACCGGGTCGTAGCCCCCGGTGCTGTAAGTTTACTAAAACTTAGAAAACCTTTAGGGGCTTAGATGATTGTACGCCTCCTTCCCTTAGGGCCTTAGAAACTTCAATTATAATTAGGATTGCTTTTGATTTTTTTTCTTGTTTAGATCCCTAAAACCCTGTGACATCCGTATAGAGGTCTTAGGAATTAGAAAATAATACGACTTTTGATCCTACAACTTTAGTGACATCTAAGGACAAAAATTAAGGACTGAGTCTTAGAAAACATAGACTTAGGGTGCATGTTCCTTATAGGATAGAGACTTTGAAACAAAAACCTAGTGACACGTTTTCCTAGATTTAGATTTTCTTTTCTTAATTCATTAATAATCAACTAATCAATCTTAACTTAATTCATAAAATATGTTAAAACACATAGTTCTTAATTAAACTATTATTAATTTTTTTAATAATCATTAAACTTTAAGATTTAAAATGCAAACCTAAATCAATTTTAACTAATCTAATGATTACTTCTTAACCCATCTAAAGTCTAAAATATGTAGGTTATATTAGGAGACTAAGTTACAAATTAAACTCATTAGGATAAGAGACTCCTAAAATATCAAACCTTAGAATAATCTTTTAAAAAATAATCAACAGATCCCTTAATACACAACAACCCGCTCCAAAAGTGAAGTTTATTGGATGGACTACTCCGGGCTGCGGGGCTAAGTGTCCTAAGGAGGCTGGTTCCTCGAGCCTGGTGGCACAACGCCACGAATGGATCTAATGGAGCGTCATAACCTAAAAATTAATCTTTCTAATTGGCTTAATTCAAACCTTAATAATAAAACATTTAATCTACCCTTTTTTTTTTTTTAACAACAAACTATAATAATCAAACAAAGTTAATTATCACTGGGTAACCCAGGCCTACGAGGCTATTAAGTTAGCCCCAAGGAGGGTGAAATAAACCTCACGGCCTCGGTGTGAAACAAAGGTGATAGTTAATCAAACATTAAAAATAAAACATCCTAAAAATCAATTCTAAAACACTAATATCTAAACTTTAACTAAAATCTCTTCTTTGTCCTTTTCAACAAACAAATCAAATGTACATACAACTCTAACTAAAATTACCTTATATAGGACCTACCAAAACTACACAGCCTACACACACACTTAGATGAGCTTGCTAGGACACGACTATTAGCTTTAGGTTAGGATTTTGTTCTGCTTTTCTTTTCTGTTCTTTGTTGTGACGCCCTGCATGTGACCCGTGTGCTGGTTGTTTTCGCTACCTGTTGTAGCTTTTCTGTGATGTTGTTTCGTACTGTTTTGCTAGCTACTCTTTTCTTTCTGCACCGTGGTTGTGGCGATTAGAATACCCATAGGTTAGGTACGCTCTTTTATACTAATGCTGTCTTCCTGCAGGTGGCCGTGCTCATATAATGCTGCTAAAAGGGGGCCAAAAATTAATAAATTTATGTATAACTGCTTTAGGTACCTGCTTCAGCTACTTAGCCCCCAATAATCAGAGCACGGCCAAGTGTGATTTAATTTCAGCATTTATATATATATATAACTGCTTGGATGGATTTTTATTATGAACTGCTTAGGATAACCCCTGCAGGAGAGTCTAGATTTTCTTTTCTTTCTGTTGAAATGTATTTGATAATAAATTTTGTGAAGATCTAAAAATAAGACATTTTTAAAGAGATAGGAGTCCAAAGGAAAAAGTAAACCCTTACAGAGGGTTTCCTTTTTCATTTGGATATCCTTTTGGAGCACGCACTACGAGGAGTCCAAAGGGAAAAGTAAACCCCTACAGGGGATTTCCTTTTTCATTTGGGTATCCTTTTGGAGGATCCACTACGAGGAGCCCGAAGAGATGAAGATGATCCAATGACGAATCAAGAAAGAGAAGAAGAAGACTGAAGAGATATAAAAATGCCTTATTTTAAGATTTGCGTCATTCCCGGGTTGTTGTCGGTGGAGCCCGGCCACCATTACTTACTGTATTCTGTGATGTAATATTGTATGGCACTTGCCATGGACACTCTTTTTCGTGGGATTTTGTTTCTGTTGATTGCTTGTTTACTTTGTTTGCGCAGTAGAACTAGCATGCTTTTCATAGGTTTCTTTCTTGCATGTGCTTGTGTCTGACCGCTAGGCTCCTTAGGGATAAAATTTTTATACTCATAATTATTGAATAAAATTTTAAGATTAATTCACATAGAAACCATAACGATTCTAGGAAATAGCCGGAATCGTCCGGGGTGGCATACATGCATTCTCTCACCTTTTAGACAAATTTCCCCGCCTGAGGATAGAGTCCGGATAATCTGGCCTATGAGGATGAAGTGCCGGACCTGGGGAAATTTAGTCATTCAAAAGTTATTTTTATAAAGCCTTTTTAAAATTCATACATATCTGATTTGGAGACTTCAACAAGCATAAATTGCATTAGTAACTAATTAAAATCAAAATTTAATTGCATTAGTTTTAGGAGCATTATACCACTCATAAGTGTGGGATCAATTAGGGATTTCTCTAGTTTGTCGATCCCAAATTCAGTGTTTAAACTACCCACCCTTCTTCATACAGACTGGACAGCATGGATTTTATACGATTAGGTGGTTTTAGCTGGCTTCCTTTGTCAGACAAGGAATAAGTCCAGACTGCATTAGTTAGGTCGTAGATGCTAGTGTTGTGTGTACAACACTACATCTCTTATAGATCTAGGATCTGAAGGTGAGTGGTACGAGTGTACCCCTATACACCTTATTGGTAGGTAAGCTATCCATCCTTTCGGAAACTATAAACCCTACCCATCCGCGTCACACAGATGACGCCACCTCCTTCTTTCTCTCGTGCATGTCTGAGTGCGTTGTCCCTCTCTCTTTTCTCCAATTTTTTTTTACTTCTCTTAGCCGGCCGGATGTTGACTGAACCCTGTATGACTGATCGAGCCAAGTTGGGACATTCCCCTTTGATTAGGAAAACCTAGAAATCCCTTGCACTAAACTCACTTTAGAGGAGATAATCTAACGTCCTTAATCGAGAGTCTTCTTAGATCGAGGTCTAAGATGTAATTAACTACGGGGGCTTGCGCCTGTAGGAAACCGATCCCCACAATCAAATAAACCCTATTCGATACTGATGTATCGAATAGGGGAAATCTCGTGAATTTAGGGTTATAGATATTATTATCCGTCGAGGTGCGTAGGTGAAAACCTGCTATCCTCCATGGCTAATCGTATCTATAACTCCATCTGCTCTTCCATCGGCCTGCTTGTGCCGATTGTAAAGGTCTACGACCATTTTATCCTACGGGATAGTGTGATCGTACCCTTTACATTCGAACCACGCGAGCGGAATCCTTTCGGAGACCCACAGATTTCTTGCGACCACGGTGGGACAGGTTTCTCTCTCCATCTTCGGATGTTAAATTATCTCCTCTTGTGTGCACTCCGGGTTTAGTGTTCCTTAGTTAGGTTCTTCCTCTTCTAGCCTTTACAGGCTATTCCGTCCCTTTCTTTCTCGTTCCTTCCGGTGCTTTTGTTTATGCTAATTGTTATTGTTTGTGGTAGCAGACAGTAGAAATGGCGTATTCAGGTCCGTCCGTTACTTTCTGCTTTGGCTCTGACTCACAGGTGACACTCCCTGAGTCCCTGTTGACGAGCCCACCTGTAGGGGGAATCACCTTCGGTTCTTTTACCAATTCGGCGTACGTCACTCTTGGCGGGCCGACCCCCTCCGAGGCTGCCGCATTCTCTCCACCTCAGAGGAGAGGATGCGCAGCTATGAGACCTTTTGGACGACCAGTTGCTCGGCAGCCTGCCCGGGCACCCGTTCGTCCAGTTGCTGTTCGTGCGCAGCCAGTGCGCCCGGTGGCTAGGCAGCCAGTGCCTAGGCCACTCCTTGTTCACCCTGTTCGTCCGGCGGTCAGGCGGCCAGCGCCTGTCGCTCCTGTTGTTCGTGTCGTCCCGGCCCCTCAGCGCCGGCAGCCAGTAGCGGTTCCTTTACCTGTCGTTCTGGTAGAGGCTACTCGCGCTCGAGTTTCCCCTCCTCCTTTCTCTTCGAGGAAGAGGGTGGCTCAGGCCGAGCTTCCCCCACCTCCTACCCGTCGGGTTTCTGTGTTCACCCGGCTTTCTCACCCCGAGACTGCCGAGGAGACCCCGACACCCCCTCAGTCAGTAGTCCCTGTTCCTCCAGTACCGTCTATGGGTACTGATGTAGCGTCTTCTTCCACCTCCGGCCTTGGGAGAAGGGCTAAGAGAAATAGGAACAGGAGACTGCGTTTAGCAGCGTCCGATGCAGCAGTTCAGCGGATGGCAGATTCTTTGGCTCACCAGGAGCCAGTTCAGCAGAGGATGGTTCCCTTACAGCGGGAGCCACGTAGACGAGTAGTTACCCCAGTTTCGGATGTTGTAGTTGCCCCTGAGATCGACGCAGTCCAGGGAGGATGCTTTTCCCCTCTAGTGCATAGTGGTGATGAGGAGGACGCTGCCCACATTGCAGCAGCCTCTCCTATCCCCACTACTCTTCCTCGCGCTCGAGTCCCCAGGGATACTGTCACTCGGACCCTCACTCAGAGGATCCGAAGCATTATCCGTTCAGCGCGCGGTGAGGGCGTGTTAGTGAGGAGAGGTTACTCCATCAGAAATGATAGTTAAGACCTCTTACTTAGCTAATGTGACTATTAAAATTTATATTTTGAATTCATTATTACTTTAAAACTTTACTGATATTATATTGATTTGCTATTATCGTATAGATTAGGATTATAATATTTATTTATTTTTACATCCATTGGATTTATTAGTACCTATATGGATATTGATACTATTATTGAACTGTTAATGATAGTACTATTGATTCACTATTATTATTACTCTTATTAATTCACTGTATTGATTATTAAAACTAAGCACGTGATGTACTGAGCATGTGATTAAGATACTAATATAATATTAATACTGATATAGACTAATTGGATAGTATGTGTATATCATTATAAGATTTTACTGCATTGATCTGAGTTCAATAGTTCTTTACTGATGCTTTGGTTTACTACTTTATATGATTGTTGTATTGATTGATAATACTGATACCATGACTATTTGATTTGATTTGACACCAATACTAGTTTATAGAATTTCCCATTATACTTCCTTACCATATTATTTTACTATTTATAAATTTTACTGCTATTACATGTGAGTTATACTATTTCTTCATTAATTTTTTAATCTTACAATTGTTATTGTTATAAATTGTCTAACAACATGCATACTATTTCTTTTCCATGTTTTAAATTCAATGATAGGATTTTAATATGGCTTGATGGGTTGTTTAGCTCATTATATATGATTAAAATAATTACATATCAGGGCAAGAGACCATGAGTGAGAAATTAATTAGGATCCCTCAAGTTCTAATATTTTGTTTTAGTTATTCTTTTGAACTTAGGATTTGGATAGACAATATATGATTGTATGGTTCTTAAGTATTATATATGAATATAGATGTAAAGATATGTTTTGAATTATAAAAATATATTTTTCACAGATAATTATTAATAAAAATAATTAGATAGCTTTGGTTATATAAATTAAAAGACAAAATAATAATTCTTCCAAATTAGATTTTGGAGCATAACATAATTTATGTGAGGTTGATGGAAATTTTGCTCGTATTATCATTGAAGCACATAGGATATCTAGGGAGAGATTTGAGGCACTAGATACATTATTTATATGGAGACCTTTGAAATCATATGTAGTAGAGGCACCTAAGTTAGAACTAAAAGTATTGCTTGCTCTCTTAAAATATACCTTTTTAAGAGAAGAGTCAACTTTACTTATTATTATGTTAAATGAGCTTGAAAAGGATTAAGAAGGTAAGTTAATTAAGTGTTTAACACATATAAGAGAGAATTTAGGTGGTCTATTATTGAAATTTGGGGGTTTAGTTCATCCGAGAAGAGTTCCTTATGAGAGATGGAACACAATCTCTTCATTAATGGGACTTTTAGGAATCCTCTCCCTTAATTGAAGTCATCCTTCAACACCACATTCTGGTAGGCTTCAAATTATTGAGCATTGATTCATATGATGGGACATCTAATCCCTACTAACATATTGATCAATATAAAATCATTATGCATATCGAATGAGCCCCAAATGTGCTCCTCTACCAAGTTTCTCCTGCAAACCTTATTGACCTTGCTTTTCAATGAACATGGGTCAAGGGGGTTGACTTGGTCAAATTGATCAAGCCATACCTCAAGACCAGTTCCATTGGGTTTAGTGGGTCAAACTAAGTCTATCAAGCCTAGAACTAGGTCTCGGGTCAACCTGGTTGACCAAACTAGCCCAAATCATCCTTATTTGAGTTTCAATCAATTCCAAAGCCTCCTTTGCTCAATACCTCACCCATTTGGACTTGATTAACCATGTTGACTAGATCAACTCATGTCTTGGTCAACCCAAGCCCAATTTTATCAAATTTGACATATTTAGGTCAAATTCACCACCTCTTTGCATTTAAACCCTTCCAAATCTCCCCTTAACCCAAACCATGGCCATGGAAGCTTGATTCCCTCCTAATTAACCCTAGAAATGATTTTAGCTGTCCATCAAAGGGTTAGGACTATAAATAGGGGTCATAGATCTTCATGAAGGGGATCTTGCTTTTGCTTTTGCCTGACGATCTCCAAGCCCTATATCTCTCTTGTGTGAGCTCCCATAGTCTCCCTCCACCTTTCCTAAGCCAAATCCACCATCTATATGCCGCCGACGATGAGTTTCCTGTGACCCAAAGCCCTAATTCTTCCAAGCAAGTTTGACGTCAATCCATATTGTTTCGAGCCTCGATGCCTTTTATAAATATGAGCGTGGATTGTCTAGCGTTGCAACAAGTCTAAGATCTCCCTAGTCTAATATTTGGATTAGGTAAAATTCTCAACCCTGGGTTAGGACACTTAGAGTTAAATAACTTTTTATATAGTGCATTTTAGATCATAATTTTGGTCCCCCATGAATGCTCTTCATGTGTACACTCTATGTTTAAAATTCCATGTGATTTGATTCACCCAACTGAGAAAACAAGATGAAAAAAGTTTCTTAGGGCATATCGGTAGTACCCGTTAGGTATACGAGATCTCCACCATAGATCATTTGATCAACGACGAAGATCCCCTCATTCCACGTCCTATTTCGAATTACGGAGTTAGTCTGGCAGTTAGATCATGCGTCTGATGCAATTAGAGTCGTTGGTCTCAAACCATGTGAGATCAGATGGCTCCATATGTTTGCTGACATGGATAAGTGATGCCGCATCTACGATAATCATTGCCGTGATCATGCGGCTATCATTTCCGGTGGCACAATCATCACGCCGCTTAGCAATGATTGCCCGTAGTTTCATCCGCTAATCCCGAGCCACCATGTAGCCCACTGAGTTGCTGCCATCATTTATGTATTTAAATTAATTTAAAATTATTTTAAATGCACTTTTAAGTCATAATTATTTAAATAGTTATTTAAAATTATTTTTAAATCTAAAAAAATACATATAATATATCAAAATTCTAACAATTTAATTACATTTAATTAAAAATTAAAATAATTTTAAATTACATTATATATTTTAAGTTATTTAAAAAAACTTTATTTTAAAAAAAATTAATATTTCAATTAATATTATATTAAATATTAAAAAAAATTAAAATTTTCACATTAATATTTTAAATAATTAAGTCAAAATTTTAAAATATATTAATTTAAAATTAAATGAATTTAGGATATATTTTATAATTCAAATAAATTTTAATTATTTAAGTATTTAAATATTTAATTAATATTAATTATTTTAAAATAATTAAAATATTTTATTTTAAAAGTAGAGAACTACTCTTAAAGAAAAATTAATTTTAATATAAATGATATTTTTATTTTAAGTAATGTTTAATTAATTAAATAATAAAAAACGTAATCAATATGTAATTAAATGAAAAAACAAATATTTTAAAAACTTTATAAAAATTATTTAATTTTTTTTTAATTTATTTTTAAGTCAGAATTGTTTTAAAACTATTTAAAATTATTGTTAAATCTAAACAAAAGACATATAATAGATAAAACATTTTCAAAATTTAATTACCTTTAATTAAAAATTAAAATTATTTTAAATTACATTATATATTTTAATTTATTTAAAAAACCTTTATTAATAAAAAATAATTAATATTTATTTAATAATATATTAAATAATTTCTAAAATTAAAATTTTCATATTAATATATCTTAAATAATTAAGTGAATATTTTAAAATTTATTAATTTAAAATTAAATTAATTTAGTATATATTTTATATTTCAATTAAATTCTAATTATTTAAACATTTAAATATTTAATTAAAATTTATTAATATTAATTATTTTCAAATAATTAAAATAATTTATTTCAAAATCATAGAACTATTTTTATTTAAAAAAATCTATTAATTTTAAATTTAGCTTAATATAAATGATATTTTTATTTTATGTAATGTTTAATTAATTAAATATTTTAAATATTAATTAATATGTAATTAAATTAAAACTTAAATATTTTTAAAATTTCTAAGAGCTTTTAGAATTTAATTTAATTTAATTTAATAATTATTTTCTCATTATTTTTAATGAGTTTTAATTACTTTTAACTTTAAAATTTCGTAAGAAATTCAATTTAAATCAGAAAAAATTAATATGATACCTTAATTTTTTTAAAAGATTAAATATTTTTATTTAAAATTATTTTGAGAGATTAAAACCTAATTTTTCTTAATTACTAGTTATTATTTAATTATTTTAATACATAATTATTATTTAATTAAATATTATATTAAGTATTTTTAAAATTAGAATTTTTTTTTTTAAATTATTTTAAACTACTTTTGGATGATAAGTGGATATCTTAAAAAAAACATTTTAAATTTTTTATTTATTTTACTTTAAAACTTATATATTTTATATAGGTTAATATATATGTATTTTTGAAATATTGTAAAATTATATATTTTATTAATTCTTTTAAATTGAAATATCCTTTTGTAATTATAAACATGGGTGAAGCATATGAACAGAATTCATTGGGAAGGATTAATAAATAATTAGACCCCAATTATTCATTTATCAAATGACTAATCATGTTAATTAATGCTTATTTTTTGTATGTTTAGGATGCACGAACACCTAACCTATGCTCTCATAGTTTTAAGGACATGGTTTGTGATGGTGTGTTGCATTTTTTTCTTATTTTACCCAAGGGTTAGTTATGGAAACTTAATTTAAAATCTATTCAACCTAGCGACACCTTAAGAATAATAGTTAAGGACCCGACTAGAAAACTTAAAGAAATTCTAGGGATTAGGATACACCTCCAAATGAAATGAAATTTAAGCAATTTAAACTTTGTGACATTTCAAACCTCTTAGAATATTTTGAAATTTTTAAAACCCTTTAAGTCACTTAATTAACAAACCCTAGTTTAACCCTTTAATTAAAGTCTGATAGATTCAAAATTTTTTAATAAATAAAAATTAAACCCAAAAATTACCAATAATATATCAGACTCTTAATAATTTAGTCCTTAATCCAAAAAATTAAAATCCCCTTAATTTGATCTCAATTTGAATATTAATTTAATTTTCACTAAAAATTACTATTTAATTCAATTAATTAATTACAAATTATTTAAAATTTTCAAAAATCTCCCAAAGACTTGGGAACACTTCTTTAGGGCATTCTTGACCTTTGGTGTTGATCTCAAGAGATTTGGACTTCATTTAAATGAAAATCCTTAAAATACCCTTAATAAAGTAATTTTAACAATTCATTAAATACCCAAACTTTGAAAACTCATAACTAACTCTAGAAAAATCTAAATTGAGTAAACTAAAAGGAATTAAATTCCAATTAAAATATATTATTTATTAAAAACATGAACATTCCATAAATCAACTTAAATAAAAAAGTTAACTCCTCAGTCAATTGTAGTTCGATAACTAAGTCTAAAACATCTAAAAAAATATAACCTTATATAAAAACTTCAAATCAAGCAAAATCAAAGTCTAATTACTCCCCATAAGATCTAAAACTAAATAAAAATACTAGAATCCCAAAGGCTAGCATGTTTCTAGATGTCACCTTTGGACCTAGCGGATAGGATGACCCCCGAGTGTTCCAAAACTCGCTAATTCAACTTAAACTTCAAAGAATATTATTTTAAGCATTAAAATTGACCAACCAACTAAATTAATTAAAATGGATCTCAATACACTAATATTTAAACTTTAATAAAAAATTTCCCTTTGGACTTTAACAAATCAAACCAAAAATAGCTCAAACTAATTGCCCGACATAGGAACTATTCAAGATCACACAGCCTACTATACACATATAAACATGTTTGTTAGGATACAGCTTCTAGCTCTAGGTTAGGTCTTTTTTTATTTCTGTGATGTGATGCTTTACATGTGGCATGTGTGCTGATTGTTTTGATTTTCTACGATGCTTATTATGATAATGATTATTATTATTATATTATCTTTATAACGAGATATGTGATAGATTACCCATAAGTTAGGGGCAATCTTGCGACTAACAATGTTTTTTTAAGGTGGTCATGCTCATGTAATACTAAAAAGGGGATAAAATAAATAAATCTTATATAATTGCTACAGGTATTTCAACTGCTTAGCCCCAAAATAAATAAGAATATGGCCAAGTGTGATTGACATGCATACTTTTATTTCTATATATAACTGCTTAGGATGTTTTATTTTGACTACTTAGGATAATCCCTTAGGAAGTCTAGATTTTTTTTTTATGATGTAATTTTATTCAAAGTAAAGAGTTATGAAAGTCTATAAAAATAAGGCATTTCAGATACAAGGGATCCAAAGAGAAAAGAAAACCCCTTGTGGGGAATTTTTTTTCATTTGAATATCCTTCTATAGGATGAACTATAAGAAGAATAAAGGAAGCCGATTTGTAGAAGGACCAGAAGATGAAGATCAAGACAAAAATCCTTATTTTAAAACTTGCATCATTCTATTGGATTAGAATCCAGGTTATTGTCGGTGGAGCTTGGCTACCATTACTTTTCTACAGACACTAGGTTGTATATTATATGGCACTTGTCATAAACTTTTGAACTTTTTTTTTTACTCTAGTCAATATTTTATTGATGTGTTTTACTTTACTTGCAGTAGATTGCCTACTTTTTATAGGTTTCTTTCTTGCATGTGTATGCACTTGATTTCGCTATGCTCTTTAGTGATAAAACTTTTTTTTACTCATAATTAATAATTAAAATTTTAAGAATTAAATAATATAGAAAGATAAAGATCTAGAGAATAAACTAGAGGTCATCCGAGGTCACATGTATCTTAATGCATCCTTATCTTTCCTTATTTAGACACTTCCCCGCCTATGGGTAGAGTTTAGATAATCCGACCTATGAGGATGAGGTGCTGAACTTGAAGAAGTCTAATAATCTAAAAAAATATTTTATAAGCCATTTTAAAATTTTATTGCATTAGAAACTAATTAAAATTTAATTGAATTAGTTTTAGAAGCATAATAACCTTTATAAGTACTAGGCCACTTAGGAGCCTATCTAGATGTTGGCTGTAACTTTCAAAAACTCAACCACCCACCCATCTTTTATAAAGATCCGATAATATGGATTTTATATGACTAGGTATTTAGTCGGATTTCCTTTTTTGGTAGTATATATTTCAAGAATATATTAGCTAGGACACGAGTGTTAATATTATGTATAAAACACTAAACCCACTCTAGATTTAGGGTTCAAGGCTAATACGATCGGTGTCTTATAGTATGCCTCAATGGTGGGTAAGAAATCTATCCTTTAGAGGCAATAAATCCTACTTGTCTGTGTTACATGAATGACACCACCTCTATCTTTCTCTCTTGTATGCTTATAGTGTAGTGTTGTCTTTTCTTCAGTTTCTTTTCACTACCTTAGTCCTTCTAGATGATGATGTGCTCCGTATGTGTTGACTAAGCCAAGTTGAACATTTCCTTCACTTTGAATAGGAAGTTTCTAGACTACTCCATATGTGCCAATCCCATATAGGAGAATAATGTATAATCCTTAATCGAGAGTCTTCTTAGGCCCTAGCTTAAGATGTAATTAACCATGGGGGCTTGTGCCCATGGGAAATTGAATCCCACATCAAAGAAACTGCACTTGATCTTATGTATCGGGTGGGGGAAATCTTATGACTTTGATCAGGTTATATATATTATTACCCATTGAGATGCATAGGTGAATGTTATTATCCTCAATAGTTAATCATATGCATGATCTCATTTACCATCCCATTAGCCTACTTGTAAAGCGTGCAAAGACCTGCAACCATTTTGTCCTACGTGATAGTGTGATCGTGCCCTTTGCAGTATGTTTCCCTACTGAGCAGTATCCTTTCGAAGGACCACAACCCTTAATGGCAATGCTTGATTATGGTTCTATTTGCTTCCAGCTAAAACTATTCCCACGTTTATCAAGTTGGCCAAATTATTTATCGAACAATTTATTGACAATGGAAGAATTGCTAAAGATTTTTCTCATCTCTCAAGAATTTGCCAGAGTGAAAGTGAGTCTCTCAAAGAATACTTTCAAAAAATTTATACCGAAGCTCAATAAATTCTAGGAGTGGATCTCAAATTAATAAAAGCAATTTTCCTTGTAGGGCTTCATCATTGTCTCTTTTACTCAGTGCTAATGTGAGTCACAGTTCATTCATACATTGACTTGATTCATCATGTTGAGGCAGAAATCTTTATTGACAAAGCCATTAATACTCGTAGAAAGTAGTTTGAGTAGACCAATGGAAAGTATAAAAGTGCATCAAAGATGAATAATTCATCCTCTCAATGAAATAAGCAATGAAATCATAACTTCCCCCACGACCCTTGTAGTCGCGACGTGAGCCTCGACAAGAAAAGGAATATACACCACTTAGTTCATCTCGTGCAAACATTTTAATGGCCATCCGAAATCAAGAATATGTAAAGTGGTCAAACCCTTTAAACCCAAATATGAGAAATCAAGAGGAATACTGCCACTTCCATCATAGCTATTGACTCATTACTGAAGCATACAGATAGCTCAAGTTTGAAACTAAGAAATTGGTCTGATTATGATATCTTCGACAATTCATTCAAAACCCACCAACTAGAAATATGGCTAGTCTCACTAGGAGCTAAAATTAATAATAACAAAGATAACGGTTGAATAATTATCAAATGATTGGTGAGATTGAAACCATTATCGGGGACCATCATTACCCATTGAAGTCTTAATTGCAGTAAGCAATGAGCCGACACCAATCATTTCTAGCAATGACTCTAATTTAGAGGGAGTAAAGACCCCTCATCAAGATCTACTCATAATTAATATAGGAATTTGTGACCCGTGTTACAAGGTCAAGAGAATCTTAGTCGATAATGGGAGCTTAAAGGATATCCTATTTTACTACACTTTTTTTAATATATGCTTAGCCATAGAGCAAATCAAGCCTGTCGTAGGTCCATTGTATGGGTTTGATAATCGACCCATATGGGTGAAGGGAACAATTAGTGTTGCAAATCTATTTTTCATGACTTATGTTTTGATGATTGACAAACACTATTGATTCTCTTGGACTGCATGTTACTTCTAACTTTGTAGGAATCGAAGATCGGACGAACAAATGAAGCCAGTTCAAGATTGCGTAGGTTAAGGTTGAGTCAGTATGTACTTTGCCTTTTCTCTTCTTGAGTCTATTTGTAATGTTCAAAGAGACCGATGCTAAGAAACCCTACACAAACACACTTAAGAGACTTAGAATTTCTGCTTTTACTCACATCGGCCAGGACGATATTTGTATCGGCCTGGATGATCGAGTTTAAAATAGAGATTTTATTCAGGATTCTTAATTAAGGAAGCCGTCATTAACAGATCGTCCTGGATGATAGTTGTATCGGCCAGGAGGATAAGCTCAAAATAGAAAGAAATTGCCGTTATAAACAATTAAGGTATTATGTATTTTTGGTAATCGACCAGGACGATCTTGGATCGGCCTGGACGATATTCACAATTATGCCTTAATTAATCAGACAAATAAATAAAGTAATTAAGGATGATTAATACGATCACATCGTCCTGGACGATCGCAGGATCGGCCAGGACGATCTATTTAAAAACCTTAGTTGCTCCTATATGATCGGGATCGGCCAGCTTGAATCAGTGCGATGCTCTGGATGATTTTCCTTTGATTTGAACTGATCAGCCTGGACGATCGTGAGATCGGCCTAGACGATCAAGCCAATTTTGAATCGTCCAATTTGCATTCAGGGCCATGCCCTGGCCAATCTCATGGGATTTGTACTGATCGTCCAGGATGATGTCCATATCGACCTGGACGATATTGTCGGCAAATTGCAATTAATGAGCTCCTTTGAAGCTCTTCTATTTAAGAGCTCTTGTTTAATATTTTTGAACATCTTTTGCTGCTGCCTTGACCTGAGAAAACCTTGAGGAGAGAAAGTGAGTGAGAGAGAGAGAGAGAGAGAGAGAGAGAGAGAGAGAGAGAGAGAGAGAGAGAGAGAGAGGATCTTGTGAGGGAGAGCTTGTGAGGAGATTCACATGGGTTGCTTCAAGGATCGCTCTGCTTCTTGTTCGTCTAGAGTTTCTCGTCCGTGGAAGGGTCGGTAGAGGTAAGGATTCAACAACTTATAGTGGTTCTCTGCCAGCTTCAGGAGGAAGCAAAAGAAGATAGGTTCTCTGCCTTGCCGGGGTGGCAAAAAGATGTTTTTTGTAAAGGCTTCTCCGCCTAGCTGTGGGGGCTAAAGGAGAGTCACGATTGTAGTGCAATACTCGGACGGCGCCTCCGGGGAGTGGATGTAGGTCGAGTTGACCGAACCACTATAAATTTCCGTGTTATTGTTTCTTACATCCACACTTTAATTTCCTCACTTATTTTTCTTGTGGTGTGATTGTGGTTTATGTGATTTTACTTCTTTGTGAAAAGAATTTTTTAAAATACCAATTCACCCCCCTCTTAGTTAGCTTGGGCCAATTCTATAGGGCTTAACATCCCTAACGAACTTTCAAGTGGTATCAGAGTTTCTTTCATAAAATAAGTTTTTAAAAGCTTTTGAATATAATCCATGGCTAACTTTGGGAATCGAAACACTACTGAAGGTTATTCAATTACACGACCTCCATTATTTGACAACTTACCTTTTGATTTCTAGAAAACCCGCATGTCAATATTTTTACAATCAACTGATTATCGCATGTGGATGCTTATAAAAGAAAGTTATTCTCCACCTTATCGTGAAATTAATAGTGTTAAAACTGAAGTTGCTTTTACTAAATAGACTTTCGATGAAAGAGATTTAGCCCAATTGAATGCAAATGTTTGAACTATTTTTTTTTGTGCTTTAAAATCTGAGGATTACATGCATGTTTCTACTTGTTCAACTGGTAAAGAGACTTGGGATAGGTTATGTATCACTTATGATGGAACCAATGAAGTGAAACAATCTCGTTTGAATATTCTCTTGCATGACTATGAACTTTTTCGTATGAAACAATCTGAATCTGTTTATGACATGTATCAAATAGTTACTTCACTGCATGCATTAGGAAGAGAACTTTCAAACTTTGAAAAAGTAAACAAGATTTTACGATGCTTGCCTTCCTCTTTTGATGCAAAAATTACTATTATAACTGAATCTAAGGATTTGAACACATATTCGATTGACAACTTACTTAGCTCACTCATTGCTTATGAGCAAGGGGTGAATCAAAGAAATCTTGATGCAGGTGAGAAAAAGAAAGAGAAAACGGTGGCATTGAAGGCACACAAATCTGACTCCGATTCTTCTGGGTCTAAGAGCGATGAAGTTGCCTTCATCTCAAGACAATTCAGAAACTTTCTAAGAAAGAAGCAAAAGCATCATTGAAGAAAAGATAAGGATAACAAATTTTCTAAAGGATCTTATAATGTTGTTTGTTATGAATGCAGAGAGCCTGGACATGTGAATGCCGATTATCCTACACTTCAAGATCACTCGAGCAAAGAAAAGGAAAAGGGTGAGGAGAAACCTAAGTTTAGGAAGGACAAGAAGAGAGTCCAAAAGGCGTTCTGGGCAGAATTTGGTACTGATTCCTCTGAGACTGAACCAGAGGAAGAGACAATGAACCTGTGCTTAATGGGGGAAGATCATCTTGAGCAAAGTGATTAGGAAGAGGTATGTAAACCAACCTATGATGAATTGTTTGAGATTTGTGAGAAAATCCATGCATCATACAAAAAACTTAAGAAGACTCATGCTAACTTAAAATTGAAACTTGTAAATTTATAAAAAGAGTATGAAGTTATTCTTAAAGATCATTCAACAATTGATTCTAATCACATGGCTCTTCTTGATGAATTTTGATGATTTGAACAAAAAGCACTCGGAATTAATTGATAAGAATGAAGCATTAAAAGTTTCACACACCTCTCTGCAATCTGATTTCAAGATATCTAAAGAGAAAGAGAAAAACTTGAGGGTTGAGAATGCTGTTCTAAAAAATACAAACTTGAGGATTAAAAATGAATTGGATACACTTAAGAAAACTTGGATGACACCTACTCTTGATCAAAAGCCAAGACCTAGGAAGAGGCATTATAACTCAAACCATTTAAGAAATCCTTTTCCTGGAGTTAGATGTTTTTCTTGTGGCATGCTAGGACACATCTCACACACTTGCACTGTTCACCGTAGTACACATTGGGTGTGGAGACCAAAGATGCATAACTCACAGCATAACTCACATGCATTACACTCTACTCTTTATGAGAAGGGATCCAAACCTGTTTGGGTTCCTAAGTCTGACAGTTGTTGATTCTTGTAGGATTGCTCTCACTAAAGACCTCATGAGAGCATAAGACACTTGGACAAACGGAGGCTCACAACTCATAACAGCTTAAATTTGCTGCTTAAACAAATTCTGGAATTGCATTTTGATCATTGCTTGTTATTACTTTTGTTTTGCTAGTCGTTTTTTTTCTTTTGTTTTTCTTTATGAAGATTTTTTCCTTGTTCTTAAATTTTGGAGATTTATGGCCAATGATTAGCAATTCTAAATCGGTTAAAGGGAGAAAACACTGTTGATGGTTTCCCTCCCTCTAACCTCTTTTGGTGATATAGTTTTCTTTTCTAAAACAAAAAGTCTATCTCATTTTAACTAATGGTTTTTAAAATTAAGATCTTTTTTTCTTGCTACAATAGTCTATTTTATATATATGATTCAAAGTTGTTATATATCTTTCAAGTTAATTGAAATCCTGCCGTTGGACTTATCATATAATTTTGATTTTCGTTTTGTGGCTTGTTCTTCTCTATGTTAGAAAGAGAGTCACTCTTCTCTAATATCTAGAAGATATAATCACAACTAAGAACCTTTTTAAAGGGTTTGGTAAAGAGTTTTTAGCTTGCAAAATTTTTTAAAAAAAAAGGGGAAGAGGCCAATGACGCCAAATTGAAAAGAAAAACTATATACACAAAAGTGTATCAAGATCAAAAGATGCTCAAAGAGCCAATCAAAGTGACAAGAGGCATAAAATGAGCCCACTAAATGCAAGCTATTCTCTTTTTTCAAAACTTTTGAAACTTAGAAGGACTCATGGGTTATGTGATGTTTTCAAAGCCTTGATTTCAAATTCCATGATAGAGACAAATTACTTTGGTATACTAATTTATAAGATATTTTATTTGTAACCAAGTTTTGAACGGATCTTCTTTTTATCCAATTTATTCTGAGTTAGACCTCTTATTTTCAAAAGACAATTTTTATTCTGAAAGAAATCCGAGCTAGGATAAACATGATCGGATATTCTACCGTTTTTAGATTATGACATTGTTAACTCATTGATCTTTTAAATCTTTAAAATTTAATTATTTAAGCAATTTGTCATATGCTTGCTTTGCTAAAAGCAAAAAAAAAAATAGAAAAATTAAAAACTAAAAACTTCAATTTTTTGTTTTGTTTTGTTTTCATTTTCGTTTAAGTTTTTTTTTCTTCCTTTTTTTCTGATCATCTCCATCTTTTCATTAGATTAAAATTTCTTGTCACATCGTTCTGGCCGATTCTTATATCATCCTAGACGATAGGGCAAATTCTCTTCAAAATTCCATATGCTGAACCTTTTCTGAGCTTTCTGTAACTCATCATCCCGGACGATCCTGTATCGTCCTGGACAATATGATCGAACTCAATTATAATCTCTTTTGATCGTCTTGGCAGATACAATTTTTATCCTAGCTTATGCATTTATGGTCATCGTCCTGGCCGATACACTAGATCATTTTGGACGATCAACGTGTCAGCACGTTTAAATCCTTAAAATTGGCCCCAGACGATCCATTATTGGACAATCGTCCAGGTCGATCCACTGTTCGTCCTGGACGATACACGCGGCACAGATTTAAAACATTTTAACTTCGGCCGGTACGATCAATTATTATGCATTGTCCTGGACGATACACATAATCGGCCCGGACGATATGCTTTTTCAATGGTCGTCTGGCTTGACTCCTCAAAACAATCGCCTGTCTCTAATTGGCCTTGCCGATATCTGATCGGCCCGACCGATCAGACCGACTTTTTGACCAATCGGCATGTACGTAATTATTGTACCATATCATCCTGGATGATTTTGAGATCGGCCTGGACTGTTGCGGATCTATGGTTTATGATTTTGATGATAGCAAACATTCCTTATTTATCTACGATTGCCTTATGTGCTAACGTTTCAGGTTCCCACGATCGGACTGCAATTTAGAACCAGCTCAAGATTGAGTAGACTAGGTCCGAGTTAGTTTGTAATATTTTTCCTTTCTTGAGTCTGTTGTATTTGGTGTGACCAGTTGGATTGTAATTTAGAAGATCTCCTGTTGTTCCCTATAAGTTTTCTATTTTTGGTAATATCGGCCAGGACGATATTTATATCGTCCTGGACGATCTATCCAAAATCAGAAACCCTATTTAGGGCATCCTCATTAAGGCAGTCGTCAACAGATCGGCCTGGACGATACCTGTATCGGTCAGGACGATAATCTCAATTCAGAAAGAATCAGCCGCCATAATCAGTTTAGGAATTCTTTGTTTTAGGAAATCGGCCCGGACGATATTAGTATCATCCAGGACGATCTAACTCAATCATGCCTAAATTGATCTGGTATCTTTGGAAAGTATTAATGGTTGATTGATACGATCATATCGTCCGAGACGATCGAATGATCGGCCAGGATGATGGCCTGGATGATCTTCATCGGACAGCTTGTATTCAGGGCTATGATCAGGACGATTGAAATCGATTTTAAACTAATCGGCCAGGATGATGTAACCAATTTTCTTCTGATCGTCTCAAATCGTCCCGGGCTAATGAGCTTAATTTGTACTGATCGGCCAGGACGATATGTCTATCGTCCTGGACGATAATGTCGGCAACTTGCATTAATGAGCTCGTTTTGAGAGCTTCTATTTAAGCTTTGGCATGACACTTTGGAAGTGTCTTTGGCAGCCATTGTAGCTTCGTTCTTATGGGGGAAACTTGAAGAGAGAGCTTGAAAGGGAGAGAGGAAAGGGTGGAGTTTGAGAGAGGGAGAAGATCCTGTGAGGGGGGACTCAAGGGAGTGTGGAGGGGGTTCCACACGGTTGCTCCGGCAAACTCGCACCTTAGTACCATCGGATTCAAGGCTTGTCTCGAGGTAAGTTCACCAAAAAAGAAGTCTCTTTGGTGTCAAAGGACCCGGCGACTCCGCCGCACCGGGAGAGGTGGAAGTGATTTTGTAAGGGCTTCTCCGCCTAGCTGTGGGGGATAAAGGAGAGTCACGATTTAGTGCAATACTTGGAGGGTGCCTCCAAGGAGTGGACGTAGGTCAAGGTTTGACCGAACCACTATAAATCCGGTGTGTTCTTTTCTAATTATTGCTTCCGCATTTTTATTTTCCGCACTTGGTTTTCATTGTGGTGATTTGGTTTGTAATTTTATTTCTTTGTTTAAAGAATCCTTTTTATTATCCAATTCACCTCTCTTTGTTAGCTTTGGGACTAAGTTCATAGGGCTTAACATCCCATCGAACTTTCAAGTGGTATCAGAGCGGTTTTCATAAAATAAGTTTTTAAAAACTTTTGAATTTCGATCCATGGCTAATATTTCTAATCGTATTTTTGCGGAAGGATATTCAATCACTAGACCACCATTGTTTGAAAATATTACATTTAATTTTTGGAAAATTCGCATGTCTACTTTTTTGCAATCAATTGATTTTCGCATGTGGCATATGATTTTAACTGGTTATTCATCACCATCACGTATTGTTAATGGAATTAAAACTGATATTCCTTTTAATCAATGGAATAGGATGAACGAATGGATGCTCAATTAAATGTAAAGTCTTTAAATTGTTTTTTCTGTGCTTTAAATTCTGATGATTTTATGTTAATATCCACGTGCACTACCGGTAAGGAAGTTTGGGATAAATTGCACACCATATACGAAGGCACTAGTGAAATTAAGCAATCCAAATTGAATATTTTAATTCATGATTTTGAAATATTTTCTATGAAACCTTTTGAAACAATTTTAGACATGTATACAAGGTTTATTCAAATTACTACATCATTGTATGCATTAGGAAAAGATTTTTCAAAATTTGAAAAAGTTAACAAAATTCTTCGTTGTTTACTTGAAAAATTCGATGCTAAAGTTGTTGCTATTTGTGAATCAAAAGATTTGAATGATTATTCTATTGATAATTTGATTGGCTCACTCATTGCCTACGAGCAAGGGTTGAGTCAAAGACTTTTGGATGCAGGTGAGACGATCGTTCTAAAAGCCAAAGATACGGAAAGAGGAAGCTTAGTTGGTGACAATAGCAATGAATTGTCAAGCAAATCACAAAGCTCACCAATGCATAAGCAAAATAGGAAGAAAGGTAAAAGTGGTAAGAATGTCCATATTTCCTCTGATATTGTTTGCTTTCGATGTAGGAAATTTGGACATATGAAAAATGAGTGTCCTAATTTAAGAATTCTCCCTGCAAAAGAAAAGGGTAAGGCGAAGTTAAATTTAAACTGGGGAAATAATGAAAAGCAAAAAATCTCATGGGTAGATCTGGTCTCTGAACCATCGGACCAGGAGAGAGATAATGGTTAAGAGCCTTTCATATTTTTTGTGTTTTTGTTTTTTTTTTCCTTTTTTATTTGTGTTTTTTGTTTTTATGTTTTTCGTTTTGTGTTTTTTTTTTCATTCCTTTTTGTCTCTGTGAAATTTTTCTCTCATCAACACACACACTCACTTTTCTAAAAATGAAAAATTTACTTCCTAATTTTTCTTGAAATCTTTAGTAAAAGTTGTGATTGACTTATCTAAAAACAATCAAAGGAAGAAAACTCATGTTTTTGACTTTCAAACTATGTTTCCTAAAAAAGGTTTTTCTACTTTTGATTAACTCTTTTTCATCTTTTAAATTGGTTTTTAAAACTAAAATTTTTTATCTCCTATATTTTATTTATCGCATAGGAATCTTTTGCAAGTTGTTGAATTTAATTCAAAATTTTCTTAATCAAGAAATTCGCTTTATCAATAGTATGGGTTTAATTTTTGTATTTAAGATTTCAAAAAGGTAGCATAATCAAAAAATTGGTCAATGATGTCAAAAATAAAAGATGCGCAAAGCGCCAAATTGAAAAATATAGAATACACAAAGTGTATCAAAAGAAGCGCAATGCGCCAACAAATTATCAAGAGGCATAAAATGAGCCCACAAAAAGTTAATGCTTACCATTCTTATACTTCTTAAAAAGCTTAAGAAAACCCTTGATACTTACGATACTTGACTTTGAAAATTTTAATTCTTGATTCAACAATTCGTGCATTGATCTTCTATTAGATATGTTCTATGAAAGGAGTTTTGAAAAATTATTGTTTCTTTCTCTAATTTATTCCTTGATTTAGATATAGAATTAAAAAGTTTTTGAGCCTTTTTAAAGAACTTGAGTTTGGATTATCAATTCTTGATTTTCTAACCTTTTTTTAATTATGCATTGTCAATCCAATTCTACTAAATTTTTTGATTAAAACTAAGAGGTAACTTTTTCATTTTAAGAATATTTGTTTTTCACTAGATAAGGAAATGTTTTTTGTCTTTTGGTCATTTTGTTTTTGTTTGTGCCTCCTCTCTTTTTGATAATGTCAAAGGGGGAGAACGTATTGTTGAATTTTTGTACTGTTATCGTATTTGTATCTTGTTTTCAAAAAATTAAAAACAACAAAAATATTTTCATCTCCCCTATTTTTTAAAAGTGTCATTCTAGTGAGGGGGAGATTAGGAGAAAATTATTTTTTTTGAAAATTAAATTTGAAATGTTTTGCCATCATCAAAAAGGGGGAGATTGTTGCGGATCTATGGTTTATGATTTTGATGATAGCAAACATTCCTTATTACTCTACGATTGCCTTATGTGCTAACGTTTCAGGTTCCCACGATCGGACTGCAATTTGGAATCAGCTCAAGATTGAGTAGACTAGGTCCGAGTCAGTTTGTAATCTTTTTCCTTTCTTGAGTCTGTTGTATTTGGTGTGACCAGTTGGATTGTAATTTAGAAGATCTCCTGTTGTTCCCTATAAGTTTTCTATTTTTGGTAATATCGGTCGGGACGATATTTATATCATCCTGGACGATCTATCCAAAATCAGAAACCCTATTTAGGGCATCCTCATTAAGGCAGCCGTCAACAGATCGGCCTGGACGATACCTGTATCGGCCAAGACGATAATCTCAATTCAGAAAGAATCAGCCGCCATAATCAGTTTAGGAATTCTTTGTTTTAGAAAATCGGCCCGGACGATATTAGTATCGTCCAGGACGATCTAACTCATTCATGCCTAAATTGATCTGGTATCTTTAGAAAGCATTAATGGTTGATTGATACGATTACATCGTCCGGGACGATCGAATGATCCGCCAGGACGATGGCCTGGACGATCTTCATCGGACAGCTTGTATTGAGGACTATGATCAGGACGATTGAAATTGGTTTTAAACTAATCGGCCAGGACGATCGTAAGATCGGCTGGGACGATGTAACCAATTTTCTTCTGATCGTCTCAAATCGTCCCGGGCTAATGAGCTTAATTTGTACTGATCGGCCAGGATGATATATCTATCGTCCTGGACGATAATGTCGGCAACTTGCATTAATGAGCTCGTTTTGAGAGCTTCTATTTAAGCTTTGGCATGACATTTTGGAAGTGTCTTTAGCAGCCATTGTAGCTTCGTTCTTATGGGAGAAACTTGAAGAGAGAGCTTGAAAGGGAGAGAGGAAAGGGTGGAGTTTGAGAGAGGGAGAAGATCCTGTGAGGGGGGACTCAAGGGAGTGTGGAGGGGGTTCCACACGGTTGCTCCGGCGAACTCGCACCTTAGTACCATCGGATTCAAGGCTTGTCTCGAGGTAAGTTCACCAAAGAAGAAGTCTCTTTGGTGTCAAAGGACCCGGCGACTCCGCCGCACTGGGAGAGGTGGAAGTGATTTTGTAAGGGCTTCTCCGCCTAGCTGTGGGGGATAAAGGAGAGTCACGATTTAGTGCAATACTTGGAGGGTGCCTCCAAGGAGTGGACGTAGGTCAAGGTTTGACCGAACCACTATAAATCCGGTGTGTTCTTTTCTTATTATTGCTTCCACATTTTTATTTTTCGCACTTGGTTTTCATTGTGGTGATTTGGTTTGTGATTTTATTTCTTTGTTTAAAGAATCCTTTTTATTATCCAATTCACCTCTCTTTGTTAGCTTTGGGACTAAGTTCATAGGGCTTAACATCCCATCGAACTTTCAAGTGGTATCAGAGCGGTTTTCATAAAATAAGTTTTTAAAAACTTTTGAATTTTGATCCATGGCTAATATTTCTAATTGTATTTTTGCGGAAGGATATTCAATCACTAGACCACCATTGTTTGAAAATATTACATTTGATTTTTGGAAAATTCGCATGTCTACTTTTTTGCAATCAATTGATTTTTGCATGTGGCATATGATTTTAACTGGTTATTCATCACCATCACGTATTGTTAATGGAATTAAAATTGATATTCCTTTTAATCAATGGAATAGGGATGAACGAATGGATGCTCAATTAAATGCAAAGTCTTTAAATTGTTTTTTATGTGCTTTAAATTCTGATGATTTTATGTTAATATCCACGTGCACTACCGGTAAGGAAGTTTGGGATAAATTGCACACCATATACGAAGGCACTAGTGAAATTAAGCAGTCCAAGTTGAATATTTTAATTCATGATTTTGAAATATTTTCTATGAAACCTTTTGAAATAATTTTAGACATGTATACAAGGTTTATTCAAATTACTACATCATTGCATACATTAGGAAAAGATTTTTCAAATTTTGAAAAAGTTAACAAAATTCTTCGTTGTTTACTTGAAAAATTCGATGCTAAAGTTGTTGCTATTTGTGAATCAAAAGATTTGAATGATTATTCTATTGATAATTTGATTGCCTCACTCATTGCCTACGAGCAAGGGTTGAGTCAAAGACTTTTGGATGCAGGTGAGACGATCGTTCTAAAAGCCGAAGATACGAAAAGAGGAAGCTTAGTTGGTGACGATAGCAATGAATTGTCAAGCAAATCACAAAGCTCACCAATGCATAAGCAAAAGAGGAAGAAAGGTAAAAGTGGTAAGGATGTCCATATTTTCTCTGATATTGTTTGCTTTCGATGTAGGAAATTTGGACATATGAAGAATGAGTGCCCTAATTTAAGAATTCTCCCTGCAAAGGAAAAGGGTAAGGCGAAGTTAAATTTAAACTGGGGAAATAATGAAAAGCAAAAAATATCATGTGCAGATCTGGTCTCTGAAGCATCGGACCAGGAGAGAGATAATGGTTAAGAGCCTTTCATATTTTTTGTGTTTTTGTTTTTTTTTTTTCCTTTTTTATTTGTGATTTTTGTTTTTATGTTTTTCGTTTTGTGTTTTGTTTTTTTTCATTCCTTTTTGTCTCTGTGAAATTTTTCTCTCATCAACACACACACTCACTTTTCTAAAAATGATAAATTTACTTCCTATTTTTTCTTGAAATCTTTAGTAAAAGTTGTGATTGACTTATCTAAAAACAATCAAAGGAAGAAAACTCATGTTTTTGACTTTCAAACTATGTTTCCTAAAAAAGGTTTTTCTACTTTTGATTTAAACTCTTTTTCATCTTTTAAATTGGTTTTTGAAACTAAAATTTTTTATCTCCTATATTTTATTTATCGCATAGGAATCTTTTGCAAGTTGTTGAATTTAATTCAAAATTTTCTTAATCAAGAAATTCGCTTTATCAATAGTATGGGTTTACTTTTGGTATTTAAGATTTCAAAAAGGTAGCATAATCAAAAAATTGGTCAATGATGTCAAAAATAAAAGATGCGCAAAGCGCCAAATTGAAAAATATAGAATACACAAAGTGTATCAAAAGATGCGCAATACGCCAACAAATTGTCAAGAGGCATAAAATGAGCCCACAAAAAGTTAATGCTTACCATTCTTATACTTCTTAAAAAGCTTAAGAAAACCCTTGATACTTACGATACTTGACTTTGAAAATTTTAATTCTTGATTCAACAATTCGTGCATTGATCTTCTATTAGATATGTTCTATGAAAGGAGTTTTGAAAAATTATTGTTTCTTTCTCTAATTTATTCCTTGATTTAGATATTGAATTAAAAAGTTTTTGAGCCTTTTTAAAGAACTTGAGTTTGGATTATCAATTCTTGATTTTCTAACCTTTTTTTAATTATGCGTTGTCAATCCAATTCTGCTAAATTTTTTGATTAAAACCAAGAGGTAACTTTCTCATTTTAAGAATATTTGTTTTTCACTAGATAAGGAAATGTTTTTTATCTTTTGGTCATTTTGTTTTTGTTTGTGCCTCCTCTCTTTTTGATAATGTCAAAGGGGAAGAACGTATTGTTGAATTTTTGTACTGTTATCGTATTTGTATCTTATTTTCAAAAAAATTAAAAACAACAAAAATATTTTCATCTCCCCTATTTTTTAAAAGTGTTATTCTAGTGAGGGGGAGATTAGGAGAAAATTGCTTTTTTTGAAAATTCAATTTGAAATGTTTTGCCCTCATCAAAAAGGGGGAGATTGTTGTGGATCTATGGTTTATGATTTTGATGATAGCAAACATTCCTTATTTTTCTACGATTGCCTTATGTGCTAACGTTTCAGGTTCTCACGATCGGACTGCAATTTGGAATCAGCTCAAGATTGAGTAGACTAGGTCCGAGTCAGTTTGTAATCTTTTTCCTTTCTTGAGTCTGTTGTATTTGGTGTGACCAGTTGAATTGTAATTTAGAAGATCTCCTGTTGTTCCCTATAAATTTTCTATTTTTGGTAATATCGACCGGGACGATATTTATATCGTCCTGGATGATCTATCCAAAATCAGAAACCCTATTTAGGGCATCCTCATTAAGGCAGCCATCAACAGATCGGCCTGGACGATACCTGTATCGGCCAAGACGATAATCTCAATTCAGAAAGAATCAGCCGCCATAATCAGTTTAGGAATTCTTTGTTTTAGAAAATCAGCCTGGACGATATTAGTATCGTCCAGGACGATCTAACTCAATCATGCCTAAATTGATATGGTATCTTTGGAAAGCATTAATGGTTGATTGATACGATCACATCGTCCAGGACGATTGAATGATCGGCCAGGACGATGGCCTGGACGATCTTCATCGGACAGCTTGTATTCAGGACTATGATCAGGACGATTGAAATCGGTTTTAAACTAATCGGCCAGGATGATCGTGAGATCGGCTGGGACGATGTAACCAATTTTCTTCTGATCGTCTCAAATCGTCCCGGGCTAATGAGCTTAATTTGTACTGATCGGCCAGGACGATATGTCTATCGTCCTGGACGATAATGTCGGCAACTTGCATTAATGAGCTCGTTTTGAGAGCTTCTATTTAAGCTTTGGCATGACACTTTGGAAGTGTCTTTGGCAGCCATTGTAGCTTCGTTCTTGTGGGGGAAACTTGAAGAGAGAGCTTGAAAGGGAGAGAGGAAAGGGTGGAGTTTGAGAGAGGGAGAAGATTCTGTGAGGGGGGACTCAAGGGAGTGTGGAGGGGGTTCCACACGGTTGCTCTGGCAAACTCGCACCTTAGTACCATCGGATTCAAGGCTTGTCTCAAGGTAAGTTCACCAAAGAAGAAGTCTCTTTGGTGTCAAAGGACCCGGCGACTCCGCCGCACTGGGAGAGGTGGAAGTGATTTTGTAAGGGCTTCTCCGCCTAGCTGTGGGGGCTAAAGAAGAGTCACGATTTAGTGCAATACTTAGAGGGTGCCTCCAAGGAGTGGACGTAGGTCAAGTTTTGACCGAACCACTATAAATCTGGTGTGTTCTTTTCTTATTATTGCTTCCGCATTTTTATTTTCCGCACTTGGTTTTCATTGTGGTGATTTGGTTTGTGATTTTATTTCTTTGTTTAAAGAATTCTTTTTATTATCCAATTCACCTCTCTTTGTTAGCTTTGGGACTAAGTTCATAGGGCTTAACATCCCCATCAAACTTTCACTCACAGCTTGACCGGTTAGTAGAAAGATTTGATTGATGGGAGACCCGCTTCGATGCTTACGTTGCTGCACAGGAGCAGCAACATTTTGAGGACATGGCCCACCACGAGCAACACCGCACAGAGGACTTAGCCTGTTTTGATAGCTACATTACTCACCAGCAGCAGCAGCATGACCAGGACATCGCCTGGTTCAATGCTCAGTTTACTACACTAGCTGGATCTTTCAGCAACTACCTTCACCACCTCCATATGATGATCATGATCCCTAGTTTTTCTAGTTTCTGTTTTATTTTTTCTATTTTCTGTAGTTTGTCTTGTAGTTTGTTTTAATTTTTGCTGTGTTTTTTCCTTTTTTCTTTATGTGTGTCTAGGACCCTCTTTTTGTGATGACAAAAGGGGAGTAGGATGTGGTAGGAAAAGTTGATGTTTGTAACTTTGAAATTTTTATGAACTGCTATTTTTACTGAGATTTTCCTACTTGTGTTTGCCATCATCAAAATGGGGGAGATTGTTGCAAATCTATTTTTCATGACTTATGTTTTGATGATTGACAAATACTATTGATTTTCTTGGACTGCCTGTAACTTCTAACTTTGCAGGAATCGAAGATCGGACGAACAAACGAAGCCAGTTCAAGATTGCGTAGGTTAGGATTGAGTCAGTATGTACTTTGCTTTTCCTCTACTTGAGTCTATTTGTAATGTTCAAAGAGACTGATGCTAAGAAACCCTACACACACACACACACTTGAGAGACTTAGAATTTCTATTTTTACTCACATCGGCCAGGACGATATTTGTATTGGCATGAACGATCAAGTTTAAAACAGATATTTTATTCAGGATTCTTAATTAAGGCAACCGTCATTAACAGATCATCCTGGACGATACTTGTATCGGCCAGGACGATAAGCTCAAAACAGAAAGAAATTGCAGCCATAAACAATTAAGGTATTATGTATTTTTGGTAATCGGCCAGGACGATCTTGGATCGGCCTAGACGATATTCACAATTATGCCTTAATTAATTAGAAAAATCAAGAAAGTAAATAAGGATGATTGATACGATCACATCGTCCTGGACGATCGCAGGATCGTCCAGGACGATCTATTCAAAAAACCTTAGTTCCTCCTGGACGATCGGGATCAGCCAGCTCGAATTCAGGGCGATGCTCTGGACAATTTTCCTATGATTTGAATTGATCGGCCTGGATGATTGTGAGATCGGCCTGGACGATCAAGCCAATTTTCAATTATCCAGTTTGCATTCAGGGCGATGCCTTGGCCGATCTCATGGGATTTATACTGATCGGCTAGGACGATGTCCATATCATCCTGGACGATATAGTCAGCAACTTGCAATTAATGAGCTCCTTTGAAGCTCTTCTATTAAAGAGCTATTGTTCAACATTTTTTAACATCTTTTGCTGCTGCCTTGACCTGAGAAGACCTTGAGAAGAGAAAGAGAGAGAGAGAGAGAGAGAGAGAGAGAGAGAGAGAGAGAGAGAGAGAGAGAGAGAGAGAGAGAGAGGATCTTGTGAGGGGGAGCTTGTGAGGGGATTCACAAGGGTTGCTTTAAGGATCTCTTTGCTTCTTCTTCGTCTAGAGTTTCTCGTCCCTGGAAGGGTTGGTAGAGGTAAGGATTTAGCAACTGATAGCGGTTCTCTGCCAGCTTCAGGAGGAAGCAAAAGGAGATAGGTTCTCTGCCTTGCCGGGGTGGCAGAAAGAGATTCTTTGTAAAGGCTTCTCCGCCTAGCTGTGGGGGCTAAAGGAGAGTCACAATTGTAGTGCAATACTCGAAGGGCGCCTCCGGGAAGTGGGCATAGGTCGAGTTGACCGAACAACTATAAATTTATGTGTTCTTATTTCTTGCTTCAACACTTTCATTTCCATACTTATTTTTCTTGTGGTGTAATTTTGGTTTATGTGATTTTACTTCTTTGTGAAAAGAATTTTTTAAAATAACAATTCACCCCCCTCTTGGTTAGCTTGCGCCAATTCTATAGGGCTTAACATCCCTAACGAACTTTCAATTAGCCTCCCAGATGTACTTGAAGAATTTCTTGAACATGATACTCACTCATTCCACTTCATTACAATAAAGTTGTAATCAACCTATAACGCTATCTTTGGATGGCCTCTCTAATCAATTTTTGGGATTGTTACTTCCATCCCTCATCTTAAACTAAAGTTTCTTACTCCAGCGGGGATCAATAATTAGCATAATCCTTCCAAATAGCAAAATTATAACTTTAAGTCCTATGAAATTTTAAATCTCGATTCTCCGACATTCCCCCTTAAATCCAAAATAAAGTAAATACAGGAATTGACTGGATTTAACTTAAATCTACATGTTTCTTACGAACACGTAATACAAAGTTAATTATTATTAATCTTAATATATAATGTCAATTAAAGAAAAATATATTTGTTAAAATGAGTTTATATCATTAATGATTTAATGGATCAAATAAAATATATTATATTTAATTAATCATATAACCATAAACTAATGAGTAATTTAAATATTAATCATAACTATTTATAAAGATTCATTAATTAAAATTTAAAATAATAAATAATGTTATTTATATACAAGGGTCCTCTGCTATTCCATGCAAGCAAAAACCTCCAACTCTCATTGCTTCTATATATATATATATATATATATATATATATATATATATATATATATATATATATATATATATATTATCCATACCCTTATTCCTTAATGAAATCTTGCAACTACGATATCACTTCAAAATGTCTATCCCCTCAATCAATGTAATAAAATAATTTAAACTAAAATAAATTCCAAGGGGCTCTTTGGCAAAAAGAATTGAGCAGAATTTAAACAAGATTTAGTCTAAATATAGCTACAACAAAAATGGCAATCTTAAATTCTACATAATCTTAATTCTCATTTCTCTCTCTTATACCTTAAATCCTAGATTTAGAAAATCCAGGATTGACCAAATTTAAATTTTTTTTTGGACCCTTGAGTCAATTAAAAACAAACTAACACACACATTACATACGCAAATTTCAAACCTAATACATATCCTGATTGATATTTAAAACTCTCAACCAACAAAACAAAATGGACTATACTAAATTTAACTTAACTCCATATATTTCTTATGAATTAACTAAATATAAATAATTATATTTATTATTAATATTTGATAGAAATTAATTTAAAAGTTATTACTTAAAATGAAATTTTATTATTGATGATTTAATTTGATTAAATAAAATTTAATATTAATATTTCATCAAGCAGAAATCTTGAGGTATATTCAAGGATTCATCTTCCAAAATTAAATTCAGGACCATCCAAACTCCAATTTCAGCAAACTTATAGTCAATCTGAACGTCTAAGCTAGAATAACCCAATAACATCAAAATGTAATATGATCTCAAATAGGCTCAAATTAAGGGCTTAAAGTATATTAGAAAGCTTTAGATCATTAATTGGATGACCAAATGGTATTCAAGTTTAGCATGCTTATATTTGAATTGAGCAGCTCGATGAGATGAATCCAAGGAGCATAATAAGATCACTGAATTTCCACATCATTAAGGAACTTAAATTCTTGACAAATGCTCCATGATTGAGGAAATCATTATTGGCCATATGTTGGAATACTCAGAATTTATCCTAGATCTTATTCATATTTATGGGGCATGCCACCCTCAAAATATATAAATAGACTCCCTTTTTTCATATATGGGTGTGTGTGTGTGTGTGTGTGTGTGTGTGGGGGGGGGGGGGGGGGGGGGGGGGGGGGGGTTATGGACCACCTTTAGAAGCTGGATATGGGCTAGAGATCAAGAGATCTATAAGGATTAAAGTATCACAAAGCTCCACCCTAACACTACTACCGGTGAACTCTTGCCACCCGACCACCACTATTTAACCTTTACTTAAACATCACCATCAGACCTTCTTCCAACCACCACTATTGAGTCTACCTTAGACCATTGTTGCTCGACTAAGATCCTTCTAACCCCCATCGATTATCGGCTTTGGTCCCTCTAACCATTATCGCTTGACTACGGTCCATCCAACAACTCTCACCTATAGACTATGGCTCCTCGAACCTCCATCGTCTACCTACTATGGTCCCTCAAACCTTTGTTGTCCACCAATTATAGCCCCTCTAACCACCATCGGATACCTACTATGGTCACTCTTATTACAAACCTAATCCAAGCACTATGATTTTAATATTAAAAAAAAAACATTATTATGTATATTACTGCTTTATCCTATTTCTGTGATATTTTATTTTTGGTTTATGTATACTAACATTTCAGGAAATCAATCCATCTTTCACTTGCAATTTTGATCAACTCAAGACTAGGTAGACTAGGGTTACAGTCAGTTTTCAATTTGTTCAATATTATTTCCTTTCTTAAGTCGAATCATGTAATTTGGTGGATATCTTTGCTAAGTAACCTTGCACACACATAGGGGGAGAGAGAAAAATAATTTTTGAGAGAGTTTTTTAAGTATATCATACTATACAATTTTGGCTTCATACTATATGACCTTATTTTGTATTGTATGATTTGTTGTATGAAGTCAAACCTAAGTTGTTAGAGGTTAAAAAAGATACTAATTATGTACTGATCATACCATATAATTTGATTCATATTGTACGCCTAATAAAAATCTTTCTTAATTAAATTCTTTCTCAATAAATTCAAATATTAGACAACTCCAACAAACTACCCAATCTAGGATCTATCTCATCCACACAACCTTCTACACACACTTTAGATGATATTCTAGGACAACTGTCTTTAGATCTAGGTTAGGCCGGTGTTCACTTTTATGTTATGTGCCAAATTTTTGAGATTTCATTGCATGTTGTGATTTTAATTATTTGATGTGTCTTCTTACTTCTACTGCACTCTATGGATTGATGAGTTTCGTAGTTGGATTGCTCTTATGTTAGGAACTACATGCTCACTGAGTTTTCTACAAGTGGTTGCACTCATATAGGGAAATAAAAGGAGCTAAATAAAAATTAATAATAAATATAATTGCTATAGGTGCTTCAGCTGCATAGCCGCAAAATAAAAAGTGTGACCAAGTGTGTTTACTTCTTTGTATATATATAATTGTTTGTGAATATGTTTTAATCTTTAAATGTTTTGGATAACCTGATAGGAGAGTTTAGAATTTTTATTTTCATATATATGTAATTCATTTGAGTATTGAGTTGTGAAAGTTGAGCTTTGAGTTGGGATACACAGATCTAAAGGTTGGATTCTAAAGACAAAAAGATACCCTTTTGGGGGATAATCCTTTCCTATTTGTAAGTCCAAATTTGTACCACCTTTCATGCCAAAACTGGAAAGAGTAACCTTCTCCCTCGAGGGAAGAGTTCTATTTTCCATTTGGATAGCCGACTACAAAGAATCCAAAGAGCCTGAAGGAAATAAGACTAAAGAATTAAAGATAAAAAGTATCCCACTCAAAGTCACTTGCATCTCTATTATGACTAGAATTGGGGTTATTGTCAATGGTGCCTAACCATTTTAATTTTTACCTTTTCGAGTTATAATAATTAAGGAAGTTTGTCTATGGATATTTATTAATTAATTTGATTACATTTAATGTGTTAAATTGAATGCGTATAAGATTGTCCGCTTTTCTTAGTTTTTGGCATTTGTATGCAGCATTTTACTTTAGCTTGGATATGTGAGGCTCGTGAGGGGGTAAATTTTTTTTACTCATAATTAAAGAATTAAAATTTTAGGAATTAAATAACATAGAAAGATAACAAATTTAAAAAATAAGCAGGGATCGCCCCCAGGGTGACCCCGGGGTCGCATACATATCAATGCATTCTTCTTTCTTTATTTTAAGACACTTCCCTACATGCGGGTAGAGTTCAGATAATTTGATGTATGAGGATGAGGTGCTGAATTTGGGGAAGCCTAATCATCTAAAAAACTATTTTAAAGCTTTTTTTAAATTTCAAATATACATGATTTGGGTATTTTGGCCAGCACGTATTGGATTAGAAATATATTTAAAAGAGTCTAAATTTTAATTATATTAATATTTAACATTTTCACCCAACATAAGTAAAAGGTCATTTAGGACAATCTATAGATGTCGACCTCAGCTCTCCAAAACTTTAATAAAAATATCCCTACTAATCTTTCATAAAAATGACTGAATTTATGTCTTTAAAATCGACTAGGTGGTTAGGTGGCTCCCCAATCCAGGTCAGGGTAAGTCCAAATTTTGCATTGCCATTAGATAGGTTCGGGTCACTAAGGTATGGTACCCAATTTAGACTTAAGATCCGAGGCAAATCTTAGATCATAAGATCCCAACCTTCGAGAATATATATAATCTCAAATTTCTAATAAAATATTCAACTCAAACTAAATCTTCTCTCAATCTAAAATTTAAAGCCCAATGCTTAGATTAGGTTGAGATACTTTTGAATTATTCCATAATATCAAAGTGTCCCCTATTTTTCTTCTCTCGACTATGAAAATAAGTGATTCGATTTGATCCATTCCCTGTTAAAATTTCAAATTCAACTTCTTTGATACCTCCCCTAGAAAATCCTTTAACAAAATTTTGCCACTATTTTAATCAAGAGTTTACGTTGGGAATTCAATTTCCATACAATGTAATTAACTATGAGAGCTTATACTTTCAAGAGATTTAGAACCCGCATCAACTTTCAAAATTGATTTTCAAAACTTAACTGATATTTTTAGGAGATCAAACTTGAAGAGATCATTATCGTCACAATCGTATGATTGCTAATGGATGATATTTTCTTTCTTCGGAGAGATTTATTATTGTGGACCTTTGAAAGAGCACCGCATAAATGGGCCAATTGGAAGGGACAGATTGGATCGTGCATACGACTAACCATTGAGGATAGCGGCTCTCGCCAGCGCACACGGATGGGTAGTAATATACATGACCTGATCACAATCACGGGTTTCCCCCACTCGATACATAATCTCAGATGGGGTTTAGTAGATGTGGAACCAAGTTTTCCATGGGCGCAAGCTCCCGTGGTTAATTACATCCCAAGCCGGAGCCCGAGAAAACTCTCGATTTAGGATCATACATTATCCTTCCCAAAAATGGGATTGATACGAGGGTGTAGACTAAGAAGTCCTATTCAAAAGGGAGGAAAGGTCCCAATGGGCTGAATCAATATGCGTGGTTCATAGAAGCATTCAGAGGCTCTAGGGTACTGAGGAGAAACTGGATAAAAGAAAATCAGGCAATCAATCACATGGGTGAGAGAAGGATGGAGGTGGCGTCATCCTGTGACACAGATAACTAGGATTTATAATCCCTGAAGGGAAGGGACCTACCTACTATTAAAAGCATACCATGAGACCAAATGTAGTGGCCTTGAATCCAAAATCTAGATTTAGCTTAGTGTTCTATAAAATACTAACACTCGTGTCCTAACTAATATAGTACAAAACATGGACTTACCCCAGCCTAGATTGGAGAGCCAGTAAACCATCTAATCGCTTTAAAATCATGCTATCAAGTTAGTTATGAAAGATGGGTGGGTGGTATAGTTCTTTGGGAATATGACCGACATCTAGAGGGTCTCCTAATTGGTCTTGGAATTATGCAGGGTGAATGCTCCTTGCTAATGTAATTAAAATTTAATTTAGTTGGTTACTAATGTAATGCATGCTAGTTGAAAGGTCTAAATCAAGTATGCATCAGATTTAAGAGAAACAGGCTTATAAAAATAAATTTTAGAAAAAACTGGGCCACCCTAGGTCCAGCAATTCATCCTCATAGGCCAGATTATTCAGACTCTACCTGTAGGCATGGAGGTGTCATATTAGAAGGAGAGAGAAAATGCAGTAATATGCATGCGACCCCGAACGATTCTGGCAGTTTCCTAGGTTCGTTAAGTTTCTAAGTTATTTAAAATCTTAAATATTAATTTTTTTATTATAAGTAGAAATGATTTTATAGTCCTTAATGAGCCTAACGAGGTCTAGGCGAAAGCAAAAATGACATACAAGAAAGAAACCTAGGAAAAACAGGCAATTTCTACTACACAATCAAAATAAACACATCAATATAAATAAATCAATCAAATAAATGTCCATAGGCCAACTGCCCTTTAATTACAACACAGGGTCTGCAGGAAATAAAGTGGCCGAGCACCACTACCAACAACCCAGATTTTTAAGCTTATGACAGACACAAATGACTTTGAGTGGGATATTGGTCTTCAAGTCTTCAATCTTCTTTGGATCACTTCCTTGGACTCCTTGGATCTTCCTCCTTGGACTCCTCGGATCTCTTATCCTTGGACTCCTTGGAAATCTCCTCCTTAGACTCCTTGGATCTATCGTGGCTTGAATATCCAAATGAAGAGATAATTCTCGCTTGACAGGGTATTGCCTTTTTTCTTTGGATACCTAAAGTTATCCAGCTCGATCTTCCAACTGGAAGAAGACTCTCCCCTTTGAGGATGCCTTCTTCTTTTGAAATTCGAGTTGGATAAAAATATCCCAGCTCAAATATCAATTTCACAACTCTTAAAAATTTATTACAAATAAATTACATTAATTGAAAATATAAAATTTAAGACTCCCTGTAAGATTATCCTAATAAAAATCATCCCCAGCAGTTATAATAACAAGCAGTTATATGAAAATAAAAGCAACCCATTGAAGCTGTGTCAAGTCATGCTCTTAATCATTAGGGCTAAGAAGCTCCGAAGCACCTGTAGCAATTATTATTAATTGAATTAGCCCTCATTTTATTAGGGGGCTGAGCAAGCACATGCACAAAAAAATGTCAAAAATCATGACATGCCCCCCTTTTATTAGCATGAGCTTGGCCACCTGTGAAAGTTCGTTAGGGATGTTAAGCCCTATAGAACTGGCCCAAGGCTAACAAAGAGAGGTGAATTGGATAATAAAAAAAAGATTATTTAAACAAAGAAATAAAATCACAAACCAAATCACCACAAGGAAAACCAAAGTGCGGAAATTAAATGCGGAAGCGATAATAAGAAAAGAACACACCAGATTTATAGTGGTTCGGTCAAACCTTGACCTACGTCCACTCTTTGGAGGCACCCTCCAAGTATTGCACTAAAATCGTGACTCTTCTTTAGCCCCCACATCTAGGCGGAGAAGCCCTTATAAAATCACTTCCACCTTCCCCGGTGCGGCGGAGTCGCCGGGTCCTTTGACACCAAAGAGATCTTCTTCTTTGGTGAACTTACCTCGAGACAAGCCTTGAATCCGATGGTACTAATGTGCGAGTTCGCCGGAGCAACCATGTGGATCCCCCACCACACTCCCTTGAGTTCCTCCCCTCACAGGATCTTCTCCCTCTCAAACTCCACCCTTTCCTCTCTCCCTTTCAAGCTCTCTCTTCAAGTTTCCCCCACAATAACGAAGCTACAATGGCTACCAAAGACACTTACAAAAAGTGTTATGCCAAAGCTTAAATAGAAGCTCTCAAAATGAGCTCATTAATGCAAGTTGCCGACATTATCGTCCAGGCCGATAGATATATCGACCTGGCCGATTAGTTCAAATTTAGCTCAACGGCCTGGGACGATTTGGGACGATCAGAAAAAAATTGGTTACATCGTTCTGGTCGATACTTTGATCGGCCTGGCCGATTAGTTTAAAACTGATTTCTATTGTCCTGATCATCGCCCTATTTTGGTGCTGGCCGATGTCAATCGTACAGGACATCGTCCCGGCCGATCCAATTATCGTCTCGGCCGATTAGATCGTATAAATCAGCCATTAATGATTTCCAAATATAACCAGATCAATTTAGGTATAATTGAGTTAGATCATCCTGGACGACAGTAATATCGTCCTGGCCGATTGCCTAAAATAAAGAATGCCTAAACTGCTTATGGCGGCTGATTTCTTTCTGAATTGAGCATATCGTCCTGGCCGATACAGGTGTTGAGTCCAGTAATTAGGTTGTTAAGCCTAAGTAAATGTCCCACGGCTACCAAGAGGGGGGTGAATTGGTAGTTTTAAAAATTTTAAATCCTCTTAATGATAAAGTTGAACCGAAATAAAATTTTCTTTTAAAGTTTATAGAAAAATGTTTTTCAACCACAGAGTTGTTAAAACTGAAATTTAAAGTGCGGAAACGTAAAAGCAATAAAGTAAATGACACCAGATTTATAGTGGTTCGGTCTATAACCAGACCTACATCCACTCCTCAGAGGCACCCTCTGAGTATTGCACTAATACCACAAAGTGACTCTCCTTTAGCACCCACAGCAAGGCGGAGAAGCCTGTAGAAAACACTCTTTTCACCACTACCCGGTGCGGCTGAGAACCGTCGTCCTTTTACACAATCCACAGTGCTGGCAGAGAACCGTCGTCCTTTTACACTCTCCTAGTGTGGGCAGAGAACCCTACGGCTGTTCACACTCTCCAAGTGTAGACAGAGAACCTTCGTCCTTTTACACTCTCCTAGTGTGGGCAGAGAACCCTTCGTCTGTTCACACTTTCCAAGTGTCGGCAGAGAACCGGATCTCCTTGACTGATCTTCTCACAAGAATCTAGAAGGAAGAAGGAAAAGAGTGAAGAAATCCAATTTCACAAGTAGAGACTCTTACCTTAGTAATCCAAGTGAAGCCTTCTCGCTCCAGTGGTAAGAATCCTCCTTTGAATGCCCTCTTCCACTCTCTCATTGGCTATTCTCTCAAGAGGCACGAAGATCAAATGATAAAAAGATTGGGTGGCAGTCTAATTTGGACTATTTATATAAAAGACAAGAGAAACCGCCCAAAAACTGCAAATTTTCAATTCTGTACGCAGTGGATCGTCCTGTACGATCCTGGATCATCCTGGACGATTTTACTTAAACGATCTGAAACGACCCAATTTGTATATGTGTACGAAATGACTTCGTACAGCTGATCGTCCATTACGAACTAGGTTCGTCCAGTACGAATGGTTATTACAAGGTCGGTTCTAGAAACTGCTAAAAACTGTTCTAAGTCGGTTTATCGTTTGGACGAAAATATGTTCGTCTGGACGAAAATTTTCCAGAGAGCCGATCGTCCTGTACGATATTTATTTTCGTCTGGACGAAAATTTTTCAGAGGACTGGTCGCCTCGTACGATGATAAAATTCGTCTGGACGAAAATTTTACAGAGAACCCATCGTCCGGGACGATAATAAATTCGTCCTGGACGAATAGGACTTAGAAAAATTTTTCCAAGCAAGTTCCTATTCGTTCCAAGTGCTCTATAGGAGATAACTGACAGATCATCCAGTACGATAAATATCGTCCTGTACGATCAGTATAGAATTTCAAGATCTTCTTATTTGTGTGTGTGTGAGATTTTATTCACTCAATTACAATCACTCCCTTTCAAAATTAATTCAAAGAAAAGACAAACTTCAAATAAACGAAATATCTCATGTTGAATTTGATTTGAAGTTTTCGTAGTCTGGAGTCTGATTTTCCTGAAATGTTAGTACACACAAGAGCAAGTGCAAATCTTCTGAAATTGTTAGGAGATAACTATACATTTGAACAATAATGTTTGGAATCATCAAAACTACATAAGTTGCACAAATATAAATCATTCAAATAGCAACTATTCAAACAATCTTCCCCTTTTTGATGATGGCAAAATAATTATTATTTGTAAGGTTTCAAGTTAAACAATTTTCCTATCTCCTAAACTCCCCCTGAATTGATGAGACATTAAAATAAGGAGGCATTAAAGAACAATATTTTTGTTTTTTCAAAAATTTTAACACAAACAAAAAACTTGCAAACAGAAATCAAAAATAGAAAACAAAAATAAAAAACACAAACACAATAATTTCTCCCCTTTTTGACAGCAACAAAAAGTGAAGAAGAAATAGACCAGAAATGTAAGTAATTATATGAAATTCATTTTTAAAAATTTAATCTAAATGGTGATTGACATAGGGTATGCAATTTTAAACTAAAGATATTAGGTCAATCATAGAAATTCATAAAATTTAAGAAATGATATAACATTGTAAGTAAGAAGAATTTATCAAAGACATGATTCAATTTAGACATTTTGACTATTGAAAATCATTACAAGAGAGATGTAAAAAAAATTCTATATTTCAAAGTTCAATAGAATATAAATGAACATAAGATAATTTGAATTAAGAGATTGAACGAATTTGGAAAGAAGAGAATTACCTCATGTGGCGCTTTGCGCATCTTTTCAAAGTTTTGGAGCACATTTTTGTGCATTTTTCTTTGGTTGGGCTTATTTTGTGCCTCTTTTTCACTTTGCAAATTTTTGCGAATTCCTTTTGATTTTTGTACATTTGTACAATGTTCAAGAGTAATTTGACCAATTCTTTCCAAAATCTATAATCTAAAATTTCAAATATTTCTAGGTGCATAAATATCATTTGAGCATAGAAATACAAAATAAGAAAACATCAAAATTGCAATAATAATATTAACTTTTATGTAGTCTAAATGAATAGACATGAATTTAAAAGTTCTAATTACAACAAGTTATAAACAAATTATAAATTTAGAAAGTCTAGATTTTCTAATATAGATAATCTCAAATTACAATCGAATTTAAGCACTATGTAGATTAAATAATACTAATGAAATTCACCAACATTAACCACATTTCAAAACAAATCTAATAGAAATAAACTTTCATTGATATTAAAGAAACAGATTACAGGAAAAAAAAATACATTGAACTTAAAAATATAAAAACAAACACATTACAATAAAACAGATAAGATAAAAACAAAACAAACAAAACAAAAAAAAACAAAAAAAATACAACAGACACAGACATAAAAAACAATTTCTACTGTTCTGGAGGAGGAGGAGGAATGCCGCCAAAGAGGTTGAAGTAGGAGGCCATCAACATTACATTGGTATTTATTTCATGAACTTCATCTTTAATATTACCAATGTCATGTTGCTGCTGCGTAAGTTGAGCATCAAATTGATCAAACATTTGATCAATGTGAGTCTCTAGTCTATCAAATCTCTCAATCAGATTTTGGTAATCTGATTGAGAAGCAGAAGCTTGCACTCCTTCTTCTTCTGAAGCACTAGCATGTGCTTTTTCTTTTTCCTCCTTGAAGAGCAATCTGAATGATGCATCGTTATAGTAAACTGGCTCTTCATATTCTTCATCAGGATGCACTATATTGTACTTCTTCTCCAAAATATAAGTAATTAAGTGCCCTAATGAAATGTTCTTCTTCCTCTTCTGATCAGCATGTCCTATTTCTGAAAGCCCATAGATATGATCTATGATGAGTTGGGCTTCATCAATAGGATGTCTTTGCATGATTAAAAAAGTTAGACAAGAAAGGAGAGGAGTAATGTTAATCTTATCACCAGCTTTAGGAATAATTGAGGATCTAAGGATATGCTGGATGATTCGGGCATCTTGGGTCATACCGGAGACTCTAGCAACATGATTGTCAATCGCATTTTCTCTAATTACCCTATTGATTTGAAACCATTTGAAGGAGGTTTCTGACATTAGGGTGTGGGCTCTATATCCCTCAGTTCTTAAGTTTAAAAATGCACCAAGGTCGTGCTTGGTGATCTCAACTTTTTTCTTAAAAATAAAAGAACTAATGGTGGAGTGGTCAGAATTGAAACTCATGTTTGCTAGAAAGTAATGGTAGGTTTGCTTATTGTAGAAGTGGGCGAGAGAAAGAATGAACTGAAATTGGGTTGAGGCGAAGAGGTGCAATACCCGAAATTTCAACTCTGTTTGGATAAGAATGCGAGACGGAGTGATTTTTGCGGATGCAAAACGAGGAAAAGATTCCTCATTTGCCTTGGAAAGAAAGTTGTCTAGGGCATTCCTGTTTGGTTTCTTCACCAAAACTTTTTGCCTTTTGCTAGAGGAGGCCATTATTGATTTGATGTAGAAAGGGATTGAAAAAAGAAGTTTGAAAGTGTGATTGTCAAGTTTGAAAGCCTTCATATTTAAAGAAAAACGATACGTTCGTCCTGGACGAAAATATTCGTCCTGGACGAAAAATTATCGTTCGTCTGGACGAAGTAATTTCGTACAGACGATCCAATTCGTCCAAAATGTAACGGCTTTTCGTAATCAACACAACTTACGATGCGTCCCTTCGTACAGGCTTTTTGACTTGACCGATCGTACAGACGAAAAAATTTCGTACAGACGATCGAAAAGTGAATCGTTTTAATGACTCTTGAAAACCGTCCCCTATAATGAACCGACACATGTTCGTCTGGACGAACGAAAATTTCGTACAGACGAAGTTCGTATTAAAAACTGTCTTATCCACTCAACCGCTGCATTCAATCGTCCCGACGTTTGAGAGAAAAAAAATTCGTCCTGGACGATCACATATCGTACAGACGATCCAATTAAAAACTGCTCTCAAAACGGTTTAAATTCGCGCAAACTGTTCCTTACACATCGTCCCGTACGAAACAATTTCGTCCTAGACGATTTTCTCCAAAAAAAAATTTTAATTTTGAATTTTTTAAATTAAAAAAATCAACAAAAATAATCAAAACACAGAAAACATAAAACAAAATCATAAATCCAAAAAACAATTCATTCAAAAACACACAAAATTCACAAAATCACAAAAACAAAACACAACAAGTATCAATGTTGCAAAGACATTTTGGTTAAGCATTCAAATCAATAACACCAAGCCTTGTTCTTAAAGTACTGAAGGTATCAAAGGCTAAAGGTTTTGTAAAAATGTCTGCAAGTTGATTTTCAGTTGAAACATGTATGAGTTCAATTTCTCCTTTGGATACATGATCCCTTATGAAATGATGCCTTATATCAATGTGTTTGGTTCTAGAATGTTGAATAGGATTTTTGGAAATGCAAATAGCACTAGTATTGTCACAATAAATTGGAATAGTGCCTATAGTTAATCCTAAGTCAATCAACTGTTGTTTTAACCAAAGTACTTGTGCCACACAACTTCCTAATGCAATGTATTCTGCTTCTGCAGTAGATAGTGCCACTGAATTTTGTTTTCTACTAGACCATGAAACTAATGAATTTCCAATGAATTGACATGTTCCAGAAGTGCTTTTCCTATCCACTCTACAGCCTGCAAAGTCAGAATCTGAGTAACCAATAATTTCAAATGAAGAGCTAAACTTAGGATACCAAATTCCTAAGTTTTGAGTTCCTAGTAGATATCTTAAAATCCTTTTTACTGCTGTCAAATGTGATTCTTTTGGATCTGATTGAAATCTAGCACATAAGCAAACACTAAACATAATATCTGGTCGGCTAGCAGTCAAGTAAAGTAAAGATCCAATTATCCCTCTAAATTTCTTTTGATCAACAGATTTTCCCTTAAGGTCTTTATCCAACTGAACTGAAGAACTCATTGGTGTACTAACAGGTTTAGCATTGTCCATTTCATATTTTTTGAGGATGTCCTTAATATATTTGGTTTGACTAAGAAAAGTACCTTCCTCAAGTTGCTTAATGCTAAATCCTAGAAAGTAATTTAAATCTCCCATTAGACTCATTTCAAATTCACTACTCATTGTTTTAGAAAAATCATCACAAAGATGTTTATTTGAAGATCCAAAGATGATGTCATCCACATAAATTTGAACAATAAGTATATCCTTTCCAATTTTCCTTAAAAAGAGAGTTGTATCCACACTTCCTTTTTCAAAAGATCTTTCAAGTAGGAAGGTGCTTAACCTCTCATACCAAGCCCTAGGTGCCTGTTTCAATCCATATAATGCCTTTTTTAATTTGAAAACATGATTTGGAAATTTAGAATTTTCAAAACCTGGAGGTTGTTCTACAAAAACATCTTCCTCAATTACCCCATTTAAAAAGGCACTTTTGACATCCATTTGAAATAATTTAAAACCTTTAAAACAGGCAAAGGCTAGTAAAATCCTAATTGCTTCAAGTCTAGCTACAGGGGCAAAAGTTTCCTCAAAATCAATTCCTTCAATTTGATTATACCCCTTAGCTACTAATCTAGCCTTATTTCTAATGACTACTCCTGAGTCATTCATTTTATTTTTGAACACCCACTTGGTTCCAACAACACTTTGATCTTTTGGCCTTGTAGTTAGTTCCCAAACTTTATTTCTTACAAATTGATTTAACTCTTCTTGCATGGCCAATATCCAAAATTCATCTGAAAGTGCTTGATCAATGTTAGTGGGTTCAATAGTTGAAATAAAGGCTGAATGATTGACTTCCTTGTTTAATCCACGCCTAGTTCTAACACCCTCACTTGGTTCACCTATAATCAATTCCTTTGGATGGTTTTTAGAAAATCTCAAATCTCTAGGCAAAGGGTCTTCTCTTTCTAAATTTTCTTCCACATTTTCTTCCAAATTTAATCTATCAATCTTTTGGGAGTTTTCTTCAATTTTCTTCTTCAACAACTTTTGGCTCTTCCATGTTTCCATTTTCATCAAAAACAACATGTGTGGTTTCTTCAATGACTAAAGTTCTTTTGTTGAATACTCTATAAGATTTTCCAACACTTGAATATCCAACAAAAATTCCTTCATCTGATTTTGGATCAAATTTTCCTAAGGCAGATTTTCCATTATTATGTATGAACACCTTGCAACCAAATACATGCAAATGAGACAAATTTGGTGTTCTACCTTTTAGCAACTCATAGGGTGTTTTATTCAAATTTGATCTCACATTCACCCTATTCAGAACATAGCATGCAGTGCTAACCGCCTCAGCCCAAAAATATCTAGGAAGCGAGTATTCTGCTAACATTGCTCGGGCGGCTTCTATTAATGTTCTGTTCTTTCTTTCAACTACTCCATTTTGTTGAGGAGTTCTAGGTGCAGAAAAATTGTGATCAATCCCCTTTTCTTTACAGAAATCTTCAAATCTTTCATTTTCAAATTCTCCTCCATGATCACTTTGTATAGAAATTATTTCACATCCTAGTTTTCTTTGTATCCAAGTTGAAAAATTTCTGAATTCCTCAAATGATTCACTCTTATGAAAAAGAAATTTAACCCAGGTGAATCTTGAAAAATCATCTACTATAACAAATCCATATACCTTTCCTCCTAGACTTACCGTGCTTACAGGTCCAAAAAGATCCATGTGAAGAATTTCTAATGGTTTACTGGTCCTAAGATCTTTATTGGACTTAAAAGAGGACTTCACTTGTTTTCCTAGTTGACATGCATCACATAGATGGTCCTTAGTAAAGTCTAGTTTAGGTATTCCTCTCACCAAATTCTTTTGGGTAATTTTTCTAAGATTTTTCATACTAGAATGACAAAGTCTCCTATGCCAAAGCCATGATTCATCAGAAACAGTTTTCAAACAAAAAGCAGTAGGAGATTGAATACAATTTAAATCTAGCATGTAGACATTGTTCACCCTTTTTCCATTTAAAACAATTTTCCCATTTAGGCTAATTATGCAGCTAGTAGGTAAAAATTTTACATTATAGCCCTTATCACATAGCTGACTTATGCTAAGCAAATTATGTTTTAAGCCTTCAACTAATAAAACATTGTCTATGAAAAAGTTTTTCAAATTTCCAATCATACCTGATCCAACCACTTTCTTTGTGGTATTATCTCCAAGTGTAACCTTGCCTCCACTCCTGGCTTCCAGCGTTATGAATTGAGCAGTATCTCCAGTCATGTGCTTAGAACATCCGCTGTCCAGGTACCATATACTCTCACGAGGTCTTGTGTGAGAGTATTCCTGCAAAATTCTCAAATGTTAGACCTGGGAACCCAAACTAGTTTGGGTTCACCTTTATGAAATTTATAATCAGATGCATGTGTGATATGTCTAGGTTTATGCATCTTAGTTCTCCACACCAAATTAGGTTTCATCTTTAAAGTGCAGGTGTGAGATATATGTCCCAAAAATCCATAATTGTTACATTTAACATTAGGAAAAATATTCCTATGTTTTCTTTCATATGATTGTCTTCTAAGGGATTTCATGAATTTAGGATAATATTTAGGATTTGTAAAATCTTCAAGTTTAGGGGGGTTCCTATTATCCTCGAGAGCTCTTATAGTAAGTTTGTAAAATGAATTCATATCCTCCAAGATTCGATTTGTATAATTGATTATATATGTCTTGCTCTCAGATTCATCCTTAAGTTTCTTAAATTCTTTTTCAAGTTCAGCATAGGATGATTTTAAATTCTCAAAATTTTTATTCAAGTCATCATATTCATCAAGTAGTTTCATGTGGTTGCTATCAATTAAAGCATGATCTTTCCTAAGGATTTCGTGTTCCTTATTAAGCTCTTCCAATTCTAAAACTAAACTAGCATGCATCTTTTTTGTTTTCCTATATGCATCATGCATGTGTTCAGAAACTTCAAACAATTCATTATAAGTTAAATCACATACCTCTTCTTGATCTGATTGTTCAAATTTATCTGCCATCAAGCAAAGGTTGGTGACTTCTTCTTCTTTTTCAGTCTCAGATGAGTCTGAAGCTGAGTCCGCCCAAAAAGCCTTTTGAAACTTCTTCTTTCCCTTCTTTACCATTGGTTTCTCCTCTACCTTCTCCTTGCTAGGAGTGGCTTTGAGTTTTGGACAATCAGTCTTTATATGACCTGGTTTCCTGCATTCATAACAAATCACTTCATTAGAAACCTTGCCATTTCTATTATACTTACCTCTATTCCATTGCTGGCGTCTCTTCTGCTTCCTCTTTAAAAAACTTCTGAATTGTCTAGTCATCAGTGCAATATCGTCTTCATCCTCAGGTTGTGAGTGTTCACTTTCTGACTCTTCCACATTTAGTGCAATATTCTTGTCCTTTCTTGGTTCACCTGCATCAATCTTTCTTTGACTTACTCCTTGCTCGTAAGCAATGAGTGAACCAAGAAGATTGTCAATTGAATAAATGTTCAGATCTTTAGACTCTGTAATTGCAGTAATTTTAGCATCATATGCAGTAGGTAACATACGAAGAATCTTATTAACCATTTCAGCATTTGTTAATTCCCTACCAAGTGCATGCAAAGAGGTGACAATTTGAGTGAATCTTGTGTACATGTCAGATATAGATTCATTAGGTTTCATGCGAAATAATTCATAGTCATGTAACAAGATATTGAGTCTTGATTGTTTAACCTCATTTGTCCCTTCATAAGTAATACAAAGTCTATCCCATATGTCTTTTCCGCTTTTATAAGTGGAAACTCGCATGTAGTCTTCAGATTTTAAAGCACAAAAGAAACTATTTAAACATTTCGCATTTAATTGTGCTAAGTCACGTTCTTCTATAGTACAATCTGCATAAGGTGTTTCTACCCTAATTCCATCAACTAATCTAGTTGGTTTTGTGTAACCTTCCTGGACTAGCATCCACATGCGATAATCAAGTGACTGTAAGAAAGCAGACATGCGTGTTTTCCAAAAATCAAAAAGAATATTGTCAAACAGTGGAGGTCTAGTGATAGAGTAACCCTCAGGTGTGTTTCGGTTTCCAAATGTAGCCATCTACGTTAATAAAAAAGTAGTTCAAACTTATGATTTTGAAACAAAGCTCTGATACCACTTGTTGAGTCCAGTAATTAGGTTGTTAAGCCTAAGTAAATGTCCCACGGCTACCAAGAGGGGGGTGAATTGATAGTTTTAAAAATTTTAAGTCCTCTTAATGATAAAGTTGAACCGAAATAAAATTTTCTTTTAAAGTTTGTAGAAAAATGTTTTTCAACCACAGAGTTGTTAAAACTGAAATTTAAAGTGCGGAAACGTAAAAACAATAAAGTAAATGACACCAGATTTATAGTGGTTTGGTCTATAACCAGACCTACATCCACTCCTCAGAGGCACCCTCTGAGTATTGCACTAATACCACAAAGTGACTCTCCTTTAGCACCCACAACAAGGCGGAGAAGCCTGTACAAAACACTCTTTTCACCACTACCCGGTGCGGCTGAGAACCGTCGTCCTTTTACACAATCCACAGTGCTGGCAGAGAACCGTCGTCCTTTTACACTCTTCTAGTGTGGGCAGAGAACCCTACGGCTGTTCACACTCTCCAAGTGTAGACAGAGAACTTTCGTCCTTTTACACTCTCCTAGTGTGGGCAGAGAACCCTTCGTCTGTTCACACTTTCCAAATGTCGGCAGAGAACCGGATCTCCTTGACTGATCTTCTCACAAGAATCTAGAAGGAAGAAGGAAAAGAGTGAAGAAATCCAATTTCACAAGTAGAGACTCTTACCTTAGTAATCCAAGTGAAGCCTTCTCGCTCCAGTGGTAGGAATCCTCCTTTGAATGCTCTCTTCCACTCTCTCCTTGGCTATTCTCTCAAGAGGCACGAAGATCAAATGACAAAAAGATTGGGTGGCAGTCTAATTTGGACTATTTATATAAAAGACAAGAGAAACCGCCATAAAACTACAAATTTTCAATTCTGTACGCAGTGGATCGTCCTGTACGATCCTGGATCGTCCTGGACGATTTTACTTAAACGATCTGAAACGACCCAATTTGTATATGTGTACGAAATGACTTCGTACAGCTGATCGTCCTGTACGAACTAGGTTCGTCCAGTACGAACGGTTATTACAAGGTCGGTTCTAGAAACTGCTGAAAACTGTTCTAAGTCGGTTTATCGTTTGGACGAAAATATGTTCGTCTGGACGAAAATTTTCCAGAGAGCCGATCGTCCTGTACGATATTTATTTTCGTCTGGACGAAAATTTTCCAGAGGACTGGTCGCCTCGTACGATGATAAAATTCGTCTGGACGAAAATTTTACAGAGAACCCATCATCCGGGATGATAATAAATTCGTCCTGGATGAATAGGACTTAAAAAAATTTTTCCAAGCAAGTTCCTATTCGTTCCAAGTGCTCTATAGGAGATAACTGACAGATCGTCCAGTACGATAAATATCGTCCTGTACGATCAGTATAGAATTTCAAGATCTCCTTATTTGTGTGTGTGTGAGATTTTATTCACTCAATTACAATCACTCCCTTTCAAAATTAATTCAAAGAAAAGACAAACTTCAAATAAACGAAATATCTCATGTTGAATTTGATTTGAAGTTTTCGTAGTCTGGAGTCTGATTTTCCTGAAATGTTAGTACACACAAGAGCAAGTGCAAATCTTCTGAAATTGTTAGGAGATAACTATACATTTGAACAATAATGTTTGGAATCATCAAAACTACATAAGTTGCACAAATATAAATCATTCAAATAGCAACTATTCAAACAACAGGTATCGTCCAGGCCGATCTGTTTAAGTGCTTATGACGACTGCCTTAATGAGGATGCCCTAATTAGGGTTTCTGATTTTAGACCGATCGTCCAGGACGATATTACTATCGTCATGGCCGATGTTACCAAAAACAGAAATCATAAAGGGAAAAGAGAATTTCTTCCAAGTTACAAAACATCAGGTGCCACACCAAATACAATAGACTCAAGAAAGGAAAAAGGTACAAACTGACTCAATCCTAGTCTACCCAATCTTAAGCTGGTTCCAAGTTGCAGTCTAATCATGTGGACCTGAAACGTTAGTTCATAAGGAAATTGTAGAGAAATAAGAATTGTTTGCTATTATCAAAAATATGAACCCTAGATCCGCAACAATCTCCCCCTTTTTGATGATGGCAAACAATTTGAATTTAAAAAAAGGATTATTTTCTCCTAATCTCCCCCTCACTTGAATAACACTTTAAAAATAGGGAAGATAAAAAATATTTTTGTTATTTTAAAATTTTTGAAAAGAAAACAAAGGATAAAAAAAATTCAACAATACGTTCTCCCCCTTTGACATTATCAAAAAGAGAGAATGCACAGAAAACAAAACGAAAGAAAAATATTCTTAAAATGAGAAAGTTACCTCTTAATTTTAATCAAAAACTTTAGTAGATTTAAATTGACAACGCATATCCCAATAAATGTTAGAAATTCAAAATCCGATAATCCAAACTCAAGTTCTTAAAAAAAAGGCTCAAAAACTTTTTAATTCAATATCTAAATCATAAAATAAATTAGAGAAAGAAACAATCATTTTTCAAAAACTCCTTCCAAAAAATATATCTAATAGAAGATCAATGCACGAATTGTTGAATCAAGAATCAAAATTTTCAAAGTCAAGTATCGAAAATATCAAGGGTTTTCTTAAGCTTTTTAAGAAGTATAAGAAATGGTAAGCATTAACTTTTTGGGGGCTCATTTTATGCCTCTTGACAATTGGTTGGCGCACTGCGCATATTTTGACACACTTTGTGTATTCTATATTTTTCAATTTTGCGCTTTGCACATCTTTTATTTTTGGCATCATTGGCCATTTTTTTTTTTTTTGAAAAAGCTTCCTTTCTTAAATCTTAAAAATAAAGGAAAACCTATCTTAGTGACGAATTTCTTGATTAAGAAAATTATGAGTTAGATTCAACAACTTGCAAAAGATTCCTATGCGATAAATAAAACGTAGGGAGAGAAAAAAAATTTTTGTTTCAAAAACTAATTTAAAAAGATGAAATAGATTTTAAATCAAAAGTAGGATAACCTTTTTTAAGAAATAGAGATTGAGAAAAGAAAATAACGAGTTTCCTTCCTTTGACTATTTAGAGAAGTCAAACAAAATTTATCAAAGATTTAAAAAAAAAATAGGAAGTAGATTTTTCATTTTTAGAACAGTGAGTGTGTATGTTGGATCAAAGAAAAATACGAATAATAAAAACGGAATAAGTAAAAAGAAAAAGAAAACAAAAGAAAAACAAAAACCAACAAAAAAATAAAATAAAATAGAAATAGCCCTTTTTAACCATTATCTCTTTCCTTGTCCGATTCTTCAGACACCATGTCTACCCATGAGATTTTGTGTTTTTTATTATTTTCCCAATTAAACTTTAGCTTTGCCTTGCTCTTTTCTTTTGCAGAGAGAATTCTTACATTAGGGCACGTATTCTTCATATGTTCAGGTTTCCTACATCGAAAGCAAACAATATCAGAGGAAATATGGACATCCTTACCACTTTTACCTTTCTTCCACTTTTGCTTATGCATTGGTGAGCTTTGTGATTTGCTTGACAATTCATTGCTATCGTTACCAACTAAGCTTCCTCTTTCCGTATCTTCGACTTTTAGAACGATTGTTTCACCTGCATCCAAGGTCTTTTACCCAACCCTTGCTTGTAGGCAATGAGTGAGCCAATCAAATTATCAATAAAATAATCATTCAAATCTTTTGATTCACAAATAGCAACAACTTTAGCATCAAATTTTTCAAGTAAACAACGAAGAATTTTGTTAACTTTTTCAAAATTTGAAAAATCTTTTCCTAAGGCATGCAATGATGTAGTAATTTGAATAAACCTTGTATACATGTCTAAAATTGTTTCAAAATGTTTCATAGAAAATATTTCAAAATCATGCATTAAAATATTCAACTTTGATTGCTTGATTTCATTAGAGCCTTCGTATATGGTGTGCAATTTATCCCAAACTTCCTTACCAGTAGTGCACGTGGAAATTAACAAAAAATCATCAGAATTTAAAGCACAGAAAAAACAATTTAAAGATTTTGCATTAAATTGAGCATCCATTCGTTTATCCCTATTCCATTGATTAAAAGGAATATTAGTTTTAATTCCATTAACAATACGTGATGGTGATGAATAACCAGTTAAAATCATATGCCACATGCAAAAATCAATTGATTGCAAAAAAGTAGACATGCGAATTTTCTAAAAATCAAATGTAATATTTTCAAACAATGGTGGTCTAGTGATTGAATATCCTTTCGCAAAAATATGATTAAAAATATTAGCCATGGATCGAAATTCAAAAGCTTTTAAAAAACTTATTTTATGAAAACTGCTCTGATACCACTTGAAAGTTCATTAGGGATGTTAAGCCCTATAGAACTGGCCCAAGGCTAACAAAGAGATGTGAATTGGATAAAGAAAAAAAGATTTTTTAAACAAAGAAATAAAATCACAAACCAAATCACCACAAGGAAAACCAAAGTGCGGAAGCGATAATAAGAAAAGAACACATCAGATTTATAGTGGTTCGGTCAAACCTTGACCTACGTCCACTCCTTGGAGGCACCCTCCAAGTATTGCACTAAAATGGTGACTCTCCTTTAGCCCCCACAACTAGGCGGAGAAGCCCTTACAAAATCACTTCCACCTTCCCCGATGCGGAGTCGCCGGGTCCTTTGACACAAAAGAGATCTTCTTCTTTGGTGAACTTACCTCGAGACAAGCCTTGAATCCGATGTTACTAAGGTGCGAGTTCGTCGGAGCAACCGTGTGGATCCCCCACCACACTCCCTTGAGTTCCTCCCCCTCACAGGATCTTCTCCCTCTCAAACTCCACCCTTTCCTCTCTCCATTTCAAGTTCTCTCTTTAAGTTTCCCCCATATGAACGAAGCTACAATGGCTGCCAAAGAGACTTACAAAAAGTGTTATGCCAAAGCTTAAATAGAAGCTCTCAAAATGAGCTCATTAATACAAGTTGCCGACATTATCGTCCAGGCCGATAGGTATATCGTCCTGGCCGATTAGTTCAAATTCAGCTCAACGGCCTGGGACGATTTGGGACGATCAGAAGAAATTTGGTTACATCGTTCTGGCCGATACTTTGATCAGCCTGGCTGATTAGTTTAAAATCGATTTCTATCGTCCTGATCATCGCCCTGTTTTGGTGCTGGCCGATGTCAATCATACAAGACATCGTCCCGGCCGATCCAATTATCGTTCTGGCCGATTGGATCGTATCAATAAGCCATTAATGATTTCCAAATATAACCAGATCAATTTAGGTATAATTGAGTTAGATCATCCTGGATGACAATAATATCGTCATGGCCGATTGCCTAAAATAAAGAATACCTAAACTGCTTATGGCGGCTGATTTCTTTCTGAATTGAGCATATCGTCCTGGCCGATATAGGTATCATCCAGACCGATCTGTTTAAGTGCTTATGACGGCTGCCTTAATGAGGATGCCCTAATTAGGGTTTCTGATTTTAGACCGATCGTCCAGGACGATATTACTATCGTCCTGACAGATGTTATCAAAAACAGAAATCATAAAGGGAAAAGAGAATTTCTTCCAATTTATAAAATATAAGGTGCCACACCAAATACAATAGACTCAAGAAAGAAAAAAGGTACAAACTGACTCAATCCTAGTCTACCCAATCTTAAGCTGGTTCCAAGTTGCAGTCTGATCATGTGGACCTGAAACGTTAGTTCATAAGGCAATTGTAGAGAAATAAGAATTGTTTGCTATTATCAAAAACATGAACCCTAGATCCGCAATAACCTGCAAGAAGAACAAGATATATATATGTCGTTCCTAACCTAGGGGTAAATCTAACGCCCATCATATTCTGATTGCATGAAAAGTAAGCAAACACACCAATCAATTTCAAACATCATGTAGTGAAAACCATGAAAAACTCTGACACACAGCAGAAAGAAATAAACACCAGCCTAGCCTAAGTTTAGAAGAGGTGCCATAGCTAATAGGCCCCTTACCACGTGCTAGGCGGATGATATTTCGAATCCTCTGAGTGAGGGCTCAAACACTAGCGTCCCTGGGGACCCTAGCCCAGGGTAAGATAGTGGTGACAGGAGGGGTCACCACAATACAGGCAATATCCTCATCGTCCCCATTGTGTGTTAGCGGGGAGAAGCGTCCTCCCTGGACCGACTCTATCTCAGGAGCTACTACAACCTCTAGAGTAGGCACAACTACAACTGGTCGTGGTCTCTGTTGCTTGGGAGCCACCATCCTCTGAACTAGCCCCTGGTGAGCTATCGCATCAGCCATTTGCTACCTCTCTGTCTCTAACGTAGCTAAACACAGTCTCCTATTCCTATTCCTCCTGGTCCTTCTCCTAAGGCCAGAGGTGGAGGTAGACGGAACATCTGAACCCACTACCTGGGTGGCAGGGAGAGTAGGAACAACAGGAGTAGGGGTCTGCCCGGCAGTCTTAGGGTGAGAGTGCCGAGCAAAAATAGAAACCCGACCAAAAGAGGGTGAAGGCACCTCGGTATGGGCACCCCTCTTCCTAGTGGAAGTGGGAGGACAAACCCGAACTCGAGGTACTTCTGCCAGAACAACGGGAGTAATAACAGTAACAGGCTACCGACGCTGAGGGACTGGAGCAACCTGTGTAACAGGAGCGGCAAGCATGGGTCGCCTAACCACTGGACGGACGGGGGGAACAATGGAAACAAGTTGCCGCCGTTGAGGGGCCGGAGCAACCTGTGCAATATTACTCAAAAGGGAAGAAATGTTCCAAGGGGCTGAATCAATATGTATTGTTCATACCAGCATTCGAAGGCTTTAGGATGCTATGATGGAAGTAGCAACATCCTATGATGCAGATAAGTAGGATTTATAATCCCTGAAGGGAAGGGACATACCTACTATTTAAGGCATACTACGAGACCGAATGTAGTAGCCTTGAATCCTAAATCTAGATTGGGCTTAGTGTTCTACACAACACTAACACCCGTGTCCTAACTAATGTAGTGCAAAACCTGGACTTACCCCGGCCTGGATTGGGGAGCCAGCTAACCATCTAGTGGCTTTAAAACCATACTATCAAGTCCGTTATAAAAGATGGGTGGGTGGTACAGTTCTTTAGAAATAAAACCGACATCTAGAGGGTCTCCTAATTGGTCCTGGACTTATGCGGGGTGAATGGTCCTAGCTAATGTAATTAAAATTTAATTTAGTTGATTACTAATGCAATGCATGCTAGTTGAAAAGTCTAAATCAAGTATTTATCAGATTTTAAAAAAATAGGCTTATAAAAATTATTTTTAGAAAAGATTGGGCCTCCCTAGGTCCGACACTTCATCTTCATAGGTCAGATTATCCAGAATCTTCCCGCAGGCAGGGAGGTGTCTTATTAGAAGAAGAGAGAAAATACAGTAATATGCATGCGACCCTGGACGATTTCGGTAGTTCCCTAGGTTCGTTAAGTTTTTAATTTATTTAAAATTTTAAATATTAAATTTTTGATTATGAGTAGAAAGGGTTTTATAGTCCTTAATGAGACTAACAAGGTCCAAGCGAAAGCAAAAACGACATGCAATAAAGAAATATAGGAAAAACAGGCAATTTCAACTATACAATCAAAATAAACACATCAATATAAATAAATCAATCAAATAAATGTCCATAGGCTAACTGCCCTTTAATTACAACCCAAGGTCTGTAGGAAATAAAGTGGTCGAGCACAACTACCAACAACCCGGATTTCTAAGCCTATGACAGACGCAAATGAATTTGATTGGGATATTAGTCTTCAAGTCTTCAGTCTTCTTTAGATCACTTCCTTGGACTCCTTGGATCTTCCTCCTTGGACTCCTCAGATCTCTTCTCCTTGGACTGCTTGTAAATCTCCTCATTAGACTCCTTGGATCCGTCGTGGCTTGAATATCCAAACTAAGAGACAATTCCACCTTGGCAGGGGTATTGCCTTTTCTCTTTGGATACCTAAAGCCATCTAGCTCGATCTTCCAAATGGAAGAAGACTCTCCCCTATGAGGATGCCATATTCTTTTGGAATTTGAGTTGGATAAGAATTTCCCAGCTCAAATATCAATTTCATAACTCTTAACAAATTTATTACAAACAAATTACATTAATTGAAAATAAAAAATTCTAGACTCCCTTCAAGGTTATCCTAATAAAAATCATCCTAAAAGTTATAATCATAAGAAGTTATATGAAAATAAAACCAATCCATTGAAGTTGTGCCAAGCTATGCTCTTAATCATGAGGGCTAAGTAGCTCCGAAACACCTGTAGCAGTTATTATTAAATGAATTAGCCCTCATTTTATTAAGGGGGCTGAGCAAGTACCTACATAAAACAATGTCAGAAATCATGACAATGCCCCCCCTTTTATTAGCATGAGCTTGGCCACCTGCAAGAAGAACAGGATATATATATATATATATATATATATATATATATATATATATATATATATATATATATATATATATATATATATATAACCTAAGGGTAAATCTAACGCCCATTATATCCAGATTGCAGGAAAAATAAGCAAACACACCAATCAATTTCAAACAGCATATAGTGAAAACCACAAAAAGCTCTGGCACACAACATAAAGAAATAAACACCGGCCTAACCTAAGTCTAGAAGTGGTGCCCTAGTAAACAATTCTACGTGTGTGTAAGGCTTGTGTGGTTTGGGTAGATCCTAAGTTGGGTAGTTAGTTAAAGTTGCCTACAGTACAAGTTTATTATAGGCCAGAAAAGGAAATTTTAATTAAAGATCGAATATTAATGAATTAGGATCCATTTTAGTTAATTTAATTTGTTGTTTAGTTTTAAAATCTTAGGGTGCTGATATTTGAAGTTCGAATGATATTAGTCAATTTTGAAAAGTCCTGGGTTCTCCTAGGTACTAAGCTGAGGGGTTCCAAAAGGTCACTATGGGAAATAGGCTTAGTCTGAGTTTTCTAATATTTTAGATAAATATTGTATCTTAAGATGAGTAGTTAGACAGGTAGTTTGCTGGATTTGGAGTTTCCTACAAAAAGTTAGGAAATTTCTAAGTTTCGGGCCCAAGACTATAGGCTGAGGTTGATAAAAAAGTTGACTTTCTAATTTAAGTGAGTTTCTAGAATTTTAATATTTTTAATAAATACTAGACCCTAATAGGAGTCTAATGCAAGTTTTCCTAATTTAGAATTTTCTACAATTAGTTATGAATTTTCTAAGTTAAGGGTATTTATGAAATTATCTAAATTATTTAATAAAGGGCTGATTTTATGATTTTGATCCAAATCAGCTCCAAACTGATTGGAATCACCCCCAAAGGTCAAGAATGACCTGAGAAAGTGCTCCCAAGTATTTGAAGAAAATTTAGGATTCTTAATAATTTTTAATAATTTATTAGGGCCAAAAAGATAATTTCCACCTAAGGTTAAATTAAGGGTGAACCTAGAGTCAAACTAAGGAGCCCTATTTATCTAAGGTTGGGGATCAGATTTTGAACAGATCAAGCAATCGTGGGTAATGTTTGACCTAAAATGAATTTACTATAATTTTTAGAAGGTCTCAGGGGCCTATTGAATAAGTAAATTAGGGTTGGTTAATTAAAGGGTCTAAGTTTAAGTGTTGAAGTTTTCATGTCAATCAGTGATCTATCCTAACCCCTAAAAAATTTCTAAGTTTGCTAGACGGGTCCTTAATTAATGTCCTTAGGGTGTCACTACGTTATATGGGTTTAAATTGAAGTTCACACTTACACTCAAGGTAACAAATGCAAGGTAACACACAAAAGCTGTAAACACACCATGTCCTTAGATCTAGGATAACCTAAACTAAGTACTCGTGATGCATCCTACACATCCAAACTACGATAACAAAAAAATAAATTCACCTAATGAAGGGATTAGTGAATGATTGAGACTCAACCATCCACTAATCCATTCCCCTATGATTGCTCTTTATATTAATAGCCTATGTTTAAAATTTCACCAAAACAATGGGTCTCCCAAATTTATAATTTAAACATAAGTAGTTTTAACATAATTTCAAAATACTTATAAATATAAATATATATTATAGAAAATAAAGTAATTAAAAATAAGTCAATTCATAATACATAAGTATAGGGAGACCCACTGACCACCCAATTGAGGTTTTAAAAAAAGTTTAAAAATAATTTTTAATTTAAAAATAATTATTATAATAAATACCTAAATAATACTTAAATAAACCAATAATGCTCTAAAACAGAAATCTGTCGGAAAAGTAAAAATTAATTACTAAAAATAATTTTAAAATAAAATTAACATTTTTTTGGAAATAATGAGAGATCGTTCGTCGAAATCCGATTTAAAATGAAAAAGATATGAATTTTTTAAGTTTAAAACATTTAATGGCTATTTTAAAATAGTTTCAAAATAATCAATATTTAAAAATAATTATTAGACGAAAGTCAAATTAGAATGATAATATCTCTAAAATTTGATGTTCACTTAATAAAATAATAATAACAATAATAATAAGGATAAGAATAATAATAATAAACCTAAATAAATAAAAAAATACTTTTTAATTTTAATAATAATAAAATTTAAAATAGCCAAAATAATAATAGTAATAATAATGATAGTAAACTAACATTAAAATTAATATAATAATAATAATATAAAATAATAATTAAAATAATTTAAAAAATAGCATTTTCACAATTTTTTAAATATTTAAATAAATATAAACTAATTTTAAATAAAATTAATTTTAAAATAACTGGGACGAAAATACGAACGAAACGATATATTGCACGTATTTTTTAGACTAATAAATATTTTTAAATATTTGTTTTGAAGAAAATAAGGTTAAAAATAGGTTTAAAATTAATTTTATAATTAAATCAGTAGCAGCGGCTGTCGGGATGACACGTTGCCACTCTAGATTGGTCCCGTGAACGCGGGACGCGTTTTCTAATCATTGGCGCTGAGTGCGACTTCCCGTAATCATTGTCCCATGATTGCGCAATGATTAGCTGCGGCGGGTTTCACTTAACCACATCAGCGGCCGCGGGCAACTGTCGGATTCGCGCGATATGCGATGGATGGCTAGGATTGAGCCCACCGAAGCCCCTAGACGCACGTTAATCCCGCGGTCCGGATAGAGACGCAGAACCGCGGGATCTCCGCCGTTGATCAACTGATCAACGGTGGGGATCCTGTCCATCAAACCCTAGAGCAAAATCGAAGGCGAGAACAATAATTTGCCTTGTTCTCTTGATTTACACAATATAATTTCACAAAATTTTAAATCTAGATACTAGATATGAACAGAAATCGTGGGGGATTTTTCTCACGGAATATAATGCATTGTACACGACTCTATTTAACCCTGAGTGATCTAACCTAGGGTTGAGCTTTTCACCTCAGTTAATGGACGGTTTAACCCGTTTAATGGCTTGTTGCACTTGTAGATTGTTCACGCTCTTTCTTGTAGAAGAATTCGGGAGCTCTTGACGTCTAGATTCACGGTAAATCACCTTGGAAATTTCAAGTTCTCGGGTCACCGGAGAACTCATCGCCGGCGGGTTGTGGTGGTCAGGAATCGCTTGGGAAAGGAAGGTGGATGTCCTTTGAGCTCTCACACGAGATCTCAGAGGTTGAGGGGGCTTAGGGCTCGAGAATTTTGCAAAAAGTCCATAACAAGACCTATTTTTTGGTATTTAAAGAGCCTAATCCCATTATCGACGGCCAAGATCAGATCCTAATTGAATTAGGAGGAAAATTTAAAAGATTTGGACGTGGTTTCAATTTTAAAATGCTCATGGGGCTTTAAATGCAATAAAGGGGCCTTAATGAGCTTTAATAGGTCAAAATTGACCTATTTAATGAAACTACTAGATGGACAAGAGGGGGGGTGAATTGTGAAAACGTTTTGACAATAATTAAAACCTAAGCAGTAGTTCTAAATCTTTTCGTTGTTTTTTTTTTATGGAATTTAAATATGAAAAATTAAACAATCTTTTTATCAAGATTTTTCAAGGAAAATATATTGAAATTAAAAAGGCACGCAGTAATGAAAAAGCAGTAAGGAAAAAACACACCAAGATTTTTATAGTGGTTCGGTTAAAATATGACCTACGTCCACTCCCCGGAGTCCTCCGCTCTGGGATTTTCACTACCAACTATAGTTCTCCTTTTGCCCCCCTCGACAAGGCGGAGAAGTCTTTACAAACCTCCCTTTCACCAACCCGGCGTGGCGGAGTGCCAAACTCTGTTTTCGCCCTCCTAGCGATGGCAGAGAACCTTCTCGTTTTTCTCCCTCCTGGAGAAGGCAGAGTACCTCGAGGTCACGGATGTAGACGAGCCTTTCCCTTGGAGATCCTCCCTCAAATTCTTCTAGGGCCACAGGAGGAGCAAGATGCAGCAAGTTCAGAGCAACCGTGTGATCTCCCTCACACCTCTTCTCCCTCACAACGCTCACCTTCTCCTTCCTCTCTCAAACCCTAAAGAACTTCTCTAGAGCTCTCTCCCTTGGAATCCCTCTCTAACTACGTTCACCTCTCCTGATTCACACATCAAAATATGATAAGTTTTACCCATAAAACAGGCTCCAAAATTCCTGGGATTTCAAAAGTAGCCGTTACTATCGTACAGTACGGTTTCTAATCATACATTACGATATGTATACACAGACTTCGTCCTGGTACGAAGTAGTACGAACAGTTCAAAAATATTCGTACGGTACGATATTAAATCGTACGGTACGATCCACAATAATTTAGGGTTTAGGGTGATAGTCTGGACGATCAAACATCGTCTATGTTCATCGTATGGTACGATCGACATCGTACAGTACGATGAGACAAAATCAAATGGATAGTCCAGGACAATTTTCGAGATGATTATAATTTATCTCTGTTCATCGTATTATACAAATGGACCGTATAGTACGATATTCAAATTATAATTAAGCCCGGATCTCTTGCACTAATCACGGGTTAAATTAGGTAAGTAATTAAAGAACATCGTACAGTACGAACAGGTTCGTACAGTACGAGCGGCGAAAATCATCTTATTTAAGTTAAAACAGCTGTTAGGGTTTTGGCTTTGAACATATCGTACAGTACGAATATATTCGTACGGTACGATTTATTCACATAATCATCCTACAAAGCTCTGATCGTATGGTACGAATAATTTCATACAGTATGATCTACAGAGAAAGAAAAATCTAAAATTTTCATTTAAAACACTCTCTCCCTATGTGAGTGCATGGTTGCTCAGACTTTTATGCATTTTGTGTCCAGACTCAAGAAAATAAAAATAAATAAAGAACAAAATACATTGCAGACTCATACTCCTAATCTACCCATTCTTGAGTCTTCCTGTCGCCTTGAGTAGCTTTTGATCTTTCCTGAAATGTTAGTACTCACGAACAATAGCAAATAATATTCAATGAATCCCAACATAATTCAAACGACATTATTTGTCATCATCAAAAACTCAAACTCGGGGTCATGGGTTGCAACAATCTCCCCCTTTTTGATGATGTCAAATAATTTGTTGTAAGCATGTGTTAAAGGCATTTTTTTATTTAAACAAAAGAACAAGAGGAAAAGAAATAAAAGAGAATGCAGTACGAAAGAAAAAAAAACATGCATTTAACTATAGAAATAAGATACAACAACCTTCTCCCCCTTTTGACAGCACCAAAAAGAGGAGCAAACACTAAAAAAGAAACAACTACAATACAAAGATAATTTATAGTGGAGGATCCTGATCAGTAGGTGGTGGAGGTGGGTGTGGTTGGAAGTACTGAAAGAGAGTGTCAAAGTGCTGATCAATAGCAGTAAAGCGTTCTTCAAATCATTGCATATCTGTCTCGTGTTGCTGGTGTTGTTCTTGAATGTGAGTATCGAGACGAGTCTGAAGTTGGTTGAAGCGTTTGACCAAATCTTCGTGTGCTGGTGCAGGTGCTCGAGGTGGTGTATGTCGTCGTGGACGTGCTGGAGCTGCGGCTGGGGCATCTTCTCCTTCTCCTTCATCAAAAATAGGTTCTTCTGGCTCGTATCCCGATGGAAAAGAATACGGAAAGAGGCATCCGTATAAAAAATATGAATATTGTCGGGTTCACCAGGATAGGTCAATTGATATTTATTTTGGAGAATATATCCTATAAGGTGACCAAGAGCTATATTTTATTTTCGGCGAGTGGTAGGAAGACGAACGAAGGTCATATGACGAATGTAGTCAACAATTAAATCGACCTCATCCAATTTGGTGTTGGACATGATGAGATAGGTAGCGACAGATAAAACAGAGGTCATGTTGATCCGGTCGCCAGCTTTGGGTATTATAGAGGTTCGAAGGACATGTTGAATAATTCTGACATTATGATTTAGTGATTGAACGAGGGGTTGGTGTTGATAGAAAGCAGCGTTCCTAAGGACTCGATTAACATCGCTCCAATCAAATTCATTTGTGAGGAATGAACGAACCCTAGGACCTTCAGTGGATAGCACAATATATTGGGCGATGTCTGCTCTGGTGATTTCTATGTTTTGACGACAAACAAAGGAGTGGAAAGTTGTGTTGTCGACAGTGTAGGTGAGATTTGCTAGAAATTCTAATAAAAGTTCAGAGTTGTAGGGAAAGGCCAGGGTGAGGAGGAACTGAAAGGTGGTGGATGCAAAGAGGTTTAGTACCTCGAAATTCAGTGCAGCCTGATTGAGCATTTTGGAAGGAGTAAATTTGCAGGCCTTATACTTATGGTAAGCTTCCTCATTTTCAGCACTCAGGAACCGAGCGATGTGAAGGATAGAAAAAGACGAACTTCCAGTTGCCAAACGGTCTCTCTTGCTGGAGCTAGACATCGTGTAGAGTGAAGTGAGGAAGGCGTGAAATGTGAGAAGGATAAGAAGTGAGGAAAGTGTGAGTGAAAACAGCAGCCTAGCCGGCTAATTTATAGAATTTTCCCAACATCGTACAGTACGATAGTTTATCGTACAGTACGATATGGCATTAATTGTTCTAACGGTTCGTACCTGGAAAAGGCGGTCAAAACGTACAGTACGATTATTATCGTACAGTACGATCAGAGGAATATCGATCATCCCGAGGAATACAGTACGACTTTTGACCAAACATATCGTACTGTACGAATAGATGTATCGTACAGTTCGAATTGCATTAATATCGTACCAAACTCCTTTATTTCGTTCTTATCCATTGGCAGAGGTGGATCGTATAGTACGATGTATGTATATCGTACAGTACGACCGACAATAATAACGTACCAGCACGCTTAAATTCGTCCCAATCCGTTCGCTGACGTGGCACGTACAGTACGAAGAGGAGATATCGTACAGTACGAGAACCAATAATTTATTATACAGTACAGTGGTAGTCATACAGTACGATCAACAGAGACAAAATTTATCGTTTAGGTGGTTCTGTGTAGATTATAGTATACCGTATAGTATGAAATGTATATCGTACAGTATAATATACAGAGTCAAGGTTTAGTGCTTCTTGTGTAGTGAGTGTGTGATGATCAGGAGCAGCCCTTTTTTTATTTTTATTATTATTTTTTTATGCAGTTATATCTATGACACCTAATCTAGTCCTCAAGGTGCTAAAGGTGTCGAAAGCTAGAGGTTTTGTGAATATGTCAGCTAATTGATCTCCTGTAGCGATGTGATGCAATTCTATATCTCCCTTAGCAACGTAATCTCTAATGAAATGGTGTCTAATGTCTATGTGTTTTGTTCGAGAGTGCTGAATTGGGTTCTTAGATATGCAAATTGCGCTTTGTTGTCACACATGATTGAAATGATTCCTACAAGTAGACCAAGGTCAAGAATTTGTTGTTTTAGCCATAGTACTTGTGCAACACAACTTCCTACTGCAATATATTCTGCCTCGGCTGTAGAAAGTGCTACTGAGTTTTGATTCCTACTGGACCAATAAACTAATGATTGTCCTATGAATTGGTAGGTACCAGAGGTGCTTTTTCTATCTATCCTACATCCTGCAAAGTCAGAATCTGAGTACCCTAAGATTTCAAAGGAAGTGCTGCACCTAGGATACCAAATTCCTAAGTTTGGGGTGCCTAGTAGATATCTAAGAATTCTCTTGACAGCAGTTAAGTGAGACTCTTTAGGATCAACTTGAAAACGGGCACAGAGGCACACACTAAACATTATGTCCGGTCTACTGGCAGTCAGGTAATGAAGGGACCCAATCATTCCTCTATATTTCTTATGATCTACTAATTTTCCATTAGGATCTTTGTATAATTGAATTATTGAGCTCATTGGAGTGTTCATGGGTTTAGCATTATCAATTTCATATTTTTTTCAAGATATCCTTAATGTACTTTGTTTGGCTAAGAAAAGTTCCATTATCCATTTGTTTTACACTAAATCCAAGAAAGTAATTAAGTTCTCCCATCATGCTCATTTCAAACTCATTACTCATTGTTTTTGAAAATTCATCACATAACATTTTATCTGAATATCCAAATAGAATGTCATCCACGTATATTTGAACAATGAGAATTTCTTCTTTGAGCTTTTGTAAAAAGAGTGTAGTATCTACACTACCTTTTTTAAATCCTCTATCCAATAGAAATGAGCTAAGTCTTTCGTACCATGCTCTAGGTGCTTGCTTTAATCCATAAAGTGTCTTCTTTAATTTGAATACATGGTTTGGAAATTGTGAACTTTCAAATCCGGGGGGTTGCTCAACATAGACATCTTCCTTAATTACCCCGTTCAGAAATACACTCTTTACATCCATTTCATATAACTTAAAGTTCTTGAAGCAAGCAAAAGCTAAGAGCACTCTTATGGCTTCTAGTCTAGCAACAGGGGCAAAAGTTTCTTCAAAGTCTATTCCCTCAATTTGGTTATACCCCTTAGCTACTAGTCTGGCTTTATTCCTTATTATTGTTCCTGAATCATTCACCTTATTCTTGAAGACCCATTTTGTTCCAACAACACTTTGTTCTTTAGGTCTCTTGACTAACTCCCAAACATCATTCGTGGTGAATTGGTTCAGCTCTTCTTGCATTGCTAGAATCCAAAATTCATCTCTTAAGGCTTGATCTATACTTGTAGGTTCTATCATAGAGATGAATGCTGAATGACTAACCTCCTTCCTAAGTCCATGCATAGTCCTTACACCTTCTGAAGGGTCTCCTAAAATTAACTCTTTAGGATGACTAAAAGAATATCTCCATTCTCTAGTCAAATCTTCCTGAGGTTCTACCCTTTCTCCTAAGGTCATAGTCTCTTCTCCTTTAATTGCCACTATTTCATCATCTTCAACTTTAGATTCAGAGGGCTTATTTGATTCATCAAATACCACATGGGTGGACTCTTCTACTACTAGGGTTCTCTTATTAAAGATTCTATAGGCTTTACCTACAGAAGAATAACCTAAGAAGACACCCTCATCAGACTTGGGATCAAATTTTCCTAAGGTTTGTTTACCATTATTCAAGATGAAGCACTTGCACCCAAAGACATGTAAGTGTGAAAGGTTCGGTGTCCTACCCTTAAGGAGTTCATACAGAGTTTTGTTCAGCTTAGATCTAATGTTCACCCTATTTAAAAAATAACATGTTGTATTGACTACTTCTGCCCAAAAGTATCTATGAAGGGTGTACTCCACTAACATTGCCCTAGCAGCTTCTACCAAGGTTCTATTATTCCTTTATGCTATACCATTTTGTTGTGGTGTTCTATGGGATGAGAAATTGTGTTCTATCCCTAGTTCTTGACAGAATGATTCGAACCTATCATTTTGAAATTCTCTACCATTATCACTATGAATTGTTGAGATTTCACAGTCTAATTTCCTCTGAATCCATGTGGATAATATCTTAAATTCCTCAAAAGACTCATTCTTATGTGCTAAGAATTTTACCCAAGTGAATCTAGTGAAGTCATCTACAATCACAAAACCATAATTTTTCCCACCTAGGCTGGCTGTACTAACGGGTCCAAATAAGTCCATGTGTAGGATTTCTAGTGGCCTAGCGGTGATCACATCTCTAATTGAGTGAAATGATGTTTTGACTTGTTTTCTTAGTTGGCAAGCATCACATAAGTGATCCTTTGTGAAATCTAACTTAGGTACGCCTCTAACTAGGTTTTTTCTGAGTGATGTTTCTAAGAGTTTTCATACTAGCATGGCATAGTCTCCTATGCCATAGCCACGAGTCATCAACTATTATTTTCAAACAAAATGACTTTGAGCTATCAATATAATCAAGGTCTAACATGTAAACATTGTTCATTCGTTTTCCTTCTAAAACTAGTTTATCAAATAAACTAATCAGGCATTTATCAGATATAAATTTAACATCAAAACCTTTGTCACACAGTTGACTAATGCTAAGTAAATTATGTTTCAAACCATCGACTAGTAAGACATTTTCAATTAAAAATTTTTTAGCATTACCAACAATACCTGAGCCTATCACATTCCTGGTAGTGTTGTCTCCCAACGTTACTTTGCCTCCAGTTTTGATCTCAAGTAGGATGAACTTCTTCATATCTTCAGTCATATGTCGTGAGCAGCCACTATCCAGGTACCACATGCTCTCACTAGGTCTTTTGTGAGAGCATCCCTACAATTTCATTCAAAGATTAGATTTGGGAATCCAAGTGAGTTTGGGTTCCACCTTATGCTGGCATGAATGAGATATATGCATGTTATGCTGTGATGGATGTAGTTTGGGTCTCCATACTAAGTGTGTCCTACGGTGAATTGTGCATGTGCGGGCTATGTGACCTACCATGCCGCAAGAGAAACACCTAACACCAGGAAATGAGTTTATGAGTGATGCAATTTTATTTTCTAATTCTTTAATTCTTTCCTGAAAGGTGTTGTTTTGATATGTCAATCCATAAACTTCTATTTTTAACAAATGCTCACTGTGATCTACTTCTAATGCAAGTTTGTTTAATCTATGAAAGGCTTCTTCTAGTTCAACATGAGTGGTTTTCAAGGATTTATGCTCTTTAGTTAATTCAACATGCTTCTTATTTAATGCATCAAATTCATCAAGAAGCAACATGTGATCTTTATCTAAATCAGAATTTTCTTTAACTAAGTTAACATGCTCAATTTGTAAAGAACTAAATTCAACATTAAGCTTAGCATGCATCTTTTTCAACTTTCTATACGAGTCATGGATATTTTCAAAAATAAGTAATAATTCTTCATATGAAAGTTGACATACCTCATCTTGATCTGATGGATCAAGGTTATCATTAGCCATAAGACACAAGTTTGTTACCTCCTCCTCTGCTTCTTCTTCTGACGATTCTGAGGCAGAGTCGGCCCAAAAAGCTTTTTGTGTCTTTATCTTTCCTTTCTTGTATTTGGCTTTGTCATCACCTTTCTCCTTAGCTGGTTGGCTCTTCAGATTGGGGCAATCGGCTCGAAGGTGACCTGACTTCCTGCACTCAAAACAAATTGTATCAGATGAAACCTTATTGGACCTTGAGCTCTTACCTTTATTCCAGCTGCTCTGATGATGCTTTTGTTTTCTCTTCAGGAAATTTTTGAACTATCGGGTCATCAGTGCTATCTCATCCTCTTCCTCCTCTGCAGAGCTTTCACTTTCTGAGTTGCCAGCTTTTAATGCCACCATTCACTCCTTTTTCTTTTCACCTGCATCACTTTGCCTTTGACTCACTCCTTGCTCGTATGCAATGAGTGACCCAAGGAGGTTGTCAATAGAATAAACATTAAGGTCTTTAGACTCAGTGATAACAGTTATCTTAGCATCATAGGAACTAGGTAAGCATCTAAGAATTTTATTCACTTTCTCAGAATTTGAAATCTCTCTACCTAATGCATGCAAGGATAACACAATTTGGGTGAACCTAGTGTACATGTCAGAAATTGTTTCGCTAGGTTTCATACGGAAGAGTTCATAATCATGAAGTAAAATGTTAAGCCTAGACTGTTTTACTTCGTTTGTTCCTTCGTATGTAATACACAGTCTATCCCAAATCTCTTTACCAGAAACACATGTAGACACTCTCATATAGTCCTCAGACTTCAATGCACAGAAAAAATAATTTAAGCACTTAGCATTCAATTGGGTTAATTCCCTATCCTCATTACTCCATTCATTGAAAGGTAATGGAGTTTTCACTCCATTTACAGTTTTAACAGGTGCAACATATCCATCATTTACTAACATCCACATGCGGTAATCTATAGATTGCAAAAATGTAGACATTCTAATTTTCCAGAAATCAAACAAAATGTTATCAAAAAGTGGTGGACGGGTTATTGAATAACCCTCTGCAGTGTTACGATTACCAAAGTTTGACATTATCGTTTTCTTTCAAGATTTTTTAAAATACTATTTTTGAAACCTGTCTCTGATACCAATTGAAACTACTAGATGGACAAGAGGGGGGGTGAATAGTGAAAACATTTTGACAATAATTAAAACCTAAGCAGGAGTTCTAAATCTTTTCGTTGTTTTTTTTTTTGGAATTTCAATATGAAAAATTAAACAACCTTTTTTTCAAGATTTTCCAAGGCAAATATATTGAAATTAAAAAGGCACACAGTAATAAAAAAGCAATAAGGAAAAAACACACCAAGATTTTTATAGTGGTTCGATCAAAATATGACCTACGTCCACTCCCCGGAGTCCTCCGCTCCGGGATTTTCACTACCAACTATAGTTCTCCTTTTGCCCCCCTCGGCAAGGCGGAGAAGCCTTTACAAACCTCCCTTTCACCAACCCGGCGTGGCGGAGTGCCAAACTCTGTTTTCGCCCTCCTAGCGACGGCAGAGAACCTTCTTGTTTTTCTCCCTCCTGGAGAAGGCAGAGTACCTCGAGGTCACGGATGTAGACGAGCCTTTCCCTTGGAGATCCTCCCTCAAATTCTTCTAGGGCCACAGGAGGAGCAAGATGCAGCAAGTTCGGAGCAATCGTGTGATCTCCCTCATACCTCTTCTCCCTCACAACGCTCACCTTCTCCTTCCTCTCTCAAACCATAAAGAACTTCTCTAGAGCTCTCTCCATTGGAATCCTTCTCTAACCACGTTCACCTCTCCTGATTCACACATCAAAATATGACAAGTTTTACCCATAAAATGGGCCCCAAAATCCCTGGGATTTCAAAAGTAGCCGTTACTATCGTACAGTACAGTTTCTAATCGTATAGTATGATATATATACACAGACGTCGTCCTAGTACGAAGTAGTACGAACAGTTCAAAAACATTCGTACGGTACGATATTAAATCGTACGGTACGATCCACAACAATTATGTTCGTACAGGACGATAGTCTGGATGATCAAACATCGTCTCTGTTCATCGTATGGTAAGATCGACATCGTACAGTACGATGAGACAAAATCAAATGGATCGTCAAGGACGATTATAATTCGTCTCTATTCATCATATTGTACAAATGGATCGTACAGTACGATGTTCAAAATATAATTAAGCCCGGATCTCTTGCACTAATCACGGGTTAAATTAAGTAAGTAATTAAAGAACATCGTACAGTACAAACAGGTTCGTACAGTTTGAGCGGCGGAAATCATCTTACTTAAGTTAAAACGACTGTTAGGATTTTGGCTTTGAACATATCGTACAGTACGAATATATTCGTACGTTACGATCTATTCACAGAATCTTCCTACAAAGCTCTGATCGTACGGTACGAAATAATTTCGTACATTACGATCTACAGAGAAAGAAAAATCTAAAATTTTCATTTAAAACACTCTCCTCCTGTGTGTGTGCATGGTTGCTCAGACTTTTATGCATTTTGTGGCGAGACTAAAGAAAATAAAAATAAAATAAAGAAAAAAATACATTGCAGACTCATACTCCTAATCTACCCATTCTTGAGTCTTCCTGTCGCCTTGAGTAGCTTTTGATCTTTCCTGAAATGTTAGTACTCACGGACAATAGCAAATAATATTCAATGAATCCCAACATAATTCAAACGACATTATTTGTCATCATCAAAAACTCAAACTCGGGGTCATGGGTTGCAACATTTAAGACTGGGGTTGACCAAGTCAATGGCTAACCTGGTCAACCCAGTCAAATAGGTCAAAGGGGAAGGAGTGATTGAGCCATGCAAGAGTTTAGATTTGATTTGGATCTAAAATAGCCTATTAAAGCTAATTGGGTCAACCGGGTTGACCTAGTCAACCAGGTTGACCCGGGGCATGGGTCTGAGCTCAAAGGACTTGGTCTGACCCATGGGACCCAAGGGAAGTGAGGGGTCGAGCCTAGAAGCCTTAGATTGGGTTTGAAATCAAGTGGAGGTGATTTGGGCCAATTTGGGTCAACCAGGTTAACCCAAGGCCTGGGTTTGGGCTCAACAGACTCAGTTTGACCAACTGAATTGACTGGGAGAGACCTTGGGTCTTGGCTTGGTCAAATTGACCAAGTCAACCCCTTGGTCCAAGGGTTTTGATAAAACCAGGGTCAACAATTATGTGTTAATATTAATATGAATATGAAATTATTTATCATTTTTATTTATTGTAATGGTTCGACATTTGGTTGAACCTCATCATGACCCTCTAGGGTCATATGTAGTTCTCTCATAAATCAAACTACGATAGCCAAGAGAAAGTTCACAATTCTGGATCTGAACCCATTAGGAAGTTTTATCTCCGTCTTTTGAGGCAGTATATCATCTCTATTGGTCTGTTCAGTTTCACAATTAAAATCTAGAATTAGTTCCAAATTTCCCAAAAGAAATTTTCAAAACTCAAATCAGTCTCCTTTCAAAAAATTCAACCAACGATGATCATTATCATCATGCCTGAATGATTATTAAATAATGATATCTTCTTTCTTAAGGGAGACATATCATTTATTTATAAATCTTTGGGCATGAAATTAATGATAATTAACCTAGAATATCATTGTTAGAAATTAGACCAAACTCCATTTTGACTTTTTGAGATCATATGTAGTTCTCTCTTGAATCTAATTATGATATTCGAGGTAGGATTTGTAATCCAAGATGTGAACCCCATTTTAAAATGTTATTTTCACTTCTCGAAGTGGTACAACTTTTCTAACGGGATGTTCAATCTCAAAATTCAAATCTAAAGTCGATTTTAAATTTCCAGAGAAAATAGATGATTTTCAAAACCCATATTTTAAAATTTCACCAACAGTTTATTTTTTCTATTTTTGTTTTTCCTTCTTTCTATTTTCCCTCTTTTTAGATGTCAAAAGGGGGAGAATTGTAATGTTGGTGTATTAATTATATTATATTGTTGTTTTGTTGTTATTATTTGTTTGTTGTTTACATATGGATCATCTAAGGGAGAGTTTAGAGAAAAGTAGCTTCTTGAAAATCGAAAAATAATAATATTTGTCATTATAAAAAATGGGGAGATTATTGCAAACCTAATCCAAGTACTGTGATTTTGATTAAACAAATATTATTGTGTATGTTATTACTTTCTCCTATTTCTATGATATTTTATTTTTGTTATGTGTACTAACATTTACAAAAATTAGTCCACCGTTCACATGCAATTCTAAACAGCTCAAGACTGGTAGAATAGAATTATAATCGATTTTTAATTTGTTATGTATTTTTTGCCTTCTTGAGTAATATCATATAATTTGGTGGATATCATTGCTGAGTAATCGTTCACATACACAAGGGGAGAGAAAAATATTTTTAATAGAGATTTTTTAGTTCATCATACTATACAATTTTGGCTTTGTATCGTACGACCTTATTTTGTACTGTATAACCTTGTTTCATATTGTATGATTTTAAATTGTACTGTACGATTTGTTGTGCTCTGTCAAAACCGTAGCCATCAGAGGTCAAGAAAGATAATAATTATGTGTTGATTGTATCATATAATTTTGTTAGTTCTATACGCCCTAATTAAAATCTTTCTTAATTTATCGATTGATATCAGACATCAAATCATGAACAATTATTATGACTGATCATACTATACGATACAGTATGTACAAATACAATTAATAGTGTAGAAAATTGGTCATCCCAAGATCATGCCGAACAAAGTCCATGATTTTTGTATTGATTATAATGTACGATGTCCACAGTGCTAGACGATCGATAATATACAAAGTTGGTCATCCTTAGAGTCATCGCAAATAAACAAAAAAAATTATAATGTTCATACCATAAAATATTTTGATTGCACTTTATGAAATATTATAAAGGTTGAAGAATTCATCTGCACGACCTTGTTGGACGAGTCTGAATTATATTGATTATACTGTATGATACGTGTATCGTACCGTATGAATATAAGACAGAACTCTTAAAAATTAGGGTTTCTTGAATCCCACTACTTAAGGTTTTCTAATACTTCCATTAGGAAATCTTTGGCTGTTGAGGCTTCATGAGAGAGGGCTCTATTGATCATGTTCTCAAGATCTTCAGTTTTTTAATATTTTAGCCATGACCTCCCATTTCCCTTTCACTTATAGAATTGGAAAGAGTGGGGCAAATAATCCTCCTTGAACTTTCTCCCTATTCTGTAAGCCTTCGTTCAAGACGAAAGTTTGACCTTTCGTGTTTTAGAATTTGGGAGAAGTTCACTGATGGTTTCAAAATCAAAATCCTCCAAAAAAATTCTTTTTTAATATTAATTTAAGATCTATACCATCATATACTGCCCCACAACATTCCCTTGTGGGCTAGTATAGGCAGTGAAGATTTCATCTCTTCTCGAATTCATAACTAATATTTGTATTCTATCATTATATGTCGGGTTGTAGTTCCTACAACTCGGCATATATCATAGAATTAAGATTTTGTTATAATTTTTACTTCTCTAAAATAAAATTTTCTTTCAAAAAATTATCTAATTCCAATCTTCTTCAATTCCAAAAAATCAAATCAAGCAATAATGGATAGCAAGTTAATTTTCTGGTTTGATCAAGAGCTGACCTCTGAAGTGATTAATTTGGGCAACAACATACTATTTGGGATGGGTATCAGTACCCTTGAGCTGTCGATGGATGGCCACAAGATAATTAACTTGGATGCTAGTATAGAAGTCCCCTATGTACTGGAGTTAATTGTAGGGATGTGACCTATTTTGTCTGTGTCTTGTGATGAAGAAAAATAGCCTGAGCTGACTGTTGAGCCTCCCATTGTGGTTAAGTCCATTTTTGAGGAAGGATCAAGTTTTGGGATCACATTTACTAGCAAAAATCACTTGCACTAACCTTCTAATACCAACTAAAGCTCTTCTTTCCTTCTTATTCTTCTCTTCAGCTCTACGTAAATCTCCTTCCCAAAAACAATCTTTTATGTGCAGGCTTCACTCAAATCAATCCACTTCCTCGGCCAACCAACGCGCACATTGTGAGCAATTGAGGGACTGCACGTGCCCGCTGTCATGTGAGGAGTGCGCCATTGCATTTGGAAAATTTCCATTTGTGTGAACAATGTGCAAACTATTATGTGTTTTCCTTGGGTTTGAATTGCGCCAAAAGGTTTGGCGAGTTCCTCCAGTTCAACAATGTTTGGCATCTTCCTCTGTACTTTCGCTTCACCAAATGCTTCAATGAATCCGCTTCTATTTAAATTTTTAATTAATTGGGCTCCTTCTCCTTCACGTATACTCCTTACAAAATCCCCTATAACCAGTGATTTTGTCCTGAAATGATAATATGGTCAACTTTCTCAATAGCTAAATATCCTCGAGTAATAAATTATATGATATACTTCATAATGCACAAAACCTTCTATAAACTAAGATTAATATTGATATATCAGTTAAAAATTATCTTGATTGGAAATTGAATGTCTTGGAAATACGAACCCAACGACACTAAATGCGACACAATCTGAGCCCAAATGAGTCCAAATCAAAGACCCGAAATGCATTTGGAAGGTTTAATCTATAATTTGGAATTACCAAACAGTTTCAAAACGTGACATGTTTATAGTCGAATCGAGCGGCTTGATGCGACGAATCCAATGAGCCCAAGATCACAGAATTCTGACATCGCCAAGGCATACAAATGTCCATCAAATGGTCCACGATCAAGGGATTCAACATCGGTCGTCCATCCAAGCCACTCCCAATATGCGCTTGATCTACCACCTATTTAAGGGTCATGCCACTCTAGGAAATCTATAAATAGAGTAATCCTCTCTCTTGAATGGGAGGCTAAAAGGAAGAGAGCAAGAGAGAGATCAAAGATAGCTCTTGCCTCCTCACTCCTCAACCACCGCCTGAGTTCCGTCAAGCCACCACTGGAGGCACAAACTTACGTCGGATCACCACCTGAGGCCCAAACTTCCGCCGGACCACCACCTGAGGCCCAGACTTCTGCCGAACCACCACTTAAAGCCTGAACTTCTACCAGACCACCACCTAATGCCCGGACTTCTGCCGGATCACCACTTGAGGCTCGGACTTTCGCCAGACCACCACCTGAGGTCCGAACTTTTGTCAAACCACCACCTGATGACCAGACTTCTACTGGACCACCACCTGAGGCCCGGACTTCTGCCGGACTACCACTTGAGGCCCGAACTTATGTCGGGCCACCACTTGATGCCTAGAGTTCTATTAGAGTACCATCTTATTACAACGGTCTTTTTGACCCCGATCTATGGCCAATTACGGTCTTTTGGACCTCTGTCTCCTGCCGATTATGGTCCTTCCGACCTTCATTACCTACTACGGTCCTTCCGACCTACATCGCTAGACAACGGTCTTTCTGAACTCGGTCTTCTGCATACTATGGTCCTTCCGACCTACATCGCCGAAAAATGATCTTTCTGACACTGATCTCCTACCTACTACAGTCTTTTCGACCTCTATCCTATCAACTATAGTCTTGCCAATCAAACAAATATGTCTATGTTGATTATTATAACTCCCACCATATAATGCGCTCTATATGATGTACATTTGTGACATCAAGCCATGGCCTTCTCCCTAAGAAGGGCCTCATTTGTAATCAACTGCAAATACTAGCGGATTCATTAAAACTGGGCCAAGCCCCATGGTATTTCCCCATTTTCAAGGGTTTCCACGTAAAAACTCTAGTGTCTCTTTTATGAACGCTACACCCTCTTTCTTATCTGTTTGTGTGCTGGATCTTCGTATAACGCTAAAACACTCAACTCCAATTTATATTTGAGTACTCCAAGACACATCAAATATAACTTAATCCCCTTAGATAAATATTTAACTTAGGTATATAAGGTACCCTTAAATGAAAAAATATGTGGCTACTGATGGGTATATTTCATTCAAGTTGAGTCTTATATCTCCTTTGACTAAGTAGATCAAAATAACATGATAACTTGGCATAAAAAACCAAAAGATTTTGATATGATTCATCATCATTTTCCCTACCATTTATTTTAAGTGCAACATGATAAATTTCAAATCATAATACTGAATTTGCTATTATTATATACTCAGTATTCAATGTCTATATAATGATTAGGCTTAATTAGATGTTCTCTCTCATCACCATGAGGGATAATTAATTATATAGGCACTTATGGGAAACCTAGAACCAAATTACGAAATCCTCACAAAATAATAACAAAATCTATTGATAGAGCCTTATCTTAAATCTAATATACCTTATGAAAATTTGACCCCAACTTTTCTTAATAATTTTTTAGATTGAAAGGCTAAGGCTTGAATTTTGGAGCCCACATAAGAGAAATTTCACACAGAAATTGCCAATAAGCAATTGAATAGAAAGTCAATAAACTCTTATAAGCTAGAAGAAACTACTTTTCAAATAGAGAAAGAGTTGTATTTTTATCGAGTCAATGACTCTTTTTGGGTTAGAGAATGTCGTAGCTATCTACCAATATTTTATGAATAAGATCTTCAAAGACCTTATTTGGTTGACTCATTATAGAAGTATATTTGATGATATGTTTGAATAAAATCACAATATATCTCTAACTTGGTACTATTATTCCACCCCCCTCTATGTCACAAAATGCGACTCAACCTGCGCAGGTCCGCTTTTGGTGTCACTTTGATAAAAGATTTTGATTTTTTGGTCACCCATAAAGAGATTGAAGCCACAACAATATTAAGCTGCTTAAAGACATGGACGCCTAAGGATTATTAAAGATGTGAAGCGCCTGGATGGGAAAACTACAACTTTATCTTGCTTCTTGGCATGCTCTTGATTTGAAAATGTATCCTCTTCAAGATGCTAAGGAGCACTCATAAAAACTATATTTCAAATGGTCATTGGAGCTGACAGATTTGATGCCCATAATACAAACTCTGCTTAAAATAATCTACAACGAATATCATCAACAAGTATGAAGCTCTCTTATGCTGAATCTAAAACTTACAATCTACTATTAAGTTCAAAACCTCGTGATTTATATCAACTCTAAACTTTTAGCTTCTAAAGTCGAGATAGACTTTGATGCCCATAATTCAGAAAGGAAATTTAAAAGTAAATAGCTCCAATGCACCGAATATGAGGCTGATAAATATTGCAGAGAACAATCAGCTACTATAATTAATAAATCATAAAGAATATCAAGATTTTTTTTTTAAATGGGGGATAATAAAACCTTAAGATCTTGGATAAAATGGTTAGGCTACATCTCTCCAAGATGATGAGAGGTAGATAGATGAAGATGATTACTTCGAATTTACAAGAATTCGAACACCAGCCACTATACATTCCTCACCACTAACAAAACTCTACTAACCACACAAAAATAATAATAATAATAATTAAAAAATATATATTATATATTGAAAAACCAGCTCATAACCCCCATTTTATCATAGCCCCTTTTTTTTTTTTTTTCTTTTAAAGGGCTAAAATAAAATAATAGCCACATATACAACTACTTGATCAGTGAGAAATTTGGCAGTACCCTGATTTTAATTTTAATTTTTTTTTCTCCTCATTTTTAGACGGGTTGGCGTGAATCCATACTTTAAAAACTGGGTGAATGAACGTACAGGCCCTCAGTGAGCTCCATCAGTTCCACTGCAGCTTACAGTGCTTGATCTGTCAACCATCCTCACATTGTATTGTTCATAAACCCTGGCTCTGTTCCCTGCCCACCATTGCTCTGCTTGTTTTTCACTGAATCTCTTCCGGCTGGGTCAAATTTAACAAAAGTTGATTAATTAAATATATCAACAGGATCATTGAGCATTTAAAAATAAAATATTATATTATCATAAAACAACAATAACATCAAGCCTTTATCTCACTATGTGCGGTCAGCTACATGAATCATTTTTCTTCATTGTGTCTGGTTAAGAGTCAAATTCTCACTTAGATCTAATAAACATGTTGTATTAACATCATTAATATTTTATTAGTATTATTTATGGTAATAACGCCTAGGGCAGCTAAGCAATTCATAAGTGACTAAACTAATCAATTTCTAAGTATTTACTTAGGTTAATAAAGGTTCAACTAGAATCTTTATTAAGATCAACAAGATTTTATTGTTATTTAATTATAATAATTAAGCATTGGGTGATGCACGAATCAATTAATTACTCATAATTAAAGTTATTTATCTATAATGATTGATTACGAAATAATTAGTTCCAGATGAGTAGTCTTGCCATTATTACTATGAACTTCAACTCCAAGTATTCTCCAGTTTACCCGGGGTTGTACACTACGTGGTTTAAAATGGGAAAAGGATTCCCCTTCTTACTATAACATATTTTGAGATATCACGCATTCTCTTGCAATCTTCTTTTTCATCTTCCTTCTTTTACGGTACTGCTTCTCGAGATTTATTTCAGTTTTGAGAAGGCAATTTGAAGAGTCTGCATCAAAGAGTACTACGATCATTCCCCATAAAGAAAGAGCTAGTTAGGCACACTAAAGCTTTTGCTAACCTCAAAATTCTACTTGGCTAATCAACAAGGTAGTAGTTTTAGTGGTTGCTTAATGATTATTTAAGGTTGATAAATCAAATCTTAAAAGTCTATTTTCATTGTATATGATAATCATGCGCATTAATATTGATTTATTTTATTTTATAGTTTTTTTTTACAATTTATTTAATGTGGCAATTTCTATGATAATGATGCCATTAGGCCGTCTCCAGCCGATCGGCATTCAGCCGTATGGCGTTCCGCGATCACTCCATTCGAACGGGAAAAATGCCGGCATTCATATGCCAATGAACAGTGCGACGCCAACTGTTCATCCGCCATTTTTTTTTAATATATTTAATTTATTTTTAATTGTAAATGTTTAAATATAAATTTCTATTATAAGTAATTTTAAAAAAAAATATTGGCAGCAGGATTACATTAAGGATATTAAAATAATTCAAAAAATAAAATATTCTAATGTAATTTTAATTATATCAAATATATATTTGCTTATTTAGAACATATTAATATCCCAAATTTTTTATATCGAGAAAACAAACATAATTTTAAAATTTTAATAGGTTTAAATTGATAAATAAAAATATATGATTAAAATAAAATAAGAAAAAGAATATGCTAGGAATATTCCTTTTTTTATGTTAGAAAATGAAGTTCGATTGGAGTCAAGTTACTGCATTTTGGAGTTTTACTGCATTTTGGAGTGAAAAATGAGTTTTTCAGTTGGAGATGCCCTAAAAGAATGTATGTATTCTATAATGCTTTAATTATCTTGATTAGTTTAAAATTTGAATCTATTCTTGGCTATGAACCTAAATGTCTAATAGAAATTGAACCTAATCTTGATGAATATCAAATATTTAATTTTTTAGAATAAATTCTTTTTCTAGCCAAAAAAATGAAGCAAATCTAAAAATCATACTCACTGGATATATAAATTGGGTACGCGAAAGTCTGAGGTTTCCAGTTATTTAATATAATATGTAAATAATGATGAAATTTATGTGAATAGGATATGTTAAATAGTATATTAATTTTCTCGATTAGTTTTGTTTATTGCTTACGTTGTAAAAGATGATTTGATTCAAGTCTTATCAAATTCCCTAGTTTAGGATTTTCCTACTCACGGTATTCAACAATGAGGTATGTTTCCCTCCGGGTTGGCATTTAACACTATAGTTGGGTCGGTGCTTCGATAAAATCCATTGACTTTTTTCCTTATTCAGTGGTTGTTGAGTTTCCTTCCATATACGATTTTGCTTTTTGTTGGGTTGTTGCGTGTTACTTATTTGTTGATTGGTTTTCTGCTATATGCAATTTTCTATTGAAGCAGAGAAACACAAAAATTATTATCCATATATGATTTTTTACTACAGTTGGACCCAAAAATTGGATGATTGAGAGATTGGAAGAACCTAGACATGCGGCAAATGCTGGAAGTGGGATTGAAAACTTGCTTATTTTGATGCAATCTGAAAATTTTGAAGTTGATACTTGCAATTTTAGGCTAGATTTATATGATTTTTTTAAAACTATAAATTTTGGGTCATTCTTTATTATAAATTGGGCCTTTCGGCTTGTAAAAAAAATCATCCTATTGCTTAATAAAATTCAAATTTCCATTTAAATTTCTGTGTTGTTACGTGAATTCTCCGATAAGTGTAAATTTTCAGGAGAAACTTCTTGTACTAGTGTGAAGCCTAATCTTCTATTTGGTGACTTCTATTTTTGTTTTTTTTTCATCTATTTATAATACTAATGATTATGCACGTGTGATTTAAATTTAGTTAAGTCGCTATAATCTGATTTTCCTTCTTATGGGTTGAATCCTAATCATTGTGTGGTTTATTGAAATTTTGGATTTCTTATAGAATTTCAGTATTCGGTATGTTTTAAATTATCATTTGGAGTAACTTTTACATATGTTGTACTTAGCATAAAAATTATTGCAGTTATTTTCCTGAGTTTGTGGGCTACAAATTAATCCTGTGTTCTTGAGAATCTCATCCTCGATTTGGATGAAGTTAAAACATAAACCATAAGTTATTCTGCATCAAATACTCTAATTAAATATTAATTAAATTTTAGTTTGATTAGTTAAATTTCTATAATTATTTAACTGAAAAGTTGCTAATTAATTAGTGATTATGATGGTAATTTAAAATAATTAATGCAGAATAAACTTTCATCATGATAATTAGTAATTAGATGAATTATTTGAGATAATTACATACATATATAAAGGTTATGTGTCCTATTTTGATTTTTAAATTTTTCTAATTTTGCTTTGCAAAAAGAAAATAAGTAGATTATGTGAAGATTCCTTTATTTTATGAGAAAACAAAAATGAAAAAATAAAACATAAAAAAAACAAAACAAAAATAGATGAAAACAAAAAATAAATTCAAATATGACAAAAGCATCTAATTTTGCTATGTTACGTAACAGATGCTTCAAGAAAGGCAATGTTAAAATTAGATATGCTTACTGCTTACCTGAATCGAACCCGCTTGAGATCTTTAACACCACCTGGCAAAGAAATTAGTGTGATATAAACGCCTGGTTCATCTTGCTCAACCCATTCAGACTCTTGATTGGTATCTCCATCGGTCAATTTGCTTCCATTCTTTGTTGTTTCAGAATGACCACCTCTGCTTCGATGGCCGATGGAACTAGCTGCACTAGTAGCTATTAGTCCATTTGAACAGTTTGAATCTGGCTCGGGATTACCGTTGAAGTTACCCATTTGCTCAATAGAAGCAGCAGAGATGTCATTGATAGCTGGAATAGAGCTAAACGATGTCAAGGAAGAAAGTTTACTGTTTTTGGTTGCTCCAACGGGTAGTCTTTCAGCCAAATCTTTCAACTGCACCAATCACAAAAAGTAAATACTTGGACTGGATGAATGTGGACACAAATGAAGAGAACATAAGATCAATGCACAATGTAATAAAGGTAGAATTAGGTTATTGGGAAGTAGACCTCTATCTGTTTATAAGACATCTGATTAAGTGAAAGAGCTAGAGGGTAAGTCCTGTGATCTAGGTTGAAAAGTCGATAGATTTTTGTTGTATTGTCAAAAGTGTTAGACGCACTCATAACTACATAATGTTTTAAATGCCAGGCGCCACCCTAGGCACTTGCCTGAGTATAATTTGGCTCTTAAAAATTCACGATATTTTACTTGATATCCCTATTTAAATTACTATAAATACTAGTGAACAGTACACAGTAGGTGAAATAAAAAATTTTCAAGTTTCCTTTCCACTTTCCAAGACCTTAATAAGTAATGCTAACAAAGTACTCAAAATATATATTTAAATGGCTTAAAAATTAAAACTAGTTAACCTTATAGCTAGCATAGTCTATAGATTATCTAATATTTGCTGTTATTTAATCCATCACCATTCATTATTTTCTCCCTTATTAGTTGCATCCCTCCATCTCTTCTATCTTGGTAGACTCAAGCTCTTATTTCTCAAGGTTTACTAATCAAGAACTTGAATGTCAACTTATTTCCTACAGCGTATTCCTGTTTCTCCAACTATTATTGCGCTTTCTATATCAGCAAATCAAATTTTCATCATCCAAAACTACTTGTGCATTTTAAGTATTGATACTCATATGTACGCTCATGGCAAGGCATTCTCTTCTGTGAATAAGCAACACTTAACTAATGATGCACACCTACAACACGCGCAAGGTGCTAGCACCACACCTTGACTCACATGGGATGCCTATAGAATGCTTGGCATAGTGCAAACAATTGAATTATGAGGATGACATGGGAGCGGTGGGCTATTTAAGGAGGCGAAAGTAATGCTCAGATTTCTACTTGATTCAATCTAATACTTCAAGCTCAATGGGATAGATAAAAATTTTAACTGCTTGCACAACTTTTCCAATAAATAAATCATTAAAAAAAAAATTACTTTGACTTTATTGAATGATTTCAAGAATTTTTTTGACTATTTTGAGCATCCCTCTTGAAATTTGAAACAACGAACTTCTCCTTCTCTCCTTTTTTTCATTTAATATAGATATTGAAGATTTATTCTGTCTAGATTGATCATTTTCACCACAACTTGCTCCAGTCTGGGACGAAGTAATTGTCTCAGATGTTAATAGAAAGGAAAAAAAAATCATTCACAAATCACTACTTATTCTTTTAATATGTTGCAATCATATCTCGTATGTAGGATGCACCCTGACAGAATGTCACTAGGTTATGGGTTTCGTACCAATGGAGGTTTAAAAAACAAGCACAACAATTTGGAATGAGTATGGAAGCTCTAAGCACCATTCAATATAATGCTTACATATATATACTATTGACTATATATAAATTCTAAAGCCAAGAATATTATCATACTGAACATACTTGATTTTCATTTTAACATGTCTATGATCACAATCAAAGGTAAAAAACATTGTTCTACATTCAGAGGCGTAGCAGGACAAATTTCAGTCAGCATGTGTCGAATGACTCACGATCCAACATTGTCAAATACGTTTGTTGATTAATGTCTTAACTGAATAACATTTCATATTAATCAAGTTAAAACTTAGCATTTCACAAGCCTGGTCCCAGCATGACTATTAATATTTGAATCTCAACTAAGAGAATAAGAGCTTCGTGATAGGGATACCTTATGGGGTTGTACTAAGAAAGGGAAGAAATACAAGGCAATTAGATAATACTAACAACAACATCAAGTCTTTATCCCATTATGTGTGGTCGGCTACATAATTTTTTTTTCTCCGTTGTGTCTGATTAAGAGTCAAATTCTCATTTAAATCTAATAAAGAAATGTCATTTCTAATATTTTCTAACCAAGTATTTTTAGGTTCCTCTACATTTCTTAACATAAGCCAAATCTAATACATCTACTCTCCTAACCGGGTCATCAGAAGGCCGCCGTTTTATGTGACCAAACCATCTAAGGCGACTCACTCTAATCTTAACTCCCACTAGAGATACTCCAACTTTTTCATGTATATGCTCATTTTGTATCCTATTCTAAGAGTAAAACCACTTATCCACCTGAGCATCCTCATTTCTGCAACGCTGAACTTAATATCATGCTTCACTTTTAATGGCAAACATTCTACACCATAAAGCATTGCATGTCTCACCACTATCATATAGAATTTTCCCTTAAATTTGAGTGGGACTTGTCTATCACACAATAAGCCCGATGCATTCCTCCACTTCAACCGCCCAACTTGAATTCTAATAATAAACTTATCTATTTTACCATTGCTCTAAACAATAGACCTAATATATCTAAAATGTGTATCTTATTGATGACATGATCGCCCAAAGTCACAATCCCCCCACACTAGATCTATTACTACTAAAATTACACTCCATATATTTGGTTTAAAATCTACTCAAATGAAACCTTTAGACTCTAGGGTTGACCTCCATAATTAAAATTTACATTCAACTCCCTCTCTAGTCTTATCAACAAGAAGAATATCATTAGCAAAAAGCATACACCAGGGTACAACCCTTGCAAATGTCTCGTGAGAACATCCACGACTAAAGCAAAAAAGATATGGACTTATGGTTGATCCTTGATGTAATCCAACTGAAATAGGAAAATACTTGGTCAAACCACCTTGGGTTTGAACACAAGTAACAGCTCCCGCATACATATCCTTAATGACTTGAATAAAAACATTATTAAACCCTAAACTATAATTATAATAATGTCACTCTCTCTTAAGGGTGTGAGTCAAGCTGACTAATGAGACTAGTTAAGCTCGACTTGATAAAAAGCTTGTGAGACAAGCTCAATGAGTTAGCAAGCTAAGTTTGAGTCATCCCTAATTCAACTCTTTAGCTTGCGAGCTGACTCATTTAAAAAATATTAATATAAAATGTACTTAAAATATATTAGCATTCAAAACTTTAAGTACAAAATTATTAAAAATATTTAAAATTATATCTCACTTTCTTATGATTAGATCTAAAACTGAATTATAGAGTGTAATTTTAGTAATAATAGATCTAGTGGGGGGATTGTGATTTTAGGCGATCAAGTCATTAATAAGAGCACTCATTTTAGATATCTTGGGTCTATTGTTCCGAGTGATGGTGAAATAGATGGGAATATTATTAGTAGAATTCAAGTTGGATAGTTGAAGTGGAGGAATGCAACTGGCTTGTTGGGTGATAGAAAAGTCGCTCTCAACTTAAGGGAAAATTCTATAAGATGGTAGTGAGACTTGTAATGCTTTATGGTGCAGAATATTGGTAAAGAAAAGAGAAGCATAATATTAAGTTAAGTGTTGCAGAGATGAGGATGCTCAAGAGGATGAGTGGCTTTACTCTTAAAGACATGATACGAAATGAGCATATACATGAAAAGGTTGAAGTAGCTCCAGTGGAAGATAAGATTAGGAGAGTCTCCTTAGATGATTTGGTCACATAAAACGGTTGCCTTCTGATGACCCAATTAGGAGAGTAGATGTATTAGATTTGATTTGTGTTAAGAAATGTAGAGGTAGAACTAAAAAGACTTGGATAGGAAATATTAGAAATGACCTTTCTTTTTTAGATTTAGATGAGAACTTGACTCTTAACAAAACACAATGGAGAAAAAAGATTCATGTAGCCGAACCCACATAGTGGGATAAAGGCTTGTTATTGTTGTTGCTGTTGTTTCTTATATTAAATGATTCTTTATATTTTTCATTGACTATCTCATTTTCTTACCATTTTATTACGATAATTACTTGAATCATAAGACTTTTTCTATTTTTCATAATAAATGAGCCGGATCATGAGCTAGCTCAAGCTCAACAACAACAACAAGCCTTTATCCCACTTAAAAAAAAAAGCCTTTATCCCACTTTGTGCAATGGGCTACATGAATCCTTTTTCTACATTGTGTCCTGTTAAAGGTCAAATTCTCATCTAAATATAATAAAAAAGATTATTTCAAATATTTTCTAACCAAGTCTTTTTAGGCCTACCTCTACCTTTCTTAACATAAATCAAATCTAATACATCTACTTTTCTAACCGGGTCATTGGAAGGCCGCTAGTTTTATGTGACCAAATCATCTAAGGTGACTCTCTCTAATCTTATCTTCCATGGGAGCTACTCAGATCTTTTCACATATATGCTCATTTCGTATCTTGTCTTCAAGAGTAAAGCCACACATCCTCCTGAGCATCCTCATCTCTGCAACACTTAACTTAATATTATTCTTCTCTTTTAATGGCCAACATTCTGCACCATAAAGCATTGCAAATCTCACTAACATCTTATAGAATTTTCCCTTAAGTTTGAGAGAGACTTTTCTATCACATAACATGCCTGATGCATTCCTCCACTTCAACCATCCAACTTGAATTCTACTAATAATATCCCCATCTATTTCACCATCACTACGAACAATAGACCCAAGAAATCTAGAATGAGTGCTCTTATTAATGACTTGATCGCCCAAAGTTACAAACCCCCCACAAGATATATCATTACTAAAATTACACACCATATATTTAGTTTTAGATCTACTCAAACGAAAATCTTTAGACTCAAAGGTTGACCTCCATAATAGAAGTTTACCTTCAACTCCCTCTCTAAGTCTCATCAACAAGAAGAATATCATCAACAAAAAGCATATACCAGGGTACAACCTCTTGAAAATGTCTAGTGAGAACATCCATGACTAAAGTAAAAACATATAGGCTTAAGGTTGATCCTTGATGTAATCAAACTGAAATAGGAAAATAGTTGGTCAACCCACCTTGTGTTTGAAAACAAGTAACAATTCCTGCATACATATCCTTAATGAATTGAATATAAGCATTAATAACCTCTTTCTTACGTAGAACTATCCATAGCATTTCTCTTGGAACTTTATCATATGCTTTCTCTAAATCAATAAAAATCATATATAGATCCTCCTTATTCTCTCTATACTTCTCCATCAAACCTCTCAATAAATATATAGCTTCCATAATAGACCTACTTGACCTGAATCTAAATTGATTTTAAGAAACATTAGTGTCACGCCGCAACCTATGCTCCATAACTCTCTCCCATATTTTTAAAGTAAGACACATTAACTTAATTCCTCTATAAAATTCATATGTAGCTCGAGTTCGAACTCGATTAATTAATCAAGTTCAAGCTCAAGCCAGGGGTGACTAAAGCTTAGCTCGACTTGTTTACACCCATGCTCTTCTCAGCTCACTCACTTTATTATATCTTAGTCATTGACTCACGTGCTCTTTCTTTCTCCCCGAACACTATTCATCTCTCTCTCTCTTTATATATATATATATATATATATATATATATATATATATATATATATATATATATATATATATATAGTGATATTTTTCTTTTCTTTTTTCCGTTCTTGTATTCAAAGAGGTAAAAAAAGTGTAGACTTGTTCTTTTCCTCGCAACAAATTTTGTTTCCAACGCCGCCACTAACAAATGTATAAATAGCAACTTCTCAATGTCACATAAATATTGTCTGCAACGCATTTGACACGAGTGAAACCAGTACATGCTTTTTCTAATACAATAGGTGAACTTGTAGGAAACATATGTGATGTAACGGTTAAGCCCTATATATACTTTTCTTAGCATAACAAAGAAAACTATATGCATTGCAAAAGTTACTCATGCATGTCATTCCTTGAATGGTGAGTTTCGAAGACCTTGGTCATGATTTATACCATTCATTGATGTCTTTTTTAACATAGTAGGCGGGTCTAACATTCCCCTAGTACTCCTTACATGAAAGTGATGTTAGGATGTTGTTGAAATTCTCTTAATAGGCTAAAACAATAAAATTACAATGCTTTTTTTGGGCACAATGTGACCAAAAACAATGAAAGATTGCAAAATTCTAATATAAGAATAAAATGAATGTTCAAAACAAATTTTTTTCATAGAACTAACTTAAAATTGGACTTACATAAGACATGACAGTTCGAATATGAGCATGAACAAAATCTTTGCATTTGCTTCTAGAACTATCAGAACACACTTAGAAATTGAACTAGCTGTAAAAATAACCACTTTCTAGCTCCTCAATTTAAATGTAAAAAATAAACTGTGGGGTCTACGGGAACAAAATGCAGACCAAATACAAGAAAATTTCACAGCCTTAAGTATGCAATAAAAATTTAAATTATAAATACTGGCAACTAGATCCAGAAAAACATATAATTTAACTAACTAGTCTATTATTTGAAGATCTGCAATCAGATAGAATGTGAGCAATAATTTCAAACAAAAATAATGCATTTTAATAGAAATACATTTACATAAATAATTAAATTTGAATAATTTAAAATATTGTACATATATCATGATGCAGATTTCAACTTAAATATAGTGCCTAGCAAGTCATGCAAGCAAATGAAATGCAATACAATAAACTCAAAAGAATAATTATGCTTGCATTCCATGATGTTGCATCTAACAACAACGACACAAACAACTTAGCTTGCATAAAAAGTGTAATAGCTCTAACAAATGTGTCAATCCCCTAACAACATACCAATTGTTATAAGTAAACTATCATATGCACTTTTAAAAGAATGCACGTCCCTTAAACTATGCTGATTCACCAAACTAAAACTTGTGCATGCATTCTAACATATAAGTGCCAGTGTCAAAGATTGAATTAAGACGACGACAACAACAACATCAAGCCTTTATCTGACTATATGGGATCAACTATATGAATACTTTTGCTCCACTGTCTTGTTAAGGGCCCTCCCATAGTTGGATAAAGGCTAGCTAGTTGTTGTCGTCGTCATTGTCTTGTTAAGAGTCCAATTCTCATTTAAATTCAATAAAAAATATAATTTCTAATATTTTTAAGCCAAATCTTTTTTGATCTACCTCTATCTTTCTTAACATAGGCCAAATACAATACATCTACTCTCCTCACCGAGTCATCAGAAGATAAAATTTTATGTGTTCAAATCATCTAAGGCAACTCTCTCTAGTCATATCTACAAAGATTGAATTAAAACGACTTTGAGAAAATCTAAACTTCTATCGCTCCAAAGATCATAAAATTGCTTCAATAGATGTACAAAAGTCTTTAAAAATATGCAAACTCTCTTTTAAAATCAAAAATCATCATGCAACATGCATGGGCTCAAGTGGGCCACCCTACCTACAAAGGTAGGACCATAAATCCCACTTTTCAAGCCTAATTTTCTATGACAAGACCGGAGTTAACAAGGCTTATATCCTAAAACTCTCAAACTTTTAGAAGTTTTAAGCAAAAGAAAATTCTCACTCGTGATTTTGAAATGATGCTTATTCATAAAAGCTTGAACCTTTGAGAAACCTGAAGCAATTTCATAAATTCCTTGCAAAATGATAGTGAAATAGCTAAGTAGTGTCTTATTTAATATGTAATATACGCTATGAAAAGTTAACAAAGACCAGCTCATATAAAAGAGTAGGGTGGGAATTTTTTTAAG